>OX381704.1:58149706-58554706 GCA_947462335.1 Harmothoe impar
GGGAGAGCAAGGGGGGGGGGATAGAGAGGGAGAGAGACGGTGGTGCTGCAGGGAAACACAGGTAGTTTATTCAGGAGCTATTCAGACTATGCAAAGATAATTATATAGCTTGATCAAGTATTCATTTTATGAAAAAAAACACACACGCAGCCTATGTAAAACTACAACCAAATGCGCACACTCCCTAGCTGGAGCCAAATAAAATGAATTGTTGGTTTCCGGTAACATGGTCTGACAGAACAGGCCCGGCAGGTCGGTCCTTTTGTTTTGTTAACTTTAAAAAATTGATTATTTCAGTTTTTTGGCCTGGTGTTAGCGTTTTTTCTGTATAACCTTTTATGATTGTCCAATGTACGAACCGTAAAATATGGAAAGTAGAAAAACAAGGGACAAAAGAGGGGAACCCGACACTGTTTTGCAAAACCTGGTCAGGTCACCAGAAACAAACTAAATAGTCGGCCTGGTGGCGTGTATGTGTGCTGTGAGGGCGGTGGGATCAGACCCCTGTATGCACTGATACAGACATATAGCAGCACCCAACATAGGCAATAGAGACCTTTGGTCAGTTGGCCATTGGCGCTATACAGGGCATCATCAGTAAGACCGATGTGCCACTATAGTACCTCAGTGGTGTCAGCAGGACTCTGCCTGCCTCCAGTGCAGGCCTGCTATAGGTATGTAGATTGTGTCGGGCTGGTAATGGATTGCCTCGGTCTCTCCAGGACCCTCAAAGTGTGGCGGAGCGGGTATTGATGGTCGCTCTGGGACCTCCTCCACGGTCCCCTAAAATATTAAAGGACAGCAACGTGACAGACTTAGCTTTTTAACTGTTAGAAGGAAGGGGTAGGGAACTGATCAAAGGAAAGATGATACACATGCCAAAAATAGAAGATAACAAAATGGAAATGATTGATGAAGGGATAGGAAAGGGAAACATTCCCATCTATAACCAAGGGCCCCGGCTCCTATTTGGACATGCTTCAACGGCACAGTTAGATGTGAAAAGGAAACCGTGAAGAAAGGACTCTTAAAGCACTTTAAAGAAAATAACAAACAAGTACAGTATGTGAAATATTATTTTCTTATTGTTTGATTAAGTGTGTAGGCTACTTTAGATATTCAATACAGTATCTTCCAGGTGTGGCTTATAAGCCGATTTAAACATTTAGGTTTGGAAATTAGGCACAAAGAGACTTTTAGCTATACAGATGTAGTTACATGTATCTCGTGGCGACAGGTATAGTGTATAGAAACACTAAGGATGCAAGAATAAACAATTTCCTCTTACATTCCTTTTTATCAGTGCATGGTATACTATAGATAAGAGATAAGAAGACCTGTTATTTGCTATGCAGCTTATAGCGAGCTTTAAAATACCCGCCTTGGTATCTTTGATCTATTTTACCCATACTCGGAGTGAGGTTACTCAGTGTAGTGGCAACGTTAATAAATGGGTGGAGATCCTTTTACTGTCTGGCCCTATGCTTACAGGTAAACGTTATTTGATGCCACCATTTTGGACACAAGATGCTCTTGGGGCAATCTCTACTGGAGCTGTCTTTATGTAACCCCTAATTAGCTTCTAAGCTAGTACAACCTGAAAGGATGCGTTTAAAGGGCTAACCTATAGATACAAGAAGGATATGATGAATAAATAAAAGCCAGGACTGTATGATTACGATGCTGGTGAAAGAGGTACCTATATATACTAAAACTCAAAATATATCACATTGCTCGATTAATTGTTGGCTTCCAATCAGGACACTCCTATCACCCCACTGCATCCGGTGCTTACTGTGTGGAATAAAGTGGCGTCTATGCAAATATACCTAGTTGTGAAATATGCATTTCTGATTGCATCTACTGTAAGTGTGATAATAGCATCTGAAAACTGCCCCAAGCCATTTGGTCAAAACATCAAAGTGGAAAGACAGCACTAAGGGGGGCATGGGTCAATCAGGCTCAGAGGTCGAGGGCCAACAGGTCACCAGGTGACAGGCAATCAGCCTTTTATTATCTTCTCATTAAAATGGATCATTTTGTGGTGCAGACATGTCATGCACCCAAAATGAATAGAAGATGTCCCCCACAGAAAGGGTTCAACACAAACAGGGAGTTGGAGTGCAGGGTGGACAGGGGGATGGTGGATGAAAGGCGGTGTCCTATTTCTCAATGGACAAAGACCCACTGGATGACCTTCCAAATGGCGTATGAAACCTGTAGTTAGAATTGGGCATGCATCCGAATAAGATTGAATATCAGTTCTGTTTATCCTGTCTATCCTTAGGCCAATGGTTTGATCTAGATATCGGAAAAATCAGTCTGAAATTGTTGATGTCAGAAAGGAATCAGGACAGTAATTACAGTAGATATGCGGAAGACTATCACAGGGATATTGTTCTGATGTATATCGATTAGGGCCTATATATATATATATATATATATATATATATATATATATATATATATATATATACATATATATATATATATATATATACATATATATATACATATATACATACATATATATATATATATATATATATATATATATATATATATATATATATGTATATATAGTATATGTGTGTGTGTGTTGGCAGAATGCTGAGACACTGTACACGTTTTAATGTTGATGTGTAGGCGTAGAGGTATCTATACCTGTATATATGGTGATCCATACCTGTATATATATATATATATATATATATATATATATATATATATATATATATATATATATATATGATGTCACTTGGCCGATCTGTATGAGTGATGATAGAAGTAGAGCACCTCAGGCCACTTACTGCATGGGTGTGGGTGGAGACAGAGGAGAATAACTTAGCAGATGGGATGAGTAGGATGTTTTCCCAAGGTCAGAGCAAAAGGTTGGGGTAGTATGAGGAAGTAAAGGCCTGTATATGATGATCGCTATGGTATAACTATATAAGCACACATAGCTCACAGTTTTCAATAACTACCTCACCATAAACATATAGAAGGAATCATAGGACAATAGGTATACACATATCCGTGTATCTTCTTCTAGACCTGGTAGATTCCCAGGTATGCTCTACAGCTGTAGAGCACTACTCGGAATCCACTGCCTGATCTTGCTTTTGTGAAATAAATTATTTCAAGAAATGACCTCTTTTGAATTTTGAGATCCAAGCCAGCCATTCTCATCAATATTGAGTTAGAATTGTATAGATTAAAAGACAATAGTCGGCAAAGCAAAAACGCTATGATTATATGGGCAACTCAATCTTAACACTGTCCTGAAATGAGAGCATAAAAATAGCATTTATTTATGCCGGCACTGGAGCATCTCAATATTGAAATGATATCCATGCACACTATGTGTCACATGATCTAGCCGTGTTTATAAAATCACTGCTGACCAATTCTAACTTATCTTTTTTTTGTAATTAGGAAGTTTTAACAACAGTGTGTGGGGTGAGGACATTTCCCTCCCCTGCTCTGTCAGGAGTTAAAACATGTTTGCCTCCCCCCCCCCCCCAAACCAAATTCATCACCCTCGATCTCTCTCAGCTGGTTAAGAATCCCATCATTTTGTTATTGCATAAATATCACATCTTGCTGCTAATCAACTCATTAAAAGCACAATCATACTCTTCCTACCCAATTATGGATTAGTATGAAGCATAATCATCAGATTTAAGCCTTGCAGCTAAGACAAGTTCCACTCATAAAATTGAATGTTTTCCATTAAGCCCATGGATAGTTCCTACCAACCTGTTCATAGTTAAGACGAATTTCAAGTAATGGAATCGTATCTATGGTCGATTGCTACTGGGAAACTTCAATTCTCACCTAAAAATTAGAACTTCCCTTTATTTCAAAATCGTGAATTTCTTAACAATAGGGAGAATTAGGGAGGGGGTAAACAATTTCGACCCCGCCACGAGATTCTACCCCCTGGTCTTAAAGAATAAGCACTCCCTAAAGAAAATTAATCCTGCTTACTAATAGATCGACTCAAATCGGGCAGCTCATTTTGAAACTGACTTGCACTAATTGGGAAATGCATGTGGGCCCAGTCCAGATCCCTATGACCCAAATTGTTGGGGGTTTGAAGTGATCTGGTAGTTTCCCTGGATTAGGGCAAACCCGTTGGACCCAGACTGGAATCCTGCTATGCCTAAGCAAAATATGAATTGGCCCTCTCTGGGCTTGCTAGTAAGGAGCTTCATATCAGGACGATATTCCACAGCTTTAACATCTCATACAAGGGTGAACTTGATCATCAGAACACACCTTGCACTTTTTGTATTATGTTAGAGATATTAACCATATTTCACTCGTTCATAAAACGGGTGAAATAAAGACACTGGTAAAAGGTATAAATGACGGCCGACAGTAGTAGATGTTTGTATTTAGCAGTGGTTCCACTGTGTTAAGAGTGCATTGTAATGTATTGAGGAACAGATACCAGTTGGTCTTTGTGCCGGGGTATATATATATATATATATATATATATATATATATATATATATATATATATATATATATATATATATATATATATACACACATACATACATACACCCAGCACTGTGGTACACCGTCACCAGCCCGGCAGCGGCTGGGTAGGGAGGTGGGGTGGGAGGGGTTGAGGGGTGAGGGGACACTGAGTGAACAGGTTGATATTGCCTGGAGGAGATGTACCAGACAGCACCCAATGACCTCAGCTAGATCTGTCTGCCGGCTTGTGTGGCTTTACGATCAAACCCCTGCCCAACCCTCGCGTCTCTGATGGTATGGCGGTACAACTAGTAGGTACAGAGACTGCACTCCCAACTTTGTCATACGGCTATAAATACGGCCTGCAGGGGTGGGGGATCGTCTGCTGATATGACATACCCATCACCTTGTGTACACACAGCGGACAAGTGATGAACTATAACAGGTACCAACTACTGTGTATAGTCCATTATTGCAAGTATCTATCCAACCTTCTAAAGGATATCCATAGACAATGGGGTGTTGGGAAGAGCAGTAGCCTGCCATGGTGCCCAACTAGGTTACAACTATGATATTCGGTATGAAAGTAATTTTCAATATTAGATGCCAAAATAGTGTAATTTGCCTTATTGGTGTACAATTAATGCTGAGAAATATGCATCAGCATCAACACAATTGCTATTTAACAGAACATATTGAGAACATAGCCTTCATGGGTAAAATCACAGATTCATCTCACCATACTGAAGTCTGTCCCATCCAGAGTACTTAATAGTCAATTTGATAATTTAGTTAGCTCAGTTCGTTAGATTTAGCTATTTAAAAGGTTCATGATGATCTCAGATCGTATAATTATTTCCAATGTATTAAACTATTACTATTACTGTATGAATCACAAAAGGGTAGACTGGAACCGAATAATACAGTACTAAAACATCTTTATCTTAGATCACAGTCCTGATGGGAAGGTCAATATAATTCAGACACACTTTAGAATTTGAACAAAATACTGGTATTGTACTTGTGGCAGGCTACACGGTAATGGTAGGGCCATGCAGGCTGCAGATTCCAATTACAGATTATTCTTAAAGCCTTTTCTCAATCAGGAAAGTCCCTGTGTAAGGGAATTCAAATTAACCAGAGCCACCCCAAGTATTTAGTTTATAGCGGGTGCTGTTGTCCAAATACACAGCCTGTGCTGCTGATGCTGACCTATAGAGGGCGCCATGTCCAATATCAGGTACTGCGGGGAGCAGCTCGCCCAGCTCAGTGGGAGCAGCTCAATTCTACCGCCAACCAATAAAGGCTGGGCACAAAGGCAGCTGGGCGGGGATTGGGAGCAGCTCGGTGGGAGAGGGTGTCAGGGGACTGGTGTCTGTCCTCCTGTCCCATACGGCAATAAGGGTCCCAGGGTGACTAACAGCAATGAGGAGGTTCCCTTCCCAATTCTATACAAACTGTCTAACCGTCCCACTTCCCACAGTCAGGCCCAAGCCGTTTGAGGATTGCGGGGGAAAAGGGGGTAGAGGATGGGGTGAGGTCTATCAGCTATGGTCTTAGGAGCGTGGGAAGGTAACAGTGTGGGAGAATATACTGAGACTCTAGGGTCTTGCCTAAGAAAGGATAGATATTCGTTAATGTTGGGAGGTATATAGAGTATGTGCTGTATAAGGGACATATACTCTGTAATACAAGCAGGTCTACGAATATGTATAGTATAGTATATGCTTGCACTGTGTCTAGGAAACAGACATAGATGTTCAACCTCCCACTATCCATAGCATCCATGGATAAATGGCAAGAATACAGATATTTGATAATGACATGGAAAGAAGGATTGTCAAGATTGTTCAGCATACTGTAGGAAGCTTTATTTCTCGTCGTAATGAGCAGCATACAGCAGGATGCGTTGTTGTCTCTGTAGAAAACCGTCGGACAAACTCTTGGCTGGTTGTTGTTTGATAAGGCACCATAACTAGATGCCTGCCCAAAGTGGATCACCGTGCACCTGAGACAAACCAGGTGGCTGCAGTATAAGGCATTATACTCTGATAACAAAAGATAGATGGCCACCCGGGGGAGGTGGGGGGCTACCACAGACCATATAGACAAACATAGGGCAGTGTTTGGCAGAGCTAGGTAACCCAGCCTAAACTAACAGGAGTTGGCCGGGGTATTTGTGCCACCAAAGTGAATTTCCTCCCATCGATCAGTTCCTTCCTGTGTAGACTGAGACGCCTTAATGAATGTGTTAAAGGGACCCGCCCGCCTGGGGATATCGACAACGCATACGCAATATGATTCTTCCTGTGTCACCCCTACCTCCTCCAGGGCGCTGCCAGATTAGCCATCTTCCTGCCTGGAGTCACTGAGCGAATAACAAAGCAACCGCCGCCCCTCAGCCCAAACGGTAGGGTCTTGGCACATGACTCAGCCACCCTCCTCTTGTTTCAGCCACATGCATCTGGCAGCCTGTAATCAAAGGTAAATCTAATTAAAAAATGAAAGGGAACATTGAGCACCAGTAGGCAGGTAGGCAGTCCATGGGGTTGTTCTGATTCTATATTGCCACCTTTTGATATGGACCAACTTTACATTTTGTTATCTTTCTAATTTATAACTTATAGAGAATGGCATAACGTAGTTCATGATTATAAATCACCATCCCCAGAACAAAGAGTTGGGTACACCTTTCAGTCCAAGGTCACCCCACACATCTGCATGTCTAGGTGTAAAACACTCTTGCATCTGGTTTACAGCATTGGACCACTGCCACTTCAAGAACAGTTCCACGGTTGAATTTGTCCTTATTCCCTTTGTCAGTAGGTGAAATCGAATGTAGTTACAGATGCTGAAACCTATGTATCTCTCTCCTCCGGAAGGAATGTGTTCTTCTTATACTAGTTAAGGTATTTGGAAGCATAGGTGCTGTATTATCATTGCACATGTAACCCATCGAAAAGATTTATTCATTATATAAAGTTATCGATTCTAAGATAATGACATGTCTCAGTTTGAGAATAGAGTTATTTAACGACTGTGGATTATTATTGAGGCATTGGAATAAACAGTATGACCCCGTAGTAATTATAATGATCAGTTGATTACTGAAATAATAATATTGCCTGAATTAACGGATAACCTGATTTAATTTCAACCCAAATATCAAATTGGCGTCAATCTGGTGCAGCACCAAATATTTTAAGCCGTGAATGTAATTGAAAATGCTGATGGTGTACTGATACAATGTAGAATGTAGGCTGCTTAATTAGCGTTACCGTGATTGTTTAAAATCGATAGGCGAAGATAATTTCGCTAGATTTCACAACATCATTATTAAGTAAGATATGACTACCCTTGTAACCAAGTTACTAGAGTATTTAAAATCATCACATATACTGGTAGTTGATGAGATATACACAAGGTTGACCATGGATATGGGGATGACGTTATTTTCTAGCTTATTGCATTGCTGACAGCATAATGTTTTAATTTGACACCATATAGGCCAATATCTATCATATTTTAACATACCTATCATTATGTTACAAAATTTATGTTCTAAGAAATAGAAGTTTTCCCCAAATCACGATTTTAATGAGAAACTATGTAGGGTTTCATTTTTAGTAACTTTATTGGTGTTTTTCTCCATCTCAGCGCCAATGTACATGTATATTATTACTTATTAATCACTTTTATTGATCTTTCACATAGTGATTAACATGTCATTGAGAAGTATTGCTGTTTTTTCTGGTGCAGCCAAAAGTACTGCAGTGTATGATGATGGGCTTAAAGGCTATGACAGTTTTATGTACACATGTTTTGTCACGTTCTCTCACTTCTGTCTGCAGAATTCCTATATTTGAGAGTGAAAATGCTCACATTTGCCCCTGTATTGTATATTACTAATATTATTAGGTATATTTCATAATGTGTGGTACATAACCTCCAGATGAGATATGAGTCTGTGCATATCAGTACAACAGACGGTGCCGACCACTCTACTAGTGTTATAAAATCCTGCCGTGGCTCACGAGGATGTATTGTAAATAAACTACTGGATATACAATATACCAAACGTGTGAATTATTTTGTCTCATCCCGCAATTGTGATTTAAAAAAATGTTTACCATGATGCATCCCTAGAACTAAAACTACTGATGTTCAAATGCAACAGTCTTGTCAGATCCGGAGTGACAGAAAAGAGAATTATGTCCTGATGGGATTGAGTTTTTTTCACCAGTGTGTATAGAATAAGGGCGGACTCCATCAAGGGCCACATTTCCTGGGATTCAGTCACCACCAATTATGCAATGATAATTATTAATGAAAGGAAAAAAACAGCATTTTTATTAATTAAGCATCTATCAGCAGATCTCCCGTTTTTATGTCTACCATTTCATTTCTTGCCATTGATTATGATGTATTAATGAGGCAATTATCGGGAATAAAGACATTATAGTTTGGCTTCTGGCTTCCTTTGATTATTTTATTCATCGGAATGCATGTTCTCAAAGTAGGGAAATGTCTCGGAGTAAGAAAAAGAACTGACCACATCTTACATGCATTTGCAGCCCCCTCCCCTTACACACACACCTTCTCCTGTGGCATGGTAATTATTGGGAAAATGAAACGCCTTACAATTATTAGAGATTAAGGACATTGACTTTTATTAGAACGGCGCCAACTCACAACTAATAGAAGCAATACTTTGTGCTGAAGTTTGATAATTCGAATATTTCCTTGATTAAAGGATGATTCCTTGTTTCGTGATTAGTTTTTATATCAAGTACTAAAGTGTCCGTGGTCTGAGTCAAGTAATGTTTTCATCTGCGATCCCCTACGGAACACTTTGCGGTAAAAACAACCTTGAACCTACATTCTGGCTTGAAGAATAAATTGCCATATCCGAGCAATAGTCAGAATGTCACAGAATAATGATTACAGAAGAAATTCCCAGTTATGTAAAAAGGTCTGATTACACAGAGCAAAAACGGCCACAAAGATCTACACGAAAAAACATTAATTTTAAAATGGACAAAAAGTGCAGTGGAATTTCAACTGCTTTTTTAAATGAAACTCTCCCCGAGGATATTACAATTCTTTGGATTTCACGATAACTTCTTTAATAGCATTTCCAGTTTTTACCCTGCCTGACAATTACAATTTCAGTAATGAGAGGTCTTGCCAGGGAGTCTATTGGGTTGGCTCCAAAATTGAAGTGCAAAATGTTTAAAATTGAACTGCAAAAAGAGCAAAACGCCTTAATGTAACTGGGCAGGGAGGGCAGGGTAACTTAGCACCAAGTATGTGTTTGTAATACCTTTTCTGATATGACTGGCGCAATGATAGCCTACCTAATTATGTACAAAATATACTGTCTGACTATAGGATTGGCTTGATCTGTATGATACAAAACCGAACCCCTCTATAATAAAAAGCCTAAACCGGCATACCTCATGTTTGATATCCCTTCAGTAATGCAGATATCGATACTCACAAAGCCTAGTACATCTATTTCTGCCACAAAGGGAAACAATGCCCTAAAACACTTCAACCAGACCTGACACTGCACGAGTTGGCTGGGTGCAGAGGCGCAGAGAAAGATGGGATCAAAGCTCAGTTGAACTGGTGATATGTGTACCCGCTAGAGTATATAGTGACAGCCAGGGGCAGACGTCATAACCACTCCTACCTGTACATACCATATGGGGTTTATATTGAATAGGGACCGGGTACTAGGTGGTTGTAAAGACAGCCTACCTATGATAGTCAGTATTGTGAACGGTTACAGTAAAGGATTGAAATACATGTGTGTATGCACTGAATATTATCTTTAAATGATATAATAAAAGGAAGAGGGTTGATTAGGTCACAATAAGAGGGTATTATGTTTTACTGCAAAACGCACTATTTTCAAATCTAACAGGAAGCATTTTAACATTTTTCACTTTATTCGTGAAATGATCTTCATTTATTGTCCATGTTGGATCATACAATTTAATTTAAAGGGAGTGTCCCTAAAACAGGTCCTATCTCAAGTATCATATGACACTTGAGATATTATCATCCTGAAGAGGGGTATCCGAAAGACGTATTGCAAGGTATTTTCTGGGTAATTTGCTTAATATGCTGTGTAAGCTATGACGGTTAGTTTTTGTCCAGTTAGGTTTTATTTGGAATGAAATTGTCATAATAATCATGCCACTATCTTACATCATACAATTCTAGTAATCTATATTATATGAAAAGGCTGGCCATATATAGCATCCACAGTTATATATAATCACGGCCAGACTCATCAGTGATGGACATGGAAAAAATGTAAGAAGGAGACGAATACGGAACTGGCGGTCACAGAAATACCACTCTACTCATAAAAGAAGCGCTCACTTAAGACGGAAGACTGCTGCGTGAACTTTGACAAGAACTAATCGGTATTTGAAAGGAGACAAAAAGTCAAGCTCTTCCAATTAAAAACGGCGCCTGTCCCGCCGAATACTTAAGCCCGATTAAGGAGCGCAGGTGTCAATCAGGTAATGTGGGGGTATTTTTAGAAGGCTTCAGCTGTGAAGCACAGGAGGAGGGGGTGTGGGAGGTAGGGAGGTAGCATGGCAGGATACTACCTTGAGTGGGTGATGAACGTGCACAAGCATGTGTGTAGATGTTCATGTTTATGCCTCACGTGTGATGGCACTATAAATTTCATTTTTTATTGAAAACATCGTTGATGACTTTTTATTGAGGGATAATGCTTATGTCCTCTCAAACGTCTGTCTTCTAGCTTCCTCCTCTCTACCTGCCTGCCTATTTGTCTGTCTGTCTGCATGACAATCTATCTGCCTGTCTGTCATCTGCTTGCCTGTCTGCCTGTCTCTGTGCTTGTATATATATTTTGATGTCTATCTAGCAATCCCTCTAGCTATATAGTCTACCCGTTCCACCCTTCCCCTCCCTTACCATATTCAAACAATACAGCATAGGTATATATATATATTTATACACATATATATAGAGAGAGAGAGACACACACACACACATAGATAGAGTCAGTATAGGAGCCGTTTGTGAAGCGGCACCGTGCTCCACACCATGGGGTACAGGGTGGAACCAACCACACAGGGGCTGCCAGGTAGAATTTAACAGGTGAATGCCTATGTCGGAGCATCAGCATATACTAAGTATAGTGGTCTAAAAAGGGGAGATGAACGCGGTGGGAGTAGATCTACCCCCTCTGCATAGTCCTTTACCGCCCCAAATTCCAACAGTACCGAGCGCTGCTTCCCCCCGCCCTACCCACTCCCTGCTTCGACCTAGGGTGGACGATGTAATACAATTTGTACAGATCACAGCCAATGATTACGTTTTGGTATAAATATTTTAAGCACCACAACCGCTCGGTGTTACTCTGGTTGGTGAGAGGTGGGAGGAGGTGGGGGCTGGGTTGTACGGGCGCCTTTCGACAACAACCCCAGTATGAGTTATAGCAACGTTTCACAACACAAAGAAGACCTAGTGCTATTGTAGGAGTGGCATCTATCCATTCTAATTTAAGCTATTATAGGAAGGGCATGTGAATGCGTAGAGGAGAAGAATCAGAAGAGGCCAGACATTCATTGTTTTGAATGCTTCTTTGCGAAACTTAAATTATCTGTATTGTATTAAGTTATAGTTTTCAAATATATACATGCTAGTTACAGGTTGTGGATAACTATATAGTGTACAGTTTATGCCATGCCTCTGTCGATTAGCTGAACTAATACTTTCCAAAAGGATCGAGCATAAATGTACACAAAATCGCTGCTAACCGTATTCCCAATAACGTTTACCTGTTTTGTGGGGCTGAACGGGGCAGTGACATTTGAAACAAAAACAAACGACGTATTGGCTTTATTTGGAAGTTATTAAATCACGATAAGTCAACAAGATTAGTCTTATAGTTTTGCAAAAGTATCTCGAGTTCAAGCAGTGCTCTCATCACTAACGTGTTGCTCCTGTATTGGGTAAAACAATAACGTGAATTTTTACATGTATATTCTTGGTTCTTACCACCCTATTCGCTTCCACCTGTGTCCCTGTCAGCTTCTACACCCCTTCTCCTACACCCCACCCACTACCTCCCCTCGCTGTTACGCCCTACTCGTCCCCATCCTCCCTGCTCCCGCCCTTTCCATGCTGGGGGCAGCATGCGGTGTACAGGTGCTCTGTCTCCACAGTTGCCATCTGCTGAGCACTGCAGGTAGATGGAAGCCGCTGCGGGAGTCAGGATATGCAGTTGGACTGCTCCTAACGCCACCACACTCTGCAGACAAGTCAGACCCAGGAGGAGGAGGAGGAGCGGCAGGCAGCAGTAGCAGCATCAGCAGCAGCGGCAGCCCACAGGAGGAGGAGGGGGAGGTGCAGGACTGGTATCAACTGGCCAACTACTGCGGGAAGCGGCCAGTTGGCTGCAGCGGGCTGTCAGGATCGCTAGCAGCGCAGAGATTACAGCTCGGGGTGAGCTGCTCCCGACACGCCACCTAGCGGTCTTATACAGCAGCAGCAGGAGGCAGTATAGTAAGAGCAGCTCCTCGTGCCCTTACTACTCCCACTACTACAGCAGTGGCCGATACCCACCCTCACTACTACTACTACTACAGTGTGGAGCTCACTTGCTAGGCCTTAGATCTGAGATAGGAGAGTGAGCAGGTCGTGTACAGAGCGGGAAGGGAGCTGCTCAGGTTGGGCCATAACAGAGACTCAGATACCGAGTGTTGTTGATATCACCCACATGATACCGCCCAGAAGTAGAGTGAGAACGCCCGGCCCTGGAGGGGACCGGCATCAAGGGACACGGACACTGTGACTGCTGTACCCCCAGGAGCTGGTAGGGTGCTGGAGGGATTACATTCACACTAACAGGGGGACTTATACTCTCACTAAGTCAACCTACTCTAGATGGACTAGATGAAATGGGAGTATAATCTCATAATTATTCAAACTGCAGCATGCCTTCTTAACCTAGCCACAACTTCAGGAGTAGCCTGGCTTCAAACTCCCTGTACTACAACTGTCATCGATACCACCTTGTTCCTTCATATCCTGGCATCACTCTGGATTCCTGGGTGAGTCCAGATCCCAATCCTCATCTCCAGCACCAGCACACCACTACCTAGCTTCCTTTGTCCACCCGTGTACGGATCGCACGTGACAGCGGCCCTCCCGCACCCATGGCGGAAGCGGAACTGGCGGCAGGGGGCACGTGGTACTTCCTGTGGCAGTGCACTGTGGGTAAGGACGGCAAACGCGGACCACAAGGACGCGGCCCGACGTCCGACGACGTGCCGCCGACAGCAGCCGCCGCACGGCGCCACGCCGGCCACCTGGCGGGAAATTGACTCTGGCCCGTGGCGGCAGGAACAAATGGGAGAAGTATGATTTAGCACTGTTCCCGACGCGGCTGGCAGATAGAGGCGGGAGGAGGCGCGGCCGGCGTCGGCAGGTGTTAGTGCGCCGGTGTACAAGAACAACACAGTGGGAATAAGACCAACTGTGTGCTGAGAGGGGAGTGAGGAGAACACAAGAGAGAGCAGATGGAATGAGAAAGCAATAGTCATAGAGAGGGGGATCTAAGGACTGGGGCTGGTGCGACGGCGTATTATACGCGGAGAGGGAGAGTCAGAAAACGTGTGCTGCTTTATCATAAAGTGAAAGGTGTAGGATGGTTACCTCTGTGCCCCAGGAGTAGTAATCACTACACAACCCACCCCCTCACTCTGCCGCCCACACCACAGCAGGGGGCACTACCCACCCCCCTCTGTCTGCGTCTCACACACTCTCTGTGGTGGTCGACTCTGCTCCAGGGTTGCTGATGGCTTAGTGTGGTGAGTCGCCTGGAGCAGGTCCGGCTGGGAGCGCCCTCTCAGTGAGCTGCTCAGCGGGAGGCGAAGTGAGTCGCTCCTTCATGTTGGCCTGCCCCCGGCCTAAGCATTCATCAGTGTCCAGGCGCCTGTGTGCGTGCACGGAATGTAACACCTATAGTGCAACGCACCACAATCAAAAACCCACGCATCACTAAACACACACACATTGTCCTCAAGTAGGAATGCTTCCATGGCTTCGACACCAACACTAGGATGGTGTTGGTAGACTAGGTGCTAGGTTTATACACAAGGAGTACAGTTTTGAATACACAGGAGGATTATGGTTATATCACCTGGAGTGTGGATTGTCTGGAATATCCACTACCTATAGACCACAGAAGACTGAAAACGACTGGCTGCAATATGCTCTGAAAGTGGCTTTATATAACCAATAGTGTTCTGACACTTATGTTTATATGCCTTTATGGGGATACCTCCTGCCTCCAGTAGGAGTGCGGCACTTTAAGGCACGGGAGCCATACGCTTAGTTAGACAGTCACAATGCCTGCCACTCCAGGCATGCCGTGGAGGTGGGCATTCTGCCGCACCATGACTCTACTATACTGGACCGTTTGGATCTATGCCTTTACCTTGACGACATCTGCAGGAAAGTCAAAGTCAAAACAAGGTAAGAACCTGTAAATTGCTTTTATGTAATCACATAAGCAGAGTCGTATATGACCAGTTAAATCACCAAGGAAATATAAGAGGGAAATATATATATGTGACATAATCTGCGAAAAAGGACCTTATTAGTTCAGGTGCACCAAGGTCCACTTTCCCAGTACGTATCACACACATGTACAAAGGATGTTCACGAGTCAACAGAGCCAATAAAGTAGAAAACCAGTATATGGATAGATTTATAACACCAGACACAGTGAGTCTATACAGCGGATATATAGACCCAGGAGCACTAGGTATGATAATAGGTGGCAATAGGAAGCCGGCGGTTGTGGAAGACCATGGGTCGCTGACCTTTACGCCTATCTAATCCATTAGGTGCTAAGCAGCCCCTTTCTTTGTGCAAATGATTTCTGCCTTGGCTTTCAGCATCCAATATGTAGAGAGTATAATGTCCAATAGATATCCATATCATGTTTGCATAAAAAGGGCTATTACCTGTTTAACTTTACATACGTATTTAGATATAGATACTCATATTTAGTGTTTTCGAAAACTAGAGTTTATCATGGTAAAAGGGATATTCAATTGGTTATCCTATTTATTTTCACTCTAAATGGTACAGTAGTACATTAGCACCTATATTGAGCCATCTCCTAATTGACATTGTGCTATACTACTTACACATAGGGAGGCGGCCGTCTAACAGTATGGTGGGTTGGGCATTCATGCGGGTACTGTAGAGCCCTCATCACTCCCATACCCAGATACCTTGGCGTTCACTGCCAGCTTATATCAGCGTTTTATACTACTGAGGAGTGAGTGATTGTACATGTACTGTTAAAAACCCTCTAATTATGATGTCACATCAAGCCCTGGAACAGACTCACTGCCATGGTACTGTAAACTGACTGACAATTCGACTCTGTCAAGGTGGCAGAGTGCCCATGGCCGCACTCGTGAGTGCCTAGACAGAAAGAGTATTCCGATTGATGATATCAATAGAGAACGGAAAGTCAATCTAGGGTATGGTCGTTAGGACCATCCATGTGTTATCACAGTCCAATATTATATAACAAAATCAGTGTCAGTTAGAGCAATGTCCTTGCAGGTTAGGATAGCAGACTAAGGCTCATGCCCTTTCAGCTACATCTTTCAGCTACATCTTCAGCTAAGTCATGGTAGCGTACTATTGTTCACGATTCCTACCAACGATTTCGCCTTTGTTTAAGAATACAATGCACATACCCACACATCTTATTTGTAGAATCAGTAGCTACTACACAACATTCCCTCGCCATGTAGGAGCTAACGAACCATATATATGGTCATTTCATGTCCCGTATAGTGTCATATAACGTGAAATGAGCGTGGACTCTGCTATATAAACCTCCCCTATTGGCTATCACATCAGACCCCGTGTGCCACACGAGACCTGGTGCACCCCAGCTGGAATAATCCCTGTGTATACTACACTTGGCGCGCTCCAGGCCTCTCCAACCAATCCTATTTAGTTCTCCTGTATATGGAGAAGCCCGTTCCTTTAGTGCTTCAACTAGCCATGAGCCATGTGTGTCATATCCGGCTTAGTGCTTGGTTCTACAACAGCCCTGGTGCCTTCACAAAAGCTGCTCCTCCAGTGTGTGAAAGGACTGATAGCGGATTAACTCAGGGAGGCTTGAAGCCTTCTCCGCCGAGTTGTAAATGTGTCTGTTCACAGCTACTGGAGGAACAGTTGTCCATATATATATCCGTACACCTATAGGTGATTACTGCCACGCTAGCTGGTGGGGTGACCTATAGGAATGGAGTCCTTCCGGGGAGTCCTTCTGTGAAGCAATTTTAACGGTATAGACACACACGTCATGCTTTTACAGACTGAAGCATACACGTTTGAGTGAAGTTTTACCCATCGTGTACCATGTTTCATCTAAAAACGATGTGTCCGTTGGGAAGATGAGGGCATAATGCTGACAGCAACTTTCTATAGGTACTTGAAAGATTGAATATTTAATATCCAAGAACCATGATTTTGATATTACTTTGTATTATCCTGTTTTCTGTGTGAACCTAAGTAGATTGCAGGGATTTCTATGCTTTCAGGCCTTTAGGGTTAGAGTCGCACCTGATGAGCAGTCTATGTGCATGACAGATAGACTGCCTGCCCTAGGTACAATGTGAGATCACCCCCGTATTGTATCCAGCCAGTGAAAATTAGGAGGTACATGTATACTTATATGATCATAGTTATTATCAAAATATGTAGAGGATTGCTCAGAACTGGACATAATCAGCAAAGGTTTAGGTAGATTCATTTGATATACAATTACATACCTCGTCAAAATACACCTCTAACTGTATAAAATGTATAGGGACATGTACTTTCAAGCAAAACACAGGTGCACATTTACTTATTCTTATATCAACATCTCACCAATAAGTAGTGTATTTTTCTATAGAATGGCTTTTGTGATGGTTAGAAAGGCGAGATTCTTAATATAAAGAAAAACTTAATGTGCACCTAAATGAAAAACTGCAGGAAAATACATCACACATACCCCGTCCCTATCCTCTCACCTGTTAAGGTCATCTTGTCCCTGAAGTGGCCATCTCTAACCACTACCTTCCCCTAGATTGGCCACTTGGACCATTCAGGGGCATTCTTGGGCGTCCCCCAGGGGTCGATGTTGGGCCCTGTACTGTGCAATATGCGGGGAGGACGTTGAGCGGGTGTGTACGGCCAGGGGCAATTAGAGGATGAGTGGAGGTCCGGCAGAAAGCCATTAAAGGGGAAAGGGATGGGTGTAGGTCGCCTGGAGGCCAAGCAGGCTGGGGTGAAAAGGGGGCCCACCTGATTAAACCTCCAGTTGGACTACAAAAGATCTGCTTAAAGTGATGGATTACTAGCCATTAAGGTCGGAAACACCAGTCCCAGAGGTGTGACGGTCTGCCCGCAGGTCCCTCCAGGTCTTCCCCTCGACGTTTAAGGCAGGTTTACAGGTCCTGGAGTTTTTCCTCCAGTACCATGGGGGCCTAACCCCATCTAAGGCACCACTTGTTCTTCTCATTGGTTGATCCACTTGTCCCCTTTTTGTATAACTCTTATACACTACCTATAGTAAACGCTTCTTAGCCTCCCTCCTTACCCATCGGCTAATCAAAGAACTAGCTCCCAGATTAATCTGCAATGGTAACCTCGATATACACCCCTTCTCCACACCTACTAACCTCCGAACAACCTCCTCCCTACCATCTCCTTACTCATAGACCGTTGTGGAATCCTATCCCTTTGTCCTCACTTATTGACCCAGGTCCTGCCGGATATTACTGCTTATAAAGCGGCTCTTTCATGCTTCATCTCTTATGCTATGCTATGATTGTCTGCTGCTATTATCGCTCACAGTATTTCCAACTTGACACAGCAACCTCGTATACATGCAGGAGGTATGCATTGTCTTTACACACCATGTAATGATGGGAAGCAATGGAATGCCACCGTTTAATATTGTCCACTCCTTTTGAGATTCCTGGGTCCGCCCCTGCCTCCAAAATGACTACATGTTTGAACTGTGACAATAGCTATTATTTTCCCGCCACTGAAATGGAACGCCTATTGTATTGACAGAGAAACTGGATACTGCTTTGGAGGTAGTCCACTATGTTTTTGACATTATTTTTAGGTGTTTCATGTCTTTCGTGTCATCAGTAGAGACTAAGTCTCATGAATGTGATGCAACTGGGGTGGTCAGGGGGCCCAGAGTAATTCTGGTATATGATCAATTCCTTTCATATTAGTATACTACAGGTGTGGGGGCACACTACTGTGTCAGTGGTTTTAGTTAAATATGTCTGTGGTTGCCATGGCAACCATTGAAATATGATCAGTCAAAATCATTTCACAATCTGACCGGTCAGATTGTGAAATTCTATATATGGGTGTATTTCTAGGTAGGGAAGATGTAGCAAATTTCTATCACTGTAAATTATAGGGAATATCAGTGCACTTTCAAATAAAAATAGCAGTTTACTCATAATGTGTGACTTTCTACCCTACCATGCACCTCAAAAAAAAACATTTTTTCACATTCCCGAGCTTAGAAATATCAACCAACTTTGCATATTTCTCCTGCCTAACCTGTGATACATGTATTCTGATTTTTGCTTTATTCAACTACACAATTACCTCTTCTTTCAGTCTGTATCCAACATTATGCCTTTTTTTCATTCTTTGCTAGTATTGTACACTTCCCTTAATGGTTTAAAGCGGTCAGATTGTGAAAATAAAGCGGTCAGATTGTGAAAACATAGATGTGGCTGTAGTGAAGTCATGGAATATGTAGCATGTTTCTATCTATGTAAATGTTAGCGAATATCAATGTACTTTTAAACAAAAAAATAATTATTGCCATACTCCATCACTTTCTAACCTACCATGCACCTCAGAAAATGGCATTTTCCCCTTTTTTCACTTGTCAGAACTCAGAAATATTCATCAACTTTGAACATTTCTGCTGCCTAAACTGTGATACATGTATAGTCACTTTTTGCTTGATTCAACCACGTAAATCCCTCTTCTTTCCATCTGTACCCAACATAAAGGCATTTGCATTCATTCTTTTTCAGTATTCTCATCTGCCAGAAAAATTGCTTAAGGTGGTCAGATTGTGATCAACCCGGTCAGATGGTGAAAAAAGTATGCAAATCTCAAAATAGGTCATGAAGAGTCATAAATCATATATTTTCTACAAATGTTCTTTATATTTGGTTACCATAGTGTCTGCCTTACCACATATACCCATTTACTCATACATTAAGGCTCATAATGTGTAGTGTGGTAAGAGTGGTCAAATAGGTGAAAAAGAGGTATAAAAACGGTCAGCTTGGTGAAAATTTGAAGAGCAGAAGTCGTGACACGTCCCTCTGTATAAAAACATTGGACAGTGTTCATATTTGTTGCGCCTTATGTACCTGTATGAGCCTTTTTGGGACAAATTGGGTATTTTATTCAACATAACCGGTCAAAATCATTTCACAATCTGACCGGTCAGATTGTGAAATTTTATATATGGGTGTATTTCTAGGTAGGGAATATGCAGCAAATGTCTATCACTGTAAATTATAGGGAATATCAATGCACTTTCAAATAAAAACAGCAGTTTACCCATAATGCATGACTTTCTACCCTACCATGCACCTTAAAAAATGTTTCTTTTAAGCATTTTTTCACATTCCCGAGTTTAGAAATATCAACCAATTTTGCACATTTCTCCTGCCTAACCTGTGATACATGTATTCTGACTTTTTGCTTTATTCAACTACGCAATTGCCTTTTCTTTCAATCTGTATCCAACATTATGCCTTTTTTTCATTCTTTGCTAGTATTGTACACTTCCCTTAATGTATTAAAGCGGTCAGATTGTGAAAATAAAGCGGTCAGATTGTGAAAACATAGATGTGGCTGTAGTGAAGTCATGGAATATGCAGCATGTTTCTATATATGTAAATGTTAGCGAATATCAATGTACTTTTAAACAAAAAAATTATTATTGCCGTAATCCATTACTTTCTGAACCTATCTTTTCATGCTGAAAAATGATCATAAGGTGGTCAGATTGTGATCAACCTGGTCAGATGGTGAAAAAAGTATGCAAGTCTCAAAATAGGTCATTAAGAGTCATAAATTATCTATTTTCTACTAATTTTCTTTATTTTTGGCTACCATAGTGTCTGTCTTACCACATATACTCATTTATTCATGCAAGAGGGTTTATAATGTGTATTGTGGTAAAGGAGGTCAAACAGGTGAAAAAGCGGTCAGATAGGTGAAAAAGCGGTCAGATAGGTGAAAAAGCGGTCAGATAGGTGAAAATTTGGACTGGAAGCAGAAATTGTGAGATGTCCCTCTGTTTACAAACATCTGACAATGTTCGTATTTGCTGTGTGTTATGTACCCATAAGGGCCTTTTTTTGGACAAAATGGATATAGTTATCTAACATTACCCTCAATGGTACTAATAGATATGTGTAAAGCGGTCAGACAGGTGAAAAACAGCATGTGGAGTTTACAACATGATGCAGTGGGGAGATAGGAGGCAGATGTGAGTAGGCTACCCTTAGTACTTGGTGGTGTATAACATCCGATAGTGTATGCACCAAGGAAGATTACAGTATTATACAATGATTGTTTGTGGGGAGTGCACATGTATTTTTTTTTGTTTACTATTTATAGGCGGTCAGATTGTGAAAATTGATTTATTTCAGTAAAAGCTCTGGGGTACTTGCTGTAGTCAGAAAATGTATTGGATTTTCACCAAAAACGATGACCAAGATCAATATATAACTCATAGAGAAGAAAAAAGGTACAGTTTAGGTTAAGCAGTTTTTTTATAATATTTTTGATTAAAAAAGCTTTAAAAAACGTGAAAGTTTAGGCTCCTTTTGGCCAAAATTTCCTGGAAAAGTGCTCAGATAAGGGGTAAACTTTTTTTTCCTGGTAGAACTAAACAAATGCTAACATATAGGGCCAAAAATGTAGGTGACATAAGGACTGGGTGGAAAATATTTGGGAAAAACCCCCAAAAAAGAGTTGCATCACGTTGGTGAGAATGAGTCTAGAGAAAGGCTGGATCTTAAATCTGTCTTCCAAGCACCCTCACTCCCTTCCCAGGCATTGATTCTTTTCAAATAAATTTAATCTGAGTTGAACGTAACGATGTGTCTGCCACTGTACTACTTGCTCTTCCAGCTGGGCATCGTTACCTGAAGTAACAGTCCCATGACACTCTAATTTGGATCAAAATGGACGACTGACTGATCAACGTTGGTCAACTGTTTGGTAAATGTTGATTCAACGTTGAACTGCCTTTCTTCCCACTGAGATATCATCCCATCTACCTTGGTATTATATCTATGACTGCATGCCACTTGCCTCCTCCATGCCCTACCCAATGGGTATAGACCCCTAAAATCGGCATTTTTTAAAATCGACATGGCGACATGGGCATTTCTTAAAATCGACATGGGACATGGCCAGTTAAGTGACATGTGACATGGGCATTTCTTAAAATCGAAATGTGACATGGGGCTTAGTGACATGAGAAAAGAATCTCATATAGAGTGAGGTATAGGCTACCAAACTATTTCTTCAAATTTGGTCCCTGTGGGTTTTAAAATTCCAAATTTTTCCTGGGGCCTGTGGCCCCAAGACCCCAATTTCTAACTCTATATATGCCCCATAATTCTTTTCCTTAGTGACACTAGTGACATGGCTTTTTCCTTAATGACATGTGACATGGCCATTTCTTAAAATCGACATGCGACATGGGGACCCCCCCATCTACTCCCCCTACCCAGTGCAGCTTGTACCTCTTGGCCCTGACTGCCCTCCATGCCGCAACCCTTCCCCTACCTCTCCCAGCAAAGCACCACTCACATTGCCTGTGTCCACCCCACCCCCTGCCCCTACCCATGAAAGGCAGATGCAGAAGTCAGCCCATTGTGGTCGCTGTTACACTGGAGCATGGCGTAATTGATAAAACATGTTGTGGGCCGCGGCTCACAGGTGCCCAGGAGGCCCGTGGTGGGCTGCCTTGTCTCCAGGGTAATGTAGCACTGATTCCACATCACTGACTGGGTCTAGCTGCTGGTGGATGGGTGTGCACAGGAGGAGAGGGGGGAAGGGAAAGGGATGGTGCGTGAATGATTGTGAGCTATGAGAGTGAGAGGAGCTTCTTTAAAATGAGATAAAGCACGGCCGCTATATGGAATTGTTTTTGATATTTTATTATTCCTAATACAATGTACACGTGATCCATTTAGACTATATTCAGTATTTGTATATGGATTGAATCACTCGCATATAGAAGCCCCCTGCGTGCCAATTTAAATAACAGCTCTAAACAATGTATATCATGACTGATGACTTGTTTGTGCATAAGCCTGTCAGTATAAAAGGTATTCTGTGCCATAATAGCACAGTCTGTGTGGCAGTTCCAGTCTAACAGATGATAAGGTGTCCTCATGAGGAGATGCCAGGTGCTGGAACAGTCTGGTGTACTGATGGAGTGCAGACGACATTGAGAGACAGATGGAGGTAGTAGTATATAGCAGCAGGAGGAGGAGGATACCTCCTGCTGCACACTGGAGGGATGGTGGCCTTAGTGAGCCCCAGTATCCAAGGCTACCTGCCACATCCTGCCCACCTGTGCCTCACTATCTATACTGACCTTACCGCTCACCCAAAGGTCGTCTGCGTTTTGCCGCCAAAGCACCCAGCCACCACTCTCCATCACAACTCCCTGCCATCCCACCTCGCATCCCATCCCACCCACAAGGCGCTGCCAGCAGTGCCCAGACGCAATACACAGCATTGCGGGTGGCGCCTGAGAGAATAAAACAAAGTAGAAAGAGAGTGGGAGCCATTCTAGGAGCAATTTGTAAGCCCTGTGAAATGGAGGACAGCAGGGGCTGGGAGTCAGGCTGTCATTAGGCAGGGCTTAGTTTGTTATTCGGTCTTTAGGGGGGATCATTGATGGTGTTCTGTGATAGTCTGCATCATATTTATGGGCCCAAATAGAACATAAATGACATCATCACGTTATCTTTTGAATGCGCCATATTAAAATGCTAGGTGTCACACATTGCAAGTCATGCGGCATTAGTCATAATGAAAGGTTAGATTGTGGATCAGTCTATTATTATTTCATGTTACCTAATAAAAGAAAATGCTCGTTAACATGAACCGGTCTCCCCTGTTTGCCATTTTGCTATTTACCTTTTCTCTTTTATAAAAGCCATGGTGGTCAGATTTATTGCATGCATTTTAAGTTTCCTATAGACAAATCGGCTGAACAATACGCATGAATCCTTGTACACAAATGGCGCTCATTATTTGGAAAAGTCTTTTCCTATGCCCATCTGATTTTCTGCTATACGACACATTGTACACTGCAGCAATGATATCCTTCACTGTGTATTTCTCTGACCATATAATACCTAAAAATGACCTATTTTATAACTTAATCCTGCATTCTAATAAATCAACTATAACTGTTATAAACACTGTCTCATGTACATTATCCACTCAATTATCAATTACGAATAACCTCTTAGTACCTGTTACCGTCATCCTCCTTAACCCGCACATGTAATCCCTTGTCCTCTCACAAGGACACTTTATATTTGGGGAGGCAGGGATACAACCACTACATCATCTCAGCACTCCTCCTTAGGGGATGGGTGTTGACGCCCAAGCCCCCTTAATCTTGTCTGTGACGTTGCTGATGGGTGAGAGGGTGGGGAGGCCATGTATTATGTGTACAGGTGTCGGCTACAGGTGTGATAACTCCCCTCAAGCACCAGCTTACCTCGCCCTAGGACCGCGCCCTGCCTCACCACTATACTCTCCACCCCCACTTTTAACTTCCACCCTCTATATCATAGCTGCAAGTTTTATGTAGAGTCTTATGTGTGACCAGGGACGTGTAGGCTGTAATCTCCCGTGTAGGGAATGTGTAAGAATATATAATACGCAAACATATAAGCACGGGCATGGGGCTGCCATATATTACTGTATAGGTACATTTCCCTTACAGTTAGGAGATGATCATCGCTCTACTCTAGAGGTTGCTCATGTCTAGTGGACTTGCACATATCTAGGCTAAGGGGATGATTGGTTTGCTATATTTGGGATGCATGTATATACCTCTATCATTTAGTAGATAACATAATATTAGTATGAAACTAATGCATGTTGCATGATGGGGGTCATGGAGATAATACTTCGCACCAAACACCATCAAATAAACTAAAATAGTACATGTACTATAAACTATAACCGGTGAAACTAATTAGCTCTTAAAAGCACCCAGATAAGTATATACCGACACACACAGCCCAGTTATCATGTCCAGTTAACTATAAGTATAACCAATATTGAACGCAGCCCTGCCCCCGCTTGTGACTAACCAAAGATAATGTGGTCTGCGTACGACATATATACTCCAGAACTATAGAGAATGACTGCTTTGTAGCTGGTGTTCAGAAAGGACCATGTTGATTGATACTTCCAAGAGCCTGTAGATTAAGGTAGGAGCTACCAAAGCTCAGCTAGCTGTGTGATCTAACAACTCTACACTGGTAGAAGTTACTCCAATCATTATGACCCGTGGTGAGCAGCTCACCCCGAGCAGTAGGAAATCACTTTAGAACTAAGGGAGTCGCTACAAGTTACTGGGACCGCTGCACATTCATCCAGTCTGGCCCCAGGTCTTATGACACACCTTACAGATAGGGCCCGCCCCAATCTGCTGCTGAGCTGCTCGTAGACAACTCATCACTGCCACCTTTCTGCTCACGTCGCCGGGAGCAGCTCGGGGGCCTCTGAATGAGCAGCTCCCCACCCTGCTCCCCCACCCTGCACCGGGAACATCAATCTGAGTTGGTGCACTCTGACACTTACACGGGCGGCCATAACCGACTACTTATATGCTGCCTCATCTTCTAAGGTTCCTTCCCTGGGGACTAAAGAAAGCAATGGACTATTGTGTACATTATCTGCTTTGGCTTTTCGGAATATTTAAAATATGATGCATATTCCTGTACTGAGAAAACTGAAAACCGTTGGCCTCAACAGTATTATTGGAAACGCGTTGATGAATCAATGTTGGAGAGACCTGTATATTATAATACAGTCTTAATTCAGTACTTTTAGCATGCACGTGGTCCTGATGTATGACATGCTCAGGTCTATACTGGTGCTTATTGATATTCTACCACTGATACATGACCTTTTGTGGAAGGTTACAGGTACATGTCGATATTCCAACAAGCAGTGTTTTCTCCATTACTGCTATACACTGTTTATTTTATCATCTGTGCACACAATGTATACAAAGACCACATAATCCTGTACTACACAACACATTTGTATTTGTTCCTGACTTAAAATACATCTTTATATAAGAGGATACGATATGAAGGCACCTACTCTATATGTTTATGTAGCTCCCCTGCCTCTGCACCCCCCCCCCACGCATAGCCTTCGTACAATACACATTGTGTAGAAGCCCCTTGGCAGAAACCCAAGGTTACTTCTGCTTGGTTCAGCATGAGACATGCACCTGTCCCGCAGTGATCTACTCGGGTTCTATAGGAGCAGCTCATAGGAGCAGCTCACCCAATAGGGGCGCCGCCGTATACAGTGCAGACAATGGCATTAGTACAGCAGGTCCTTAGGGAGGGTACATCATATAATGCACACCGTTAATAAAGTGGGGCGGCAGGAGGAAGGGCTAAGAAGTAGGCCAACCTTACCACCACCTCACTGGGTGAGTACAACAACCGTGGTGGGAGGTACTGGGTTTATACATGTACGTTTATTGTGGATTAAGATAGGCACAGTTCTTCTAGACGTGCCTAGAATGTCTTTACGTTATTTATTAGTTAATTAGAATACATGCGAGAATATAGCAGTAAACACATTTGATTGTTACTAGTCACCGCTATGAAATCAAGGTTATCGGGATTTGACCTCTCAGGTTCTCAAGAATTGATATCTTAACACAGGTTTCCTTGTACATTTTAGTAATAATGGGGCCTACTATGTTAAAAGGGACATGAAGGGAATGAAACGGATTGTTAAGGGCTTTGTCCTCAATAGAATATTGAGATTTATCTAGAACGGAGGGGAGTTTAGATAAACAATACCTCTTTAGAAAGAACACATTTCAGCGCCGCCAACATAATGATGACACGTGGTATTGCGATCTAATGGAAATATTCTCTGTTAACCTTAGAGGATGACACTCTATCTCCTCCAGGTGTGAAAATATAAAGTAAAGTAAGCTCTTTAAGGGCCACATGATGCATTAATGTGCTCTACCCTCCGTCGGCATGATGTTTTGATACATCATGCCAATGCCTCGGGAGAGTATCAACCATGCAGGGTCGGCATGATGCTTGAATGCAGTCCTCGCGAATTACTCGCCAGTGCTGCATTCATCATACATCATAACGATAAAGGACACACTGCATTAAAGCACAATTCTGTCCTAAATGAGTTAACAACTATGTATCTACAGGTTTCTGTGTAAGACTATAACGTACTCAGGACGCAATGGGCGACACCTCCCTACTTGAGCATCATCAGCATGCATCAAGGCCAGACAGTGGGGAATGGTTTCGTCATTAGGACAAGATTAAGGCCTATAGCTGAGCTCCCCCTAACATTGTTGAGCTGCTCAGAGTCGGTGATGAGCAGTTCAATATAACATACATGAGAGTGCAGTCATTAATTACCCCTGCACGCTAAGGTGAGTCTGATTGGTTGTGCTAATTGATCCTCTGGGCACCGTTCACTCATCATCTGCCAAATACGGCAATTCAGGGTATACACCCGTGTAGTATTCGTTATGCAGAGAAGTGGTTAATCTGCAATCTAGGAACTAGATAGAAACTCATATCCTTACAGAGTCACCTGCCTGCTTACCAGGAGGAGGGCTGCCAATAACAAATCTGTGCCATAGATACTTATACTATCAGCATCTCTACGACG
The DNA here is from genome assembly GCA_947462335.1 of Harmothoe impar. NCBI lineage: Eukaryota > Metazoa > Annelida > Polychaeta > Phyllodocida > Polynoidae > Harmothoe > Harmothoe impar. Next base: position 58,177,274 of record OX381704.1, read on the forward strand.
AGCACAATATGGCAGAATACAATACTGCCACTAAGCTAAACCCTGGAGGTGCGTGGGAGATAGTGAGGGATTGCAGTGGTTATCTGGACAAAATCGAGGGAAGGACACTTCACTCAGACCAGCAGTCTGACAGGAGGGTAGAGAAGGGCTGGAGGTGTGGGGGTAGGCTCCTCATTAGGTGCCCTGTGTCAGGACCCTTCCCTCAGACCAACATTCCGAGGGAAGGGTAGAGAGGGGCTGGAGGTGTGGGGGTAGACTCCTCATAAGGTGCTCTGTGTCAGGACCCTTCCCTCAGACCAACATTCCGAGGGAAGGGTAGAGAGGGGCTGGAGGTGTGGGGGTAGGCTCCTCATTAGGTGCCCTGTGTCAGGACCCTTCCCTCAGACCAACATTCCGAGGGAAGGGTAGAGAGGGGCTGGAGGTGTGGGGGTAGGCTCCTCATAAGGTGCTCTGTGTCAGGACCCTTCCCTCAGACCAACATTCCGAGGGAAGGGTAGAGAGGGGCTGGAGGTGTGGGGGTAGGCTCCTCATTAGGTGCCCTGTGTCAGGACCCTTCCCTCAGACCAACATTCCGAGGGAAGGGTAGAGAGGGGCTGGAGGTGTGGGGGTAGGCTCCTCATAAGGTGCTCTGTGTCAGGACCCTTCCCTCAGACCAACATTCCGAGGGAAGGGTAGAGAAGGGCTGGAGGTGTGGGGGTAGGCTCCTCATAAGGTGCCCTGTGTCAGGACCCTTGCCTCAGACCAACATTCCGAGGGAAGGGTAGAGAGGGACTGGAGGTGTGGGGGTAGGCTCCTCATTAGGTGCCCTGTGTCAGGACCCTTCCCTCAGACCAACATTCCGAGGGAAGGGTAGAGAGGGGCTGGAGGTGTGGGGGTAGGCTCCTCATTAGGTGCTCTGTGTCAGGACCCTTCCCTCAGACCAACATTCCGAGGGAAGGGTAGAGAAGGGCTGGAGGTGTGGGGGTAGGCTCCTCATAAGGTGCCCTGTGTCAGGACCCTTGCCTCAGACCAACATTCCGAGGGAAGGGTAGAGAGGGGCTGGAGGTGTGGGGGTAGGCTCCTCATAAGGTGCTCTGTGTCAGGACCCTTCCCTCAGACCAACATTCCGAGGGAAGGGTAGAGAGGGACTGGAGGTGTGGGGGTAGGCTCCTCATTAGGTGCCCTGTGTCAGGCAGTTGGCATGCAAAGTGCTGATTTGCTGGGTCGTATCGGTAGCCACACACCAGCACCGTTATGTCTATGGGACATGCAGCGGGGGCCGTATGGGTTAAATAGTGAGTGGACCAGGGCCTGGGGCACCCATGCAGCTTACGTGTTCAACTCGTGGTTATAGGAGATAAAACTTGGTAATATTGTTAATATCACTGAAACCAAGTGTGGCTTTGGATACTATTATGAGTGGATGTATACATGGTGCTACTATTCTGTATTACCCCCTTATTAATATGCATTATGAAAAGAAAATATAGGCGGCAGATTGCAGTATTTCTGAGAGTAGGATATTTGAAACGCTATGAAGTGAGGTATAATTGACTTAACGATTATACCGCTTTGTCTTGTGTCATGGTTTCTATTATAGTGTTGCAGAATCGAAAAAAAAAGAATTATTTGCTATCTATAATTTTCTTACTGATACCAAAAAAGCTATATCCCAGTACATTATCTGGTAATTAAACGCATGGAGAGGGCAGCTGCTACCATGCTAAACCTGCATATTTGGCCCTTTCTTGTATACTACTTTCGTCACTTCATCTAGTTCTAGGGAGTCACCTCAATATCAACGGCCATACTGTAGCAACGGCACTATACACTATATACTATATATATATATATATATATATATATATATATATATATATATATATATATATATATATTTATAGAAACGCAAGAAAATAACCTCATCCTCAGGCAGATCTACAGAAAGACATACGAGATAGAGCTTCTCTGAAAAGCTCATTTAAATACACAAAACCTGTGACTTTGCTCTCGTGCCACTTTGCTGTAAACACTAGGTTTTTACACGGCGGGCGGCAAGTTTGAGAGGCAGGGGGCGACTGTATAGCAAAGAAAAACGCATAATAGCAGGGAGAGACACAAGGGCATGTGGATGCTTCACACAGAGCTCTATACTAAAGAGAATGCGACTGCATGAACAAGGGAAGTGCATTATCTCTACATAACCAGTGGTAACGAGAGGAGTAGCTATTGTACTTTTCCAGGTATGGATTTTACTGTTTTAGTGTGAGTCTATATACTATATACTGGTATGCCCCCATGCAGTCATACTGTCAATGTATATTCTCTATTAACCCACGCTGGAGAGATAAAACAAAGGAGTTCACACCTTGATTATTTTCACATTTGCCCTATGAGAAAACCAACCAGTCTCTCGTGGTTATTTAGATATGCACTCAGTTACTCGTGGGGTATATATTACATAGATAACTGAACCATATTGAGACACTCCACAGGAACATAATTAATTATGAGTATTAAAATGTGTAGACAATACATTATGATGAGGGAGACCTATACTTTGTGCATGCAGTACAATACCTAATAATTATCACATAAATTTCAAATGTTTACCCGTCGTAGCCATAATTGTCCATGGTTCCTGTCAGGGGAAAGCCAGCATGAGATAAGAAAACATTTTTACAATTTATCAAACAAGCATTCGCTGCATTTATGTAACATGATATAATGCCAGTAATCTATACTCCCACAGCTAGCCATGTAGAACTCCCTTCAGCCCAGCTCACATCAAGCTTATGTGAAGCTATCCAGGCGGATAACAACTTACAACTTAATCCTTATTCTGCTCATGACAACTGGTATTGACCAGCCCTGGAGGACATGCTGCCTCATGCAATGTGGCTGGCCATCCTGTCTGCGCGCGCCTACCGGAAGTGGCATTGTGGGAGGAGTTGTCACGTGCCGCATGCCCTGCTTGTTGACACAGGCGCTACATGCGTCTGAGTAGACAACATTACTAACCCTTTAAGGGCAGCATAGTGCTTTAATGTGACCATGCCATTTGTCATAATGGTGCATGAATTAGTGCACCTCATGGCAGTAAAATGTTAGTGCTTGCATTCAAGCATCATGCCGACCCTACGGGGTTGATACACTTCCGATCATGATGCATGAATAATCCCATCGTGATCATGATGTGTAATGCCCTGGCGCCCAAGGACATTGAATAAATATGCAGCTCATAAAGGGCTAACGTACATAACAACTACCGGGTACTCCCTGGCTTCTTTTGTCAAGTGTTACTCACTCCGTGCTCTGAATCTGAGCAGCTCGCTCTGAGTCTGAGGGTGGTGCTGGGACGTTACCGTTTTTGGTACGGCTCCCAGAGTGGAGTCTCCATGGTGAGCGTTTTACGAGCAGTAGGTGAGGCACTCAGAGCACACGCATACCCCACGTGCATGCACCTAGACCCGCATTGTTCTCAGGACTCCTATCTTGTAAAGAAAGCCACTTATTGAATGGAAATGTCTGATTGCCATCTAACATTTTTGACACATGGTCATTACCGCGCCATTATTAGGCACTCTAGCAGTGGGTATCATGACAGGATGGTACTACCATGATATGCAAATAAAGAAGCAAATACCCATATACGAAAATGTGTATCCACAGAAAAACATTGCCTATATAATCGATACTTCCCTATGTATACATTAACGTCTCAGCAAACCATCGTCTGCACCCCAATCCCCCACACACCAAAGCCTTCCGTATACAATGCCCTCTTTATATCACTTCTATTCCCACTCACCCTCCATACCTTCTATGATCCAGCCCAGTCCTTTAGAGCTCCACCCTCCACCCCCACTCAAAGCACCCCCTTCTTTATCCCTGCCCCTCCCCTGATCCACCCTCTTATACACCACAAGGGCTTTAATCTGATATCAGTAGTCGGAGCATGGAGAGGGGTACCCCTGCCGGGCTGACATGTATAAGCATATGACAAACCAAGTTAATTAGCTTCTCCTTTGGGAACAATTCATCAATCAGATCAGCACTCATAGTGTTTTATGTTCTTATAGACTCACTCTCAAAGGAAAACATTGACACAGAGTGTCCATACAATATAGAGCCACTTCAAGCTCAGATAAGTGTGGGCCTTTCTTTGGCGGTTTTTAACATTTCCTTTCTTTGATGTTTATTTCGGATAAATAATAGCATAAAAAGGAAACCTTGACATGTTGTTCTCACAAATTGTTATGAATTACTGCATCACTGAAAATAGTTAGGTATAGTGTGTCTAGTGCACCATTTAAGGTATCAATACTGGTTTTAGCCGACCTTGTAATACATTTGTACAAATACATGTTTCATATAACACCATCCCATACACTTACACCACGTGTTAAGCTTGTCATACAGAAGGCACTTTGAAAGTATCAGCTATAAGCCAGCACATTTGTGGAGTTATATTTCCCTGTATTTATTTCGATTTTGGCAGCTTGACTCCTCTCAGCAGCAGTTACATCAAAACCTCACCCCATCCTTGGCATCGGAATGCCCCCTCTCCCAGCTGGGGCCCTTGGCGTGCTCAGCATGTTCATGTCAGTTGCAAGACTTTGAGGATAGCGTTCACCTGAGTTTCCCAGGGTTGCATTACCATATAGATTTACTGCCAAGTACTCCATTGGCTGCCCGTTGTTAGACAAGTGTACCCAGCACTCCAGGGCGGAACGAGCCTGGAGGAGGGTGCCCTGGAGGGTGTTTACATACCTCCTCCCTTGGGGCTGGTCATAGAATGTGCAGGCCAAATGGTCAAGGGCCCTTCTTTGCCTGACCCCCCTGATACGTGACCACCAAGCCAAGTCGCAGCCTCCCGGCCCCCTACAGCCAAACCTTTTAGCAGCAATCATGAGCCTTCTTCAGACGTAGAATCCGTGCAATGACACATGTGTCATTCTGGTCACAATGCCCACTGCTAAGTTACAGTTCTAATGTGCATATGTGTAAATGTTTTAATCACATGTTATATTAATGCATCTATAATATGCCATATCAGATGTAATCATCCCATAAAAGGTGATTATGAAATACTGTTAATGTGCTCCTCCTTTGCGGAGAGGATTATAGGCCTATTATGCCTGCTCGGCCTTTCCATGATTAAGGCCTATGCATACAAATGTCTTCAAACACAGGTGGATGTACGTTAGTGCGCTAACACAGAGCTACTGTAGGTACACCGTTCACACTGTTTCATGTTTGAATTGGCTTCATTAAAACAGAATCAGAGTAATCTGGGTGTGATGGTGCAAGTGTTACAGGCAAACACATCTAAATGGTGACCAGTAATTAGCTGTCGGCTCCACTCCCACGCCCATGTCCAGCCTTCAGAACGTGAGTTAGAATAGAACAACCGCCTGGTCTTAACCCGTTAATGGCCGCATGATGCTTTAATGCGCCACGCCTTTTGTCGGCATGATGCATGCATGCATGCAGCCGTGGTGAGTCTACATCATGTAGACGCTTTGAGAGAGTATCTAGTTGGCATGATGATTGCATGCAGGACTGATCAGTAACTCCCAGGGCTGCTTTCATGCAACATCGCGACGAAGGGCATAAGGATTACTGCTAACGATGCCCCCGAGCGTTTATAAATAGTAACCCACTGTATACCTGAGCTTGCGTAAAGTAGTATCTTACACATGCACAGAACAGAATGGGGCGCATCATGTCAGGCGTTCCCCATCTCCACACAGAGAAAGGAAACACCGTCAAAAGGGAGTCCAGGTTACCTCCAGAATGACTCCCCTCTCTAGGGGAGTCCGGATCGCCTAAGGGAACCTAGGTGACTCTCTAGCTGACCTAGGGCAGTCACCTGGGGGAGTCATATAACTCTCTGGGTCATATGACTCTCCCAGGTGACTCCCCCAGACAGAGAGTCAGCTAGGCTCCCTTAAGGCGACCTGGACTCCCATAAACAGGGGATTAATTCTGGAGGCAACCTGGACTCCCGTTTGACGCTGTCTCTACTCTCTGTGCACCTCAAGGTGCGCTATGCATAGCTGTGTAGCTCGGCTGGTCTTCCTAGATAAGTTCCCGCTCCGTCTCTTTTGTGTCAAGACTGATCTGCCTGTGGTAGGCTTGGTGTCATACAAAACAGCATCCATAGCGACAGGATATTTGAGGAAACTCTTAAGTGGCAGGATGACTCAACAGATTCAGTGCTTGTGGTTAGTCCGATCGTTCTCCGGTCACGTAGGGCCGCTTTTGTAACAGTCAAGGCTGGCTTTGGATTATAGCAGGCGTTCATCAGTTGACATGGAGACCAATATCTCGTTCGGTGTTCAATGTTCCTGCATCAGCTATTTAACCTGCTGCTGTACCGCCTATATGGACCTATTTATCATAGTCACATTTAAACCTCACTATTTAACACGACTTCATATAACAATTAAAGCCTCACTCTCACCACCCTACCACACTTCACCCACTAGTAGACTAGAACAGAAGCCACCTAGTCAAATTGCCTGTTCACTCTTGGTGAGAAAGCCGCTTTAAGTTAGAGCATACAATGTCTTCTTAATTGTGAAATGTAACACAAGTGGCCTTTGCTATATCTTTGCTTCTTATAATAATCATTACTTTTCAAGAGTATGTTGAATATGTTACAGAATAATATTAACCTAAATCGTTGTGTAGCCGACCTCTGGTCTCTCCCATTACTCTGACTATTCCAACCAATTAATGTCAGGTAATATGGAGATGAACCATGATACATGCTTTCCAGCTGTTCCAAGACATTCTGATCAATATATAACATAGTAAGTACATCAATGTAGGAGATGGGATGCACCTTTCTATGTATAGATCAGATAGGGTCGTGCATGCGATAAACAATCATTATTGGTTTATGATGCAGCTGGTAATTTGAGATGAAGATGACTAATGTACTGATCATTTATGTCCACTTTAGGTTCATCTGAATAATTGCTCTTTGTGATAACTTGCCCCCTGTTTATACGGATTAATCTTTATCAGTATACTATCGGATTGCATCCAATATCATATAAAATCTAACCATAAGCATGAAATCTGAAATGAGGATAGGACTCCGTTTACTGTCTGCACTTGATAGGATGAGAAATAAATGCAACATAATCTGTACAATACAGACTGAACGCAAATATGTCAGTATATATGCATGTATATGGTATGGACATTGTATCAAAAGCTAGCTCCCGCTTTCCATGTGCCCTATCAACATTTTGTTTTACCACAGAACCAAATCCCCTCTTTTAATACAAGTTAACAACTTATCAAGATGAGTGAGATCCAATTAAACGGCTAAGAAAATAACAATGGTCCTCCATGGACAATTCGGGAGATATTGTGCAAAATAAACAACAACTAAATTAATGTCCCAGTTTCAAACTCTCCTGTCAAATATTCTCAATAGTTGGAATAGGAAATTCTGTCAATATTCTGAAAAATGATAAAAAAACCACAATTATCTAGTAATTCTGACAATATTCTGTAAAATGGCAAAAATCACAATCATCTAGTAACTGTGAAAACATTTGAAAATAGCTCTGTAATTTACAACCCCTATTGATAGTTGTTCATAGCATTCTGCACGTGATGTTCAAAGGACATGGAATTAAGATAAACCTGTTTGTTCCATTCACAACCCACGTCTAGTAATTTATGACGGAATGGCTTAAGTAATGGGCATAACGATGAATAATATGTACAGATTCATTTACACATGAATATAAAGAATACAAAGTGTTTAGTGGAATCTGCTACTTCACATGTGTATTACTGTTAGATGAAGCAGGGCTATAGACCTGCAATATAACTACCTATCAGTACAGCTACTATTGTTGGAGTGCCAAATCTGAAAATTAAATTCTAATTCTAATTCCAAATGATCCCAACTCTATTTCAGTCCTTTGGGGTTTCGGGTAGCATAACTATTAATGCTCAACTACCGTCTGTGCTAAACCAAGGCACCGGTAATTGAATATGCCCACCTTTAATCTGCAATCAATAACCAATCCGTTGGGGTAATCTCCATCAATCAATACCTGGGAGGTATGGGATTATAGCTATAATCGGAGTTTGGCAGCATATCGCCCCATAATGAGCGATGTGGGAGCAGATATCGACTGTTATAATGTCATCATCCCCTATTATCAGCGACTGCCATAGAGACTACTTAAAATGAAAGGGGACATATATAATCATATGATACAATGAATTGTATAATTGATATTGAACACGTCTCTGAATAACCACAGAATCCATGATAGGTAGTACACCTTTACAGATACATGCCCTATACACGTACATTTACACAGGGCTATCAAATGCACTGTTCCATTGGGGAAATCTATAGATTTGCAATATAACCGCAGACTACCATTCCCTACCGCTAGTCTATTTAATGCTTGCCTGGTTTATTAGCCTGCTACTATTTCAGATTCCCTTCATGTCCTACATGCACATAGTGGTGTTAATAGCTGTTATGTATGCCCACCACAATGCTGTATTCACGTGTGACACGTCTGTAGTACCTCTAAACACGTGATATCGCTGGCCATGTGATTGCTGATAGTCAATTCTGATTGGCGCGTATCACATTCTGCCTCTATAGTACCTATTACATCAACCCGTAGATATCGTGACCAATGGATTATTCCATTATCTGTTGCTTAGTGATGAATAGTAAACCCCAACAAATGGGTTGTTGTCCCTATAAATGCAGCTAGCATTTCAAATCACTGAGAAACTATTTACACATTGTTTATCTGACACCCAAGTATACTACACCAGTCAGTATTGAATTCTCACAGCACTGCAAATAAAAATTAAACTGCCTGTACATATCCTACATTGGTGGCCTATTGAAGCCGGGTGCTGCCACAGCAATATTATATGTATGGGCTTTATTTAGTCTAGATACAGTCTAAAGGAAAATGCTGCCCCTTGCTACTTGTACGTCAGGGAGCAGCATCAACCATTCATTCCGCTCCAGCCGTACACACCGGGGTGAGGGGGTCTGCTGCTTGTTTCACAATGGATGACCCCGTCCGCCATACAGAGAGACACCTTGTGTTTGTGAGGCCGTCCTTTGTCTTGTGCTGTTGTCCTTGTGGCCAGCTGAGGCTCCTTTGGGACTATTTCTACTAGATGCACCGGTCCTAAAGCACTGTGCCCTACAACATCTACATCCAGCGGGACGCCTGGGTGGCCAGATAACATAAGGTCCTTCTGATAAGGACTATTATTATTTTCTTTATGGTGAAAGGAAAATGCTGCCAGACAATGCCTTCCTCCTATCTCTCACCAAGGACACGGCTACGTCTAGGGTGTACCGGGTAAAGGCTTAACCCATTAAGGACAGCATGATGCCTCAAGGCTTCACATTTATTTGTGTTTATGATGCACCAATGCAGTGAAATGCATTATGTATTCTGGAGTGTATCATTCATGTAGGGTCGGCATGATGCATGAATGCAACATTGACGAGTAACTCGCCGGTTCATATTCATGCATCAGAAAGACAATGGCACAGCACATTGAAGTATTATTATATATGCCTCCCTTGAAGATTATTCTGATCTATACATATACCTCACATTAAAGGTATGTACCCAGCGTTAGTATTCTAGATGTACTAAATAGAACCTTATGTATGTAATCATTCTTGGTTGCACACAAGTGCATTTGGAACAGTTTATTGTTCAGGTGAAGTCAATGGTACATTATTATCCCTCCAGTTGCAGCACTGCCGCTATGCATCAGCAGGGTACCTTGTATTGAATATCCCTAAGTGAATGGCTTCCACAGATATCCCATCTTATGGATGATCTCCCTAGATCCAGATTATAAATGCAGATTGTGTATGCATGGGCTCAGCACTCAGTGGCTTCGTTAGTCCTACAAATTATCAAATGCATTCACACCAATCATACAACGCAATTGTAATCGAGTCTATCACCTGCAAGTGATAACACCAAAATGCAGTTGGTGCCTAATATCTAGGAATTCTTTAAGGCATGCTAGGTCTTAAATGGGCACTGCTTGAAACTGTTGGTGGCTTCCAGTCACTTCCTTAATTCGCTAATGCTTAACAGCATTTACCATAAATACACAGACGTCGATAGGTGCATCTACAGTCGATGTTAGGTATTACAGCTCATAGGGTGAACAGAGATCTGAACACACTACAATTTAAATGATTCGCACTCAATTGACTTTGGGAAAGCATACATTTTTCTCTATATGCAATTTGCTTACCACAAGTGCCATTTCAGCATGCTCCCTTAACCACACCGTGCTGTATCTGCCGTCAAGTGCTTTGTTCAATACTGGTAAGCTATGGACTTTTTGTATGTATACATGGGGTGAAGCCACGATTTACTAGACTGTTATTCCTCCCACTTTCCCCTGCCCGCTCCCCCCGGCTGCCAGCGTCCACACCCGGGCATGTGGCGTTAAGAGGGCGGCGTGTTAAAAGAGCCCCGGGAGTCGGCAGTATGGATGGGACATGGGGAATCCATGTTGACGCCTGTCATACCTCGTTTGCGCAGTTACAGCGGCGCGGTTGGCAACCATGGGGCGTCACTCCATCCTCCCTCCAACAACCCGCCCAGATCCCACCCACTCCTCCTTCTTCCAGCCGCCACAAGGAGTCACCCCCCCCCCCACCACCACCAAACCATTTGCCTATACTACTACACCCCCCTCCCCTCCTCCCCATCACCTACCCAGGGCCGTCTCCCCTCCTCCCCATCACCTACCCAGGGCCGTCTCCTCCTGGATCCCTCCTGGTGACCTGCGGATAGACAGGACATCCGCATGGTGGAGGAAGTGAGTTAAGGGGTTGAAACGGGTGCAGAGAGGGCAAACGTGTGTAAGTGTGGGGGGGGGGGGACTGGGTGGGGTGGGGGGGGGGGAGAGGGAGAGGGAGAGGGGGAGGAGAAAAGTAGGAGGATCCGTCCTAGTCTGGAGTATATCATTCAGACGGTATCACCTTCACCACAGCAAGGGTCCCAACACTCTTGCTTCTTACCGCTGCCTCGCTCTTACCGCACCTCTATAGGCAAACATGCAAGTGAGCTGCTCGCGGATCTAACGCTGCACAGCTCTCTATATAGTGAGCAGCTCAAACATAAAAAGCCCGCTAATCTGCTAAGCACGGTGTGGGTGAGGCCTGTTATCACAGGAGCAGCTCGGGAGGCTACGAGTCACCCCCTTATTGGTGGTGCACTTGTCAGGCATGTTGGTGGTTTGGAGAGAAGAGGAGGGAAAAAAGGCAAATAAAGCCACAAAAAAGCTACCAGGGTGACTAGGCTGAATGTGGCCTTATAATAAAGCTTACAAGGCCCGTCCTCATAAAGAACTTTCTGTTGATAGGCCTCATAGGGAAATAGCAGTGGTAGGGTCTTGTGGCAGTCATGTATATTCATGTCTCCTCAGCCCCTCACGCCCACCATAACTGCAGAATGTATCGATAACGTCTATACACATGTATATGGTAAGGTTGGGTGACTAGCAGACATTGTTCATTTGGTATGTCGCCTTTTATACAAAGACATACAAGCATAACCAGCATGCTATATACCGATTACGTCGCCGCCACAAAGAAAGCACCATCCATGGTATATCCCAACAAGGCTCTACTCCACCTCGCCCACCCATTCTCTACACCCACCGTCTATTATCCAACCATGCCTGTGTATATCGAATTAAGACCCTAGTGGGACCTTCCTAGTCAGAGAGTCCTCTTAGAGCCATATACTAAGGGTAAGTAAAATAGTGTGCTGGAGGTAGGGTTAGCCTGGAGTAAGAGACTGGTGTTCCATCTTCGTCCCAGGGTGGCTGCGGGGCGCGGGGTGGGATAGGGGTGGGGTAGGGGTGGTTCCTCCTCCTGTACCCTGGCTGCAGCAGTGATCAGGCACCACCACAGATCACTATCTCCCCCCACCATGGAGAAGCCGGTCAGGCATGAAGCCACACGGTCCGCTGGTCGTTGCACTGATGGCATCAGTCGGCACCACAGGCAGGGGCCATCTGCTTTGAGCAATACTGCCTTTAAGCAGCTGTGGTGTATACTTAAAGGCAAAGGTGCTTAGCGATAGTAGACTCTAATCTGAAAGGATGATTGATTGATGGATCATCTTATCCAGCTGCTCAGGAAAAGCAGTGCAAGAACACAACTAATGTAATTGTTCTCAACATACGTTATGTACAATATGGTGTATGGGCTACAGCCTGAGGGCAGATGGTGCATACAGACCATGTGCCGGGTCACCTGCTTTAAGATGCCAACTACATGGCAAAGTACGAACAATACACCTACACCTTGATGTATGCAAGAAAAGGGGCATACAGAGGCTGCGTTTCGTACACCATTAGAGAATATGCCATTCTCAGAAAATAAAGAGGTTAAATGACAGAATAGAAGGAGGGGAGTAGTACTACAATAGCAGCAGAGGTCTGGTTAATTCTGATACACTCGGGCTGGAGGTCTGGCATGCAATCAGTAGGGAGATGATAGGGAGATAGCGGGGGCGGGGGCAGCACCCCAGACGCATCCCACAGCCTGCCCAACAGACAGTGACAGAGGCCCGCGGGGTCCGGTAATGGAGTTATGAATGCGGCCTGATGGATTGGCCGTAAACTTGGAGCCGACCCCAGCGCGCCACCCGCGACCATGGCGCGGCACGGAGCGGGAAACCAGCCGTGATTTATACCATCAGAATGGGGCCAGATTAAGTGGCGTCGTGATGAAAGGTTATAATGGACGCACGGCCTCGCGAACCACACCACCCAACGGTCCGCTCCATTTGTTTTGATTTCCTGCTGGTTGGCACGCCATGTTCCCCACCATGCCTCCATCATGGTCCCCCCTTACCGCACAGACTATGGCCAGGGTGCTGCAATTACCTATATAGAAAGGCAATTAGAAACATGTAGTATGAGCAGTTGGGCTTGTTAAATAGGAATCCAAATATAGGACAAAAAGGGGTGAATGTACTATACAACTCTGAGAGGAATTCCTCCTTTCAGTTGGTGTGCATGAGAGGAATTGATACCAATAGGTTTTGACAAGGCTTCCGGCTCTTCCCGCGATCGGGCGCGCAGTTATGAAGAGAGCTGTCAGCGGGGGCCCTGGCCGCCGGCCGCAGCCCGGGTAATGATTCCAGTGCTGGTGCCAAACGTTTAACCCACTCTGACCGCCGGGCCCGGCCCACCCTCCTCCCCGACCATCACACCCCCATCGCCCGAAGCCACCCGGGCCCGTCCCGAAGCCATCCGGGAAGCCAGTGGGTGGCCCCCGCCGGACGGCTCCTTGCTGACGCCTCACTACACCAGCGGGTCAGCCGTGGTTGGTGCGGCTGTGGGGCACTGGTAACTTCTCCAGGGCGGCTTGATTGAATACTTGGGCCTCCCACGGTCGTAACCCCTGCTCCAGGGGCTGGCTGACGGTTGGCACACAGGAGATGAGGCCCCCGGGCCATGTTGGGCTCTATAAGCAACAACAAACTCTGCTCAGGCTATATAGCTACTTTCATTATTGTTTTCTCCTTTTTTTCTTATTTCGTTAACAGAGGAGGCATTTGCAGATGGGGCACAAACCTGGAAGCCAAACCGAACCTTCACGGCTGGATTGTGTGGTACTGCATGCTTCTTAACATCTATGTCTTCGAAACATTAACTAACTCGAAAATATTCACATGACATCTCCTGTATAGCCACGCCAATGATTGGAGAATACACCCACGCCGTGGTATAATGTATACCCTATCTAAGGCTAACTAGCTTGATTTATCAGAATTGCCTCCTGATTGGGTTGCCCTATACTGCAGCGCTCCCCTATACGCTCCTCACACCGTGGTCGATGAAGGGGGAGGGTTGTGTGGGTGTCTCTATGTGAAAGGCCATGCTGAGTAGCTCACTGAGTAGCTCACTGATCTCTGCTGCTCACACAGGGTACCCAGTAGGGCAGTATTGCCCATGTCTGTACGAGCATAATGGAGCAATGAAGGTTCATGGTAATTTAGAAATCAATCTCCGATGTAAGCTACTACACAATTCAATTCAATCTCCGATGTAAGCTACTACACAATTCAATTCAATTCAAAGATTTTTATTTTTACTGCAGCAATCAGGAAAATTTCCTGTATTATGATTGGTATATAAGCATTCAGTTTAGTTGCATTTATGGACAAAACCATTGGGCTAGTGTATTGAATCTGTATTTAAGTGAGCAAGGTATTAGCTCCATTATTGTAGCTAGCTTATATTCTCCTTTTACATTCCACTCACATCTGCCTCTTGAATTTGAGAACCTTCACAGTGTATTGACTGCCACGATATGAGAACTTATCTTCATATAATTAGAGGATGTGCGTCCATTATCAGCTGCCTATATAACAGGCCACCTTCAGCAACATGGTATCACCCAGACACAGTTTTGCATAGAATCACAGAGTTCACTGACTGTTTTTTGAGGAGACACTCTTAAAAGCTGAAGCATCCACTGTTACCAGACTGCATAGAGGTGAAACCGTGCAGTATCTAAGGCATAGTGTAGGGTGTTTACCCCTAAATAAGAATAATAAGTGCACATAAAATCAAAACCTATCCCTGGAAAGACAAACATGTCTGTAGTAAAATGCAAAAGACTGCATATTGATATCTACTTTAGATCTATCTCTATTAGGCAGATTGCGTGCCAGGGTCTGGGTTATTTTGTCAAATCCTGCCCATTGGCTCCAACTAGAAAGGTGGTCGTTTTTGACCCCTGCTGGGGTGAGTACCTGTAGCACCAGGGGGCCTGGTAAGTGCTGTTTTCCCTACTTCACTTGATGCACATTAATTAATAGCCTATTGTGTCTTTAATATTCACTCTAGAATATAAAATCTAAAAGGATGTTAAAGCCGTGACATTACACAATAGGCATATAGGTCTATATTGCTATTTGTGAACTTTGTAAATATTCTGTAAACCCTTACATCCAGTGTACCCATTATTTAGCCAGAGATATGGTCTAACATAACCTAATATCCGTTGATAACCACTGGAAGTACAGTCTGACATGCAATAACTTTTCAAAACCTAAATAATTGCTTCAATTACTTCAAAATGTAGCCTTTAAACTCCATTATGATTATATCAGTTTTTCACGATGGTTTCGGATACTTAGGTCTATCTTCTATGAGTAGGCCTGGATATATTTAAATCACAATAGAAAAACGGAGGTAGGGCCCAGGCATAGATTAAAGTGTCCTCTGTACCCTCAAGTCATCAGATTTATCCAATCTAATGCCACTCAAAATGGAAATGGGAACAAAGAAGATGGGTCTTCTTGGTTATTCAGAGAATCCAGAAAGGAGTCAACTCAGTGCAGTACCTGCTATGTTTCTCAATGGAATTGCCATGATTTTACCATTAGAAAATAAACATTTATTAACCCCCCTGTGTAATTAGAAAGCCCAAGGCTTTGGCTTTCAGGGGATGTCAGAATATATCTAAGATTCCATTCCGTTCTTGGTGAAAATGTGAAAATACTGAAGGTAGAGGTAAACACCCTACATGGTGTATTTCTATAAACACATCTACGTTGGTCAGATGTAAATCTATGTTGATTTTTCATCCGAACTACGTAATTTTAGAAAGTTAATGAACGTCAAAACGTTAAGGTTTATAGTTACCACTCTCAAACCTGCAGGTTTGATTTATGTAGCTCAGACGTAACCTACATTCAACTGGGATCTAAACACATTATATATAATTCTACATAGTGGGATTCATTCAAAGACTTGTATTATATTGCAGACAAATCAACATTAACAAACAATATTCATACAAAATAACTGCTGTAGTTTTCAATCTCATTTCATTCTATATGGTATATTCTTGTAGTTCAACTGAACAGCCTGATAGTAGATATCTGTTGAATAGTTTAAGCTGCAGAGAGGCTTTGCATTTCTTCCATTACCACCAATGTGGTGTCCACTCAGTAAACTGCCACAAGGCACATATTTGTGCACAATACTTTATACTGTCCTTTATATAAATATTCTATTGAATACCGTTTAATTACATGATATTGAATTCATAATTAATGAGAATTTATTGCTTGAATATGGTAGATTTGTTAAAGAGCTGTAATATCCATAATTGATAGTGCTGCTACCTAGTGTGACACTGAGAAGTCATTTTGGTTGCACAACTACCTAGAGAAACCTCTGATCTACGTTGGAACTACGTAGGGTGATTACTGGGTTCGGACCACAGGGCTCTTCTCATTGGCATTGCTATGATTTGGCACCTGTGCAGCCCTCTTAACAGTTGTGCTTGCTGTCATTCTATTTGGAGGGGGGCAGTAGTAACAGTGGTTATTGTTATGTATATATATGGGCAGTGCTATATGTGGGAAAGGTAGTATATAGTGAATGTGGAATTGTATGTTGCATACTAACGGTATTGATGGATGGTATTACTGGTTATCCAATAAACACACATGGAAAACGCACTTAAAAAGGCAAACAGAAAGTAGTTGTCACAATAGTAGCCTAGGCACGGGGATCAGTTGCAGTGAGACTTCCACTTGCTACAGTTGAAGTATCAATGTCATGCACTCCTTCTACTGGGACTATTAAATAAAGATAGAGAGTAAAAGGTAAAACCTCTTAGAATCCTGAAAGTGTGGCAAGGTTCTCTGAGCAGCTCCGGAGCAGCTCATAATTCATATTACAGTGATTACACTGATTGGAGTGCCTTTGGTGCTCAGGGTGGGGATGGGCACGAGACAGATTAGTCTGGAGTTTTCAGAACGTGTAGATAGAGTTTTAGATATAGGCAGTAATACAGGATGGATTAGAAGTGACCAACACTAGTAGATTCTGGCTACAACCAAGCACACCATCATCATCTCCCACAAAGCTAACTGTTTTTCATCTTTCTACTTTATTTTATTTTAGTTTGTTTAAAACTTCTAAAAGCTTACCCATTATGAGAACGAAAAACATTTCAGATCTTTAAAATATCAAATATCTGAATTTAGAAGTTATTTTCATGTTGACCATAACATGCATACATCTTAACTCTCTAGGGGGTGAGTTACCCGGTATGTCAAGTGGCTGGGAGACAAGAGAGTTATGGAGAGAGTGCTGTTGCTTTGTTAGGTGTGAGCTGCATGGTTGTAGTGAATATCTGAGGGAACCCTTCTTCCTCTGGTTGTCATCCAATCGAAACTGCCGATCTCGGGATATCCAGCCTATATCATTTACTACAACATGAGCAGTAATGTACACGTAAAGTGGGAATGCACACTCACATGCCTCACTCGTCAGTTGTCTATAGAATGGTGCAGCATTGTGGAGATGATTTCACCCAAATACAGCTCACATAGAATTACAGAGTAACTGGCTGCTTATTAAACAGACAATAAAAAGCTAAAGCATCTCCTGCTGCCAGGCGGCTTGGAGATAAAGGCTTGCAGTGAGTGAGCCGTAGTGTATTACTACAAATAGCATATGGAGGGGGAGGTATAATCACAGAGCTCTTCTATGTTCACTAGATACCTTGCCATTGTTATAATTATACATCAGGGCGACCCTCCTTACCAGTTGTGTTTGTTATTATTCTATTTAAAGGGGACCAGCAGCTGGGACCAGCAGTAGCAAAGTAATATTAATGTAACCATAGTGATGTTAATGTTCTGTAGGTGCATTGGATAAGTTATATTGTGGCTGGGGAACTATTACAGAGCCATAAGTGGCCGGGGCATTGCTACGGGCAACACATAATAACCACCGTGTAGAAATATGGCAATAAACTGCAGTAGGAGAAGCCTTTAGAGACTCAGGAAGCTATAGTAGGATAACTTTTAACAGTCATAGTTGTAGTAAGGGTGAACATTGCTGAGGGGGTGTGCTTCCTGCATGGGTACAACACCATGGAGAGTATAGCTAATTGTTTGCTATATAATGGAATTCCTGCAGTATGACAACGTTTTCTGAGCAGCTCCAAAGTGGCTCATATTCCTCCTCCTACTATGCTATAACCAAGGCCGCAGTGCCTTTCATGAGAGTGGCAGGGGTGTCCACTAGATTGATTAATGTATAGTTGTCATAGGCGTAGGCCTATCATAGGGCTGGCTTAGACTGCCCAAGTGGGTGGTATAGGCAGACCAGTCAGACCAGCAGGTTGGGGTAGGCTGATAATGCCAGGGTCGGCACCCTGACAGAGCTCTAGCTAGATCTATATGCATTAATATTGGGGATATCAGCCAACTTGACCAGCAAGAGTAAGGTCTGGCCACAACCACACTGCCACCCTTATTGCCTATAGCTTTAGAGCAACTCACATTTAGCTGATCGCATGATGAAATAAATGTCATTTCCCTTCTTTGGTATTTGATAAAAAGCTGCTATGGTGGGGAGAAATCTGTATCTCATGCACAAACAGGCAACGTATTGAAAAAGCCGGGATATTTTCCTCCTCATTTTTAAATCAGTCAGAGTTTTTCCATTTTTCTTTTTCCATAGCTCCTTCCAGTAGTGTCAGCACCACAAGGGGAGAAAATAGGAAAATTGAAATGATCATGCTCTACAAGCGTTATATTGTAAGTAGCAGCCATGAAGTGGATAGTTAGTGGTGTTGGCATTGGGCTGTGAGACAGTGGGGGGGGGGGGGGGGGGCAGGCAGGTGGGTGGGTGGCTTGTGAGGGCAGTTATGTAGGTGGATAGGTGGGAGTGAGGGGGGTCGATTGTGGCATGCCTCCTGGTAACACATAGGGCTGGGTCAGAACAGGCACTGCTCATGCTGCCTGGTGGCCGAGATATGAAGCTTGCCCTGGCCGAGCTGCTCTCTGACCTATTCACCCCTTGCTTCCCACTCAGAGACACGAACCCTGCTTCCAGCTCAGAGGTAAGCTCTGGACCATAACCCAGTTTCTTCCCCGTCACCCCGCCACCCTAATCTCTATTGAATGAGCTATCCTATATCCTACTATGTTATTACAAAATTATCAAAAATAGCTTTTACTCACCCACACAATGCATATGTTACGTCCAGATATAAAATCAAACGGTGTGCAAAAGTGTGGTAAATATAATAAGTTGTTTGTTAGTCTGAATACAGCTGTATTTTTCACATTGGTTAGACTGCTTATAAATTCCATCAATAAGGTGATGAACTAAATGGCAGTCCTGTCCTATACCACGGAGGATATGCAAACTCCTCTATGTACATTAGACACATTGCCATTGCTATAATTCGATATCAGTGTGACACTCCTTGCCAGTTAGGTTGCTATTATTCTATTGAAAGGGGATGAGCAGCTGTGACGAACAGTAGTAAATTAGTATTCGCATAGGGGTGTTAATGTTTCTGTAGTTACCTCGGAAAGGTGATATTGTGGGTGGAAAACTATTACAGAGTCATAAGTGGTCGGGGTATTGCCATGGGCAACACATAATAACCACCCCTATAGAAATAGGGCCTCTTGCAATAAAACAAGCAACCACAGTAGAAGAATCCTAAACAAAGAAGACTGTAGCATGAGAACTTCTAGTAGTTGTAGTTCTAGTAACAGTGATGGTGTGTGCTCTCTCCATGGGGACTCCATCAACAAAATATGGAGAGAGCTGAACTCATTGCTGGCTATGTGATGGAATCCTTGCAGTGTTGCAACGTTTTCTGAGCAGGTCCAAAGTAGCTCATTATCCCCCTCCCACTACTTCTATTACCAAGGCCACAGTGCCTTTGGTACAAGTGGTGGGGGTGAACCACTAGACTGATTAATGTACAGTTGTCATGGGCGTAGGCCGATCATAGGGCTGGCATAGGCTGCCCATGTGGGTGGTATAGGCAGATCAGCAGGTTGGGGTAGGCCGATAAGACCAGGGTCTGCACCCTGACAGAGCTCTAGTTGGATTTATAGGCAGTAATACGGGAGGGATCAGGCGGCATGACCAGCAATAGTAAGGTTTGGCCACAACCACACTGCCACCCTTATTGCCCACAGCTTTAGAGCAACTCGCATTGAGCTGATCGCATGCTGCTATAAATATCATTTCCCTTTTTTTGTATTTGGTAAAAGGTGTGATGGTGGGAAGAAATCTGTATCTCATGCACAAACAGGCAACCTACTGAAAAAAGCTAGGATATTTTCCTCCTCATTTCTAAATTATTCAGGTACTTTCCATTTTTCCCTTTTCCGTAGCTCCTTCCATAGTGTTGACACCACAAGGGGAGAAAATAGGAAAATAAGTGTTGGTATTGTAAGTAGCAGCCATGAAGTGGATAGTTAGTGGTGTTGGCATTGGGCTGTTATATGTGACAGAGTCGGCAGGGGGCAGGTAGGTGGGTGGGTTGCTTGTGAGGGCAGTTACGTAGTTGGGTGGTTGGGAGGAGGGGGAGGTGATTGTAGCGTGCCTCCTGGTAACACATTGGGCTGGGTCAGAGCAGGTGCCACCCATGCTGCCTGGTGGCCGAGATATGAAGCTTGCCCTGGCCGAGCTGCTCTCTGACCTATTCACCCCTTGCTTCCCACTCAGAGACAGGCACCCTGCTTCCAGCTCAGAGCTAAGCTCTGGACCATAACCCAGTTTCTTCCTCATCTCCCAGGCCACATTAACCTCTATTGAATGAATTCTACATTATGTTACTACTGAATCCCCTTAGGGTCATACACATGTAAAGAAGCTTTCACTAAATCACATATTGCTTGAATACTGTATTGACTGAAACCCAAACTGAACAAGTTATTTGTTCCAATCGGTGTTAACCTGGAAATAACTTAACTTGTAACATAACGCAGGCTGTATATTCCAGCAAGAAGATAATGTAGCAAACGGCAGCCCTATCCTATTGCAAAGAAGGATACCCGAAGCGTTTTTTTTTCTGCCATTCCAGAGTTATTTTCCATCTGAGTGCAGAATAATAAACACCCCACAGATCATGGGAGCTCATTTCAATTCAAATTTTCTCAAGCCAACTCATGCAGAGAAGGGAAAAAAGTAAAAAGTAATTTTCATGCAGACCATAATATGAGCAAGCAACTTGGCTTTCCAAGAGGGTGAGTAGTCTGGAGTGGCTGGGGAACAAGAGCGATGTGTTTTCGCAGGGTATGGAGTTGCTCTGGTGCCCGTGAGCTGCTCCCCCCTCCCTCACCCCGAGCTACACCAAGAGGCCACCAGTATGCAGGTGGTCCTCTGACCATAGCTCACACAGAGCCCTATATATACCCCTGCTCAGTACAGGCTAACATAGGAGAGCAGAGCGTGGATTCCAGGCAGGGGTGCAGGGACTGGTGCAAGGGGGGGGGGGGGGGGTGGACGGGGGATGAGTGGTAGGGGGGCAGGCATCCTACCCGAGCTCGTGATTAAGTTTATGGCGGGCAGGGTCTCGGTCGAATCATGTCTCACAGAGGAAGTGGGGAAATGAATGGTAATGTCCTCCGTTTGATACAGTCTTAATAGAGGCAGTGCTACCGTGGCCCTGTTGGGCGCCCAACCCCTTGCATACCAGCCCTCAGCCTTAATGCGGGAGCAACCAGCACACGCCAGGAATCATGGCAGCCCGCGGGGACGCCACCAACTCCCAACATGGATTTCCATGTAAAACGCTGCACGGAATAACAGCGTGAAACCAAGCGTGGCAGACGCAGTGCATTTACCTCGCAGTGAATATGTTATTGTTATTTGATCTACTGTTAGCTCGCTGAATATATATTGATTCCATAGCATGCACTTAGTGTTCCATGCTTTTGTTATAATATGTGATTTACTGCATGAAAACACTCTGTATAATACAGGTTGTGGTACAACTTGTACACCTAGTTTCACTCCTGGGATTTCCCTTTTGTCGTATCTTTGCCTTGAATTGAACTGACATAATGCTGCTGCTTTCAAAGCGACCAAAGCCTTCTCTACTAAATGTCATTATTATGAGGTTACCCTTGTGAGGCCCCTATCCCTCAAAAGGCCCCTATCCCTCAAAAATGGTCCGTTTGAGGGATAGGGATCAGGTGAAGTCCCTATGTGCCAAACAGCCCCTATCCCTCAAAACGGTTTGAGACATAGGGCCCATGTGAGGTCCCAAAGCCACAAATATTTTTTCCATGTCCCTATCCCTCAAAATGGTCTGAAAACAATTTGAAACATAAGGCCTATGTGAAGTCCCTAAAGCTCAAAATGCTGCTTTCCAAGCCTTCTTAATTGTGTTATTAGGGCGGGCTGATTCTCTACCCACAGCGGGAGGTTAAGGATTCAAGGGGAGGGGAATGTCGAAGATAAGGTTAAAATTAGGGTTGGAATCCAGTAAGGCCTAAAAAAAAAGTTGTGTTCCGGTATCCCAACCGACCATCTGTTTTTGGGGCCGACACTAATTTATTTTAGACATTTTTGTAATTTTTTGTTATTTTTAGGACATTTTTGGTGTTTTTACCACTAAAATTCACCTTTTTACAGATAAAAATAGTAAAAATAAAAAAATATCCGACCTACCGACCCTCTTTTCTTTGGGCCCTGTTACCGGAACACATTTTTTTTTTTTTAGGCCTAAACAAAAAACGTCATACAACATTATTTGACGTTTATCTATGGCTCCTTATTATGGCAAAACATTATATAATATTTTGCCCCCCCCCCCACAGGCAGGAGGAGGGGGAGGGGGTATGGGTTCTCAGAGCGTTTCAGGTTGGAAAATATACCTCATGGTTTTAGAGCGTACAAAATGATAGCCGGTGTCAGTCTGCAGGCTACAGATATTAACCCCAGAAGGTACTCTTAACTTATTGTGAGGCCTACTTCTTTGCTGCAGAAGGAAGAAAAATTTAATAGTCATAGAAATTATTACAAAGGTTTTTGATGGATAGGGCCTTATGTTTGTAGGATAGGGGCCTGACATGTCCCTATCCCTCAAATGGTCCCTATCCTACAAATATTTGTGAGATAGGGGCTGTTTAGATGTGGTCCCTATGCCTCAAAATTTTGTGGGATAGGGACTTTTTGCTATATAGGGACCTGAGGTGGGCCCTAAGTCTCAAACGGCCCCTCTCTCACAAATATTTGAGGGATAGGGGCCTTTTGAGGGATAGGGGCCTCACAACCCTTCCGGCCAACCCAAAAACACCAGTCCAGATAAGGGTGCTATAGACAAGCAGAACAATTTGGTGAGATTGCGGATTGTTCACCCAAGTTCTGTGCATTTATATTTCTTGTTTCTACATTTTGTATCTAGTATGTATATATACTCATTATAAGACTTGCTATGCAGGAATGCTACCTGATATTTTAACCACTGCGAAATACAGAGCGTCATGGTGTTTTTCCAATCTGTATTGACTCAGGTCATGTCAAGGATGCCATGTCCTTACTGCCATTGATGTCATTGATGGTCCAACCCAACCCGCTCATTCTGATACCCTTGGGGAAATCGTTATCATCGGAGACACATCGATGGAATCCAGCCCTTCTTACATCAGACTTCTTTCATCATAACCAAACCTGTATATTCATCCTACCAGAGTCCCAAACTGCATAGTATACGTACTAAGCATATTAAATAGACTGTATAGCACACGTACTAAACTGTACATGTACTATAGTACTACAGTCTGCCCTCTAATCACCAATCCTACATCCCCCCTCCTCCCCCCCCCCAACAAACTCTATACTGTCCCACGACTACACATGGAGTGAGGGCTGGGTGGCAGCTCGTGGGCAGTGCCCTGACCCCTGCTGAGCCGCTGGTGACTGCTGCTCGTTACCAGACGAGCAGCTCACGACTACGTCATAGCTGCTCTGACGTGATGACGTGACGACGACAGGACCTCGGCCCGGACTAGATGGGTGAGGGCGTAATGGGCAGCAGTCGGGAGCGAATTGACAGCGGTTACCAAGTGAGTGGGGGTGAGGGGGCAGGGATAAGCGGGCATTTAAGCAGCATGTATGTAGATGGATCGGATATGAATAATGGATGCCTTACCATTGGGTTTGTTTGTGGCTGTCTACAATTATTGCAGTCTAACAATGTCATTGGATTACACACTATGTAATTGTAACGCTCAATGAGCAACTCCGTTCTCTAATGTGTAGAATGCATTGCGATTGAGTCGTGAACAGACCGTAATACATATATTCACATCAAGGCAAAATTTGAATTCACACACCTCTGAAAAGCTAAGCTACCCTTTTATAAGCCAAAGTTAGCCGAAGACAAATAACGCTCCCTTTATTGATGGATCATTGGACATTATCAGTATGATAGCATCCCTGTTATGACTTGGATTTATACATTAAGAGGCAATACAGCAAAACCTTAACATGGGGTAATCATTATAACAACAGGATGCGTTTATTTCCATTAGAACTGGTTTACGCTTTGTTCTATATTAAACTGCATTTTCCAATTGAATGAGTACTCCTGCAATCCTACCCTATACATTTAGCATGTCACAGAACTGTAAAAATGGTTCTTTACATCTCTGGGAGTCCATTCAGCAGAGCCTACAATAGACCAGTAAGATCAAACGGTCGGCGGACCAACAGGCGGCCCCGCACTATAGAACCTCTTTTGTATCTCATTATTTGCCGAAAGGCGCTCCCATTATTGCGGGCGCTCTCTGTGGAAGCGTTTATGATTATTGTTTCGCACAGTGAAGGGGCAAGTCCCTGGCCTTTTCCACTGGTGGAGGAGCCACAGAACACTCTGGTGGTGAATGATTCCATCTATGGTTACTGGATGACCCTCATTTTCCCCTCCATCTCCGTTGGCGCTGGAGGTCTCCTCCTTTTCACCAAAGGGGACCTCGGTAGGGGGGGTCAGGCCTTGGGTATACTCCATCATCCAATCACTATAGGTGGAACCTACAACCCCTGGGCAGGCATGAAATGCAGACTGGTGGGTGGTGGAGGACGACAGGGTCCACTATACATAGAACCCCACTATCACCACCATACTATATGATAGTGCTAAAGGCCACGTCTGCTTGTGTCTATCAGGTGTAATGTATGTATAAGCACACGCCCTCTTCTTCTTCCACTACTACAACATATACTACTACTTCTAGTTCTAAAATAGTATTCATGCTGCTACAATACTTCTCTTTTAATACTACTACTACTACTACTACTACTACTATTACTACTACTACTACTTTTATAACTATAGTACTCCTGCAGCTATAACCTCTTTTACTATACTACTACCTATATACTACTTCTACTGTAACTACTATCCCCTTTATCATAGTGCCTATTACCACTTTCTTACTTATATTGGCGCTGCTACTACTACTAGGCAGCAGCAGCAATACTCTACCACCGCATGTACTAAAGGGGCAATGTACAGAACACATTCCCATAATTTTACTAACAATTACAATTCGAGCTCCTGGTAGTCCTAGTCCTTCTAGTCTTACTTTATATACAAAAAGGGAACCCACGTCAGAGAACAGGCCACTCTGGAGACACAGGGGACCAGCCTCCAGGGTGGAGGGTCTTTAGGGTGGCTGCAGTTGGTGCAAATTGCACACGACAGTAGTGGCAGTAGTTGCATGATTGTGACCTCTTCCCTCACCTCCTTTCCCGGCCTAGTCACACCTCCTCATGCTTCCATGGTGCTCCACCAAAACAGGATAACCTGAACGGACATTGGACCCTCTCCTTAGCCCACGACAACTACATCACTGAAATGGGCCAACACCCAAACGACTTAACGGGTCATATTTCTGACTTTAAGGATCACAGCCCAGCTTAAGGCGGCTACAGACTGTGAGAGGAAGATGGGCGGGGATGTAGGGAGAGGGGGAATCACAAGTAGTGTGTAATGGAAGGAAAGGGATCAGAGGGAAAAGTAGAAAGTATAGGGATATTGAGAGAGTAATATAAATAATGTGGGTAAGTCAAGAGCTTAACCCTTTAAATTTTCCCAGGGGGGCGGGGGTTTGTTAATCCCATAGAGCTATGTCAGTTATAGTCGACATGCGCCCCAATGGTGTAGTAAATAATCTGTACGTCCACCCTGACATGTCTAGGGTGTGTTTATATAGTCCAGGAGGGAGAGAGTGGGGGAATACCATATAATAGTATCGAGATGAGTCGATGGTTTATATCGGAAGAACCGGTAGGTAGAAATAGACCTGGGTGAAATGAAAAGGACTGAAGACAGCATGCAGGAGGCAGGGGCAGAAGATGAGAGGAAATAGAGGACTGAGACTGGAGGAGGGTGGGGCGGTAAAAGGTCCATATAACACGGCCCTTACTAATTACCCCAGCGGTCGGCCGAGGAGGACCCAGTTGCAGTAACGCGGACCACGCGTCGTCATTATGGGCCCCTTGCATGTAGGCGGCACCGTACAACGGCCACCCTGGAGGAGGCAGGAGGGGGAGATGGGCAGGGAGGAGGAGTGGGAGGCACTGGTGGTGGGCGGCTGTAGGCGTCTTATGCAGGCCGTTAATGTACAACGATCGTGCGGGCTTTTGAAGGTGAAGCCATGAATTATGAGCACGGCGCCGACCCCCCTGGGTCCCGCCAACCCTGGAGGATCCACCATGGATCAGGAGTGCCAAGGGGTAGGTCCGATATAGTCTGCTGAGGTGATTACACTGCACGCAATCGTACAGCTGATGACACGGCAAGGATCCATACTATACTGACTCAGTGTGCAGGGGATGCCCATGTAGTAACATGAAGTGCCCTGATGTGCCTAATGCTGATGTTAGTGTCAGGTGTTCAGGTTGTTATACAAACACTGACTCAATGTGCAGGGGATGCCCATGTAGTTACATGAAGTGTCCTGATGTGCCTAATGCTGATGTTAGTGTCAGGTGTTTAGGTTGTTATACAAACACTGAATCAATGTGCAGGGGATGCCCATGTAGTTACATGAAGTGTCCTGATGTGCCTAATGCTGATGTTAGTGTCAGGTGTTCAGGTTATTATATAAACACTGACTCAGTGTGCAGGGGATGCCCATGTAGTTACATGAAGTGCCCTGATGTGCCTAATGCTGATGTTAGTGTCAGTTGTTTAGGTTATTATACAAACACTGACTCAATGTGCAGGGGATGCCCATGTAGCAACATGAAGTGCCCTGATGTGCCTAATGATGATGTTAGTGTCAGTTGTTTAGGTTATTATACAAACACTGACTCAATGTGCAGGGGATGCCCATGTAGTAACATGAAGTGCCCTGATGTGCCTAATGCTGATGTTAGTGTCAGGTGTTTAGGTTGTTATACAAACACTGACTCAATGTGCAGGGGATGCCCATGTAGTAACATGAAGTGCCCTGATGTGCCTAATGCTGATGCTAGTGTCAAGTGTTTAGGTTGTTATACAAACACTGACTCAATGTGCAGGGGATGCCCATGTAGCAACATGAAGTGTCCTGATGTGCCTAATGCTGATGTTAGTGTAGACTGACCTTTAGCTTACTTCCGGCAGGCCCGAATTTATACGTATCAGGGTAGCCACGCAAATGGACAAGATGTTACATTAATCTGATAATATGTAATCATGTATATATGCTATTATAATATGCTAGTGTAAGTATAGGACTGTATTCACAATTACACTCTCACAGCCTGCTCCTCACCTTCTCTAGAAAGGGCCAGAGTGCATGTCCTCGCTCAACTCAAACTATTACTGGAAGGGCAACCTTTAACTGATTTCACTCCACCATTGGCACCTTGTGTTTGTTGTACCCTATACAGTAACAAGACAATACAGGCCTCTCGAACCACCGTGTTCCAACCTGCTCTTTAGGTGTTTGTAATATTCATGAAAGCCACCCCGATGCGCTGCTATTTCACCAACGGCAGATACAACATCACAATGGATACTGATCTTTCCTTACACAAGAGCAACCACTATAAATACAATATTCATGGAAACACTAATTCCTAATAGGAGCCTCTTTGAGGAGGATTTTAAATTGGGAGTCCTTATGTTCACAATGTGACACCTGTTCTCTTCTCCATCAGATGCCACAGCACGCATTCCTATAGCTATTAACCCTCCATTGTGGACCTTTAGTTCGTATTGCTCCTTGATACGACACGTTCTCAATACAAAATGGGCCTCACTGACACTGCTCTCAGCTTGCAGGCTCCTTCAGCCTTTTTGCTGCTTATCCTTTTCATGAGGGGCTTCAATCATCTTGGTTATAATTAGTCCTATTGTACACTCCCTTCCCATTAGCCCATTTGACCCTAATTTGTTTACCATTGGGGAGGGTAGGGGTGGGAAATGAACGTGTCTGGGCTAGGTTGATGTGTGCTTGCCTCATACTGGGGGTGGGGACTATGGGGGATGGAATTAGCTCAGGCGGGGCTGTTGGCCTATAGGCGGGGTTTGTTGGCCCTGTTTGAGCTGCTCGGCTTGTTAAGGGGACTCTGTCTCATTATCCGCATTACCTCTCTGGTAACTGCATTAGGACAAAAGCCCCCCTCACTACACACAGCGGGTAATTAAAGCAAAGACAACCCCTATAAGAAAGTGACAATGCCTTAACTGTTTTCCAGTTTAACGGGATAAACAATTGCCCTCTCGGGGCAGCAGTCAGAATTCTGTGACGCCCCCTATCTTTAATTGAATACAATTCCTCAATTTCCCCAAAACAAAAGTAACAGTAATCATTTTCACCTTCTTTCCCCTCCTAATTCATGTTTGATAATTTTCGCCCACTCGATCAAATCCACTGATACTGAGACCAACACACCAAGCACATAAACACAATTAGGTGCCTAATTTATCACACCCCTGGTATCAGCTCCGCCCGTGTTTCCTCCCCTGCCTGCCTTTATACATGTGTCCCTCTAGGAGACAAGAGTACATTATTCATACGTCTAGGCACAGACGTATTTTGTGAGGGTCGTCATAAACAGACGGCCAGTGCCTCGTGCCGTGACGAGCTGCTCGCCCCAGGGGGCGCCCGAAGCAGCTCAGTGAGCAGCTCAGTGAGCAGGTGGAGAGACTCAGGGACCTACAGAGGTACAGCATCACAAGAAGTCTAGCCCCCAGAGACTGGCTAAGATATTAATCAGTGACAGGAGGCCGCTATGTTGCCCTGGCCATGCTGCGCTACAATGCTGTCTGTTTTTATGATACACCATTGGGGACATGCAGCGACCGTCTCCTGATATAAATCTAATCTCATCATGGAATATATCCACTGTGTCACGAATTCCTGGCCTGACTCCATAATAGGGAATAAGGCTAGAAATATACTAGTACCGTATTTTTGCAGACTGTCTGTCCTACCTCAAATCTCTAAGACCATACATTACTATTGTCTTCTGTCACACATGGCTGACTACTCATACTACACGTAGAATCCAGCGAGCACTCTTAAAATGAGCGATTGCAATATGATCTCTGTTTTATGCCGACCCTCAGTCTCCTCACAAATCTCCATGTATAGACTACTACTACAATAACTACTACTAGGTCTACATGTGCTATCACTACTACTACTACTACTACTACTACTACTACTACTACTACTACTACTACTACCCCCACTACTTAGCAGTAGTACGTCGCCTGTCATACATTCCTTACTCCATATACTACTACAATGTTCTCCACTCATACATCTCCAACTATATATACTACTACGCCCTACTTTATATTATGTTTATGGGTGTTCTATATTTTCTTGAGCCCACCGCATTTCCAATTACTCATGGCGAGCAGGAAATGGACAGTAACATGGTATTAGTGAATAGAGAATGAGATTGCCAGCAGGTGTTATTCCTTTTATAATAGGTAATTAAAAATTGCGGAACAGCCGCTGGTGAGAGTTATATATTGGAATTGGACGGCCAGCACTTGAATCCAAATAGTATATCTCTTGTTTTCTCAGGTTTGCATAAATGATTATAGTGTACCTGATAATAGGTGGCCTGTAATCAAGGAGGTGCTTGAGTATACATAGAAGGCATGGCCGGTTAGCATAGTTAATCAGGAAACGACTAATTGTAAGGCATAGGTAGCCTCAGGGGTGGAGGAGGTACTGTGGGGTTAGGGTACGGCCACCCCCCCTCCCACGTTGTCAGCATGATTGGGATATCAGACTACTCTCCTGTCGGATGCAGCCGGCGGTCAGACTGGACCATGTGGACAGGCGTGGTATCTGGTCTAATTTGAGGCGTGTCGACTGGCCCTGTCAGGGGCGGGGTAGGGGAGGGGGACATGGGGGGAATCAGGATGCCATGACCCCAACCCACCCTTCATTATGCACTCAGAACAAACCCGCCCAGGAATGATCCTAATGGACAAATCGAAGCAGGGATAAAATCACAGCCCCTGCTCCTCTCCACCGCTAATCCGTCGATATCTTCCTGCGCCTGAGCAGCTCTTTCCCCGACGAGCAGCTCCGGGAGCAGCTCCTGGGATAAAAACCAAACCCGCCAGTCCCTAGTCCTTCTCCTCGCCTTCTGCTTTTGGAAATGGAAATGTTAATAATTGAGCAAGCTTGGGCAAATTAGAACCCGAGGTGGATTGAAGAACGGTACCGGACCTTACTGAGCCTTTAATGAGGCTTATTTGGAGGATTGTTATTAAAGGGCCAGGGTGTTAATTGATAGGGCTACTGATTACAAGGGTGCAGGTGGGTTCACACCTAAACACACAGGCTCTGTGAAGCCCAACAACAGTCCTCGGGTACTCCCTACACTATCATCACCTCCCCCGGATATGGAAGAGATAAGCCGGGGCAGCATCACTAGCTCACTGCATCCCCCGGTGTCTCTCCTCCAGGCGTTGCCGAAAACAGACAACACCGCCAGGTTAAGTCATTCTAGACACTAATCTTTCAGGACGGAATAAATTCACCTCATCTCCCACTTGCCCTTTTGCATTTTAGTAACTATTCCTATGCTGTGCATGGGACGCTCCTGATTCCCTTTCCAGTTTATTTTACGAGATTACTATCTAGAGGGGGCTTTCTTTTGTGTCATCAGATTGCCTGTTTCCTTCCAGTGCCGCCTCCGAGTCGCTTTAATTAATATGGGTAGTTGGTTTTATTGTGGAGACTCTATTCTCAATAGGGGTTTGCAATCGTTGGGGAGGTTGTAATAGTAGGAATACAATATTAATCCCCTTGAAACCACTTGAATTCTCTTACACGACGGTGTTTAGCCAACCTATATGTTGAGGTTTATCTCTTAAGACATGCAAAGATACATGTATAATGTAAAGGCATAACTGCTGTCTGTACGTGTCTTGAAGCATTAAAAGTATGCCCTTATAATGGCCACCAGGACGAGCTACTCGTAATGCTCGTTACGGCAAACTGAGCTGCTCCTATTTTCTGCAGCCTGCCTAGAGCCACAGGAACAGCGCCATCAGCGTCGGTAGTCACTGTAACCCAAATAGCGAGCAGCTCCCTGCTAAAAAGATGACCACGTTAACCATTTAACGGCTGCATAGCTATTTAGTGCAGTATGATCTTTGCCATCATGAAGCATAATTGCATGCTGCAGCCCTGGTGTGTAACTCGTCACAGCTGCATTCAAGTATCATGCCGGCCCCTCGGTAGGCTTGACGTGATGCTTGAAGGCAGGCCTGTCGAGTTACTCACCAGGACTGCATTCATGCATCATAACGACGATAGAAGGCAGGATGCATTAGAGCACTATGCTGCCCTTAGCGGGTTAAGGTAGTTCCCCTGCAGGCTCAATTCCATTTTTTGCTGCTGACACCCAGGCTCTGTCCCCATGCTGACAGTGACGGGCGAGCAACTCACCTAATGGAGAGATCATTAGGTTGGCCGCGAGGAGCCGCTCCACGGTCAGGCCAGGCTTTTACTACTCATGTCGCATCGTTGTCATAAACAGGGCGACATTAGCAGATGGGCTAGCGACCTGGCTGGAACCTTTATGACAATGATGTCGCCCTCCTGCCAGGCGTGTTCACCCCTCTCAGGCTGATTCAATTCTGATCAATCATATTAGGGAGCAGTTCTTTTGTATCGTCCATAGTCACAGTGTACCTGAACGGGTTAAACCAAGGTTCTAGTGTGGTACTAATATTCATTTTAAGTGTAGTCGTATGAAAAACACACATTGCTGTCTATTAGAGCTTGTATGGATAAACGTCCACTGCAGTCCTCATGAAAGCCCTATTCTTGTACAATGCCGTTCACATAATCCCCTTAGGCTATGCTGGTACGACATTATCCTTTACATATCCTGTGACACATGAAGTTCTGCCACATTATAACATTCACATATCATGTTTTGCTCCACCATTACTAAGATTGTACAACACACAAAACCTGGTGACATCCTTACATGCAACCAAACCCACATGCATGCCATGCAAGCCATGCATGACATGTTTGTCCAACTCTAGTAGCCACAGCAGTATCAGACACAACCCTAAAGTACAGAACAAAGGTACAGGTAGCATGAAGCACAGAGCCCCTTCGACTACCCAATACTGCAGTAATCCCATCTTCGGGAAACCCTGCACGACCCAAAAATAGAAAGATGAGCATAACATGAAGCACCACGGTCCAAACCACTATAAACCCATATTTGCTATCCCAATAGGGTTCCAATAAGTCCCAGACGGAATGGATATAATTCAACAAGCCGCAGTACTAACTACCAGTGCCCTTGTGAGGCATAGATTTACCAGAATACACACCTTAAACCTCCTCCTTTTGTTCCCATATTGGGGCATGTGTATGGTGGGAAGGTGATTTAAGAGGCTGAGGTAAATAAAAAAAGATGTAGTGTTATGAGAAGGTTGATCCCTATAAGCGGCAACGGCTCAACACCCTCCTTCAAAGTGGTCAATAAAAATGTAACATGGCCGAGAGAATTACTCCCCCGAGCTTATTCAGGTATTAGCCGGGTTTTGTATTGGAATATAGAAACATTACTTTTTTCTTTCCACAGACTGGTGATATGTATATCCGTTACACATTCTGTGGCTTGGGGTAGATAATAGACACGAATACCATCTTTTATCATATTCATCATTTCTATTCCTAGTTCTTTGATGATGATTAATGGGAATTTAGAGAATAATAATGTCCACATCTTAAAGGCAATAAAGCTGTTATAATGACAAAAGAGATAATAATAATAAAGAAGGTAAAGACAATAGTAGATTGAAAATATGGAGTGAATGCACTATTTTGCTACTCACTGAATACCATACTGAATATTCTATGGACATGATCATCAAAGTGGGCTCCCGATTGATATAATGAACAAAACATCCGATACTACAATGCAATTGTGGGTATATAAATGCGGTTGGGCAGGTGATACTGGGTGCCTGCATGACAATACTGTCGATCAACCCGCATCTAAAGTGGATACTGTTCTGATGAGTGAACTGTGAATCATGATTTATAGTTAGTAAGTTGAGGCAACAGAACAGCTGCATCATAATTATAGGGATTGATCTCAAATGAAAGAGAGATATTCCTCCTCATGGCATAAGTGCTATAGCAGCAGGGAAATCTGCAATGGAAAATGCCCTTCACCCGCTTTACCCATGCAGCAGCGCTTCCCGATATTCCCTATTCCATCCACTCTCCATGTCCCTATGCATGACGTTACCCCTGCCCGCCCTCCATATCTTACATCATTATCTTCCTATGTATACGTATTTGATCGACCGGAAGTGACCCCTGCGTCCGTACGTCACGTGTTACCCGACATGCAGCTCTCCATCATGTGGTTCAGGCCCTTCCCGCTAGGGGGATTCCTGTACCCAAAATAAATCAGGCAGGGCCCACCTCTGACCTGCCTAGTTTTCATCAAGACGCACCACGCCTTGAATATCATCCTCACCATGGGCCCGGTGGTCGGACAAGACGCTTATGGTGGCCAAGGCTCTGTGGTGTGGTCGTGCCTACCACCCATACAAGCTGCCCCACCCTTATCTCGTACCCCTATTGCCGTTAGCCGCTTCCCACCGGACCCTGCTGCCCATGGTCCCGGCCCTAGTGACCCCTAAACACCTGCCCCCCACCCATACAACACGCCATAGACAGCTCCCTCGCCGCCTGTTGCCCAAGCCGACATGCCCTTCTCAATCCTCCAACTCCTTTCTACAAACCTACCTCCAACTTCTCCTCAGGCCTAATCAGCAGCGAATCTTTAGGCTCCTTGTTCTTTCCCTCTGGTTGCCCTAGAACTGATAGTATTCCCGTGTTCTCGTGTTGACCCTTCACATTACAGATTGTAATACATCTCCTGCACGACCTCGTGTAAACCCATACCATGACCCACTCCCCTGTACTCCCCAGCCCCCTTTCCATAAACATAATCACCCATTTGCATCACACCGATCTGCTTCCCTTTCAACCGCTGTTTCTCCATTCATACCTTCTCGTCTGTCCATCCCATCCCCCTAGCAGCATATTCACCCCTCATTTCCCCACTATCTGCCTCTGCCCAATCAGACTCGTCCACCCACGTCTTTACCATCCCTTCTGTTCCCTCCCCCACCTGCCCTTTCCACTTCTCCCCCTCCCTCTACCCATCCCTTCTGTAGAGGTGCGGACACATGTGGTGAACGTTGCTGACATGGTGGTGCATAGCGGGGTCGTGTAGGGGCGGGCCGCGGACGGGCTGCATTCTAATGGTATCAATCGGCGGACGATTGATTAGATTTTGACACCGCTGTATGGTGAACAGCTCACGGAGCAGCTCAGGGGGGCGGGGCAAGACGCCAGGGAATAGCGGATGAGCTGGGTGAAGGGTTTGTGGTTTCACCAGTATACATTGGTCAAGGGGTTGAGTCGAGGTTGTAAACATTGATGATAGATCTCAAAGATAATATATTTCTTTTTGAACTTGAAAGATCACATACAACCGCCCTCTCTAATGTTAAACTGGAAACGAAGGGACGGGAAAGCACGGGCGATTTCCAAGGGCAGTGATGCAATCAGTGAGAATAACCCTACTAATGCAGGATCTCTACCCTACTAGTTTATGGTGTAGCCATATAGTAATTGTGATTGTTAGATAGCGGGAACAAGACTAAAAAGGAAGGTTTTCAGGAAACATGGTTCGAAATTCTAGGCTCTGTAAATCCGACTCACATGCCGCTGTTCCGCCTTCTGGGCCATGGGGTAGAGTTGTGGACCGCAGTGCCGACTAATGAACCATTGAATCAAGCGTAAAATATATTCAATTTAATACCTCAATTCTAAGATTTTCTTTTTCAAAATCGAAATAAGATAACCTGGGTTTCCTGCTACGCCAGGGTACGTCGGTTTACTTTGAACATCCCCCTTTTTCTTCTATTAAATCGATAAAGAAAGTCTTTAAAATGGTATAATATGTTTATCCTTAACCAGATATCTTAATATGAAAATATCTTGATATATTAATCTCGCTAACACCTAACCACTATACGCTGTACCACTGCCCAGGTAATGGCTATAATAGACAGAAAAACGACTACTATTCTTAGCCAAGCACTACCCCGAGAAGACTGTAGAGAAACTAATGGCCTAAAGGCACCTGAAGTCGGGTGCAGAGTGGAATACGTATGGCGGTACACTCAGGGAACGGGGCTGTGGAGGTAGAATGCTGACAACAAGCTTACAGCTTAAGATCTCCTTTGTAACTATGGAGCCTACTCCACATGTACATAGTAAAGACTAATACAAGATTATAAACATTGTCTCGGTATTATATATAGTATATAAACATAGGCATATATCAGTCGACTTCACCTCCAAGTGGGTTATACATGCCTAGTTTAATCAGGGTAATAGCACACAATTAACCCGAGCTTTTATAGTTATTTCAGTCACTTGGTTGTTGGTGTATGTATAATGTATTAAGAGTGGGTACAATTGGAAGATTTAGGGTGGGGGGCTACTGGTCGTTTGCTTTACAAACGGCCCCAATCGGTTGCCTGCACACATAGCAGGTAGTCCACCTCCACAACTATCAGTCAGCCAAGTGCCCCTTCTGCCCAAAGGTCACCTGCCACCTGCTCCTCATCACCTGCCCACACGCTGACCCATCAGGTACTAGCCCTTCTTAACCCTTTAATGATAACATCGTGCTTTATTACAGTATGCTCCTGGTCGCCATGGGGCAGAAATGCAGACCTGGCGAGTAACTCTCCAGGGCTATATTGATTTCGGTCCTTCGGGAAGCTATGCATTTTGTATCAACCCTGTAGGGTCGTCACGATGCTTGAATGTACATAGTCCGCACAAGGGCTTCATTCATGCATCATGATGACCAAGGGAATAATGCATTTAATCACTATTTGTCCCTTAAAGGGCTATCTTATCGAGTCGTATCACGGCTGGGCATTGTGTCTGCCATCTGCCTATAGCTGGTATCTACTGTACTACTGTATCCAATACAACTAACTGTCGCCTTCTCCCCACACGTTAAAGCCCGCTAGGTACCACTCATCAGTCTTCTAACTCAACTTCCATAATCGGCGACAAGAGCCTGGTTTTGAGATTCCAGGTCACATTATGAACACTAATGAAACATGCAGTTCACGAACCACTACCTCCGGCACCTGTGGCCGCACTATCACCTTCTGTTACTACATGTAATTACATACCCCCAGATCGTCCAGCTGCAATCCACCAGTCTCGGACTCCCATACCAACACTGCTCCGTTCCCTCTGCTGTGTATGGTCTGGGAGCAGACATTCATCTCACTTGTTACCCATTTGCGCCAGTTTGGTGGCGCAAATGGATATGTATTGGTCAATACACATCCAAGTACAGAGAGATGCTAATCAATATCAAAGGGGCCATAAAAGTACCTGGGGCTACTGTACAATTAACAAATATAATTGACAGAGGTAGTTGAAAGATGTGTATTGGGATGGGATGATGGCCTGCTCCCAGGCTATCCAACTGGTAGGATAGTCGCTGGCCGAGGCTGGCAATCCACCACCACCACCACTACTGTAAACGGCCACGGGTATGCCTCACCCCCCCCCCCCCCCACATACCTCAACACCACCACAGCAGCTGTCTATGCCAACTGACTAGCTACCTGCCATACCTCCTCCCCCTCCTGCACCTTGGCCATCCACTACCACTACCAGGCGTCCATTCAGCAGCTTGCCGACACCCCCCCCCCCCCCACAGTCAGCACCCCCTGCCGACACGGCGCCGCCTCATTACTGCCGGAATTACTTATTGATACATCGCAATAGACCGGAAGTCAAACAAGGCCCGTGTTCTGGCTGCGAGTTGGGGCACCACAGGGGCCGTAAACACAGGTATCATTGACAGGCACACCACCCATGGAGCAGGGCTCCCACCCTCCTGGAGGAGCCCCCTCCACTGTTACACCCCCCCCCCCCCTCACAGCCCTACCTCCAACAGCGTGTGAAACAAGATGTTTATTATCCGGCTCAGCACGCGCTACCCATGAACCATAATCACAAGTCGTCTTTTAGACGCCGTAATTGTTAATTACTCGCCTCATCCCGGCGCTAATTGACAATCCTTGTAGGGCTATTGTTTCTACGGCTGCTGACCACGTATGCCGCTTCCTAGCGGTAATAAAGGGCGTGTTGCAGGCTGGGTGTCTAGTGCCGTATTCACCGTGGATGGAGCGGTGAGTACGTGTTCGATAACGGGATGGCGGCGGATCACGCTACATGGTGGGCACGCAGGAGGGGGTACCGTAGAGGCGGCAACAATTACAAGCACATTGACAGCAGCCCCAGCAGTGGTCCTTGCGGCACGGCCAGAACCATGGAGCATACATCAGCGTCACATGATGAGGTGCTGGCATGAAATGTAGCCTGCAATACGATTTACATCAAAGGCCGTCAATGTACATGCCCACTGGTGTAGCTAGAGGGGTTTCTGCATGCCAGGGACTTGTGTATATACAAGGGCACTTATATATAGGATTGGGATAATTTGACGGTTTGCTGCAATCTATCGCCATTGGAGGAAATTCGATAAATGGTGTACATATGTTTCCTCGTTTTTCTGTGGAGGCCAGACCAAAAGGTTCTACACGCAATGTTTAGGCTCACTTATCGTGGGGCATTGACGCTTTCTCTACCCACGTAGATGTGTTGATGGCATCCAGTTCTGGTGGTAGCATTTCTTGGGAATCTTTATGTATTATGGATAAATGCCTAGGAATAATATTGGAGTTGTAGGGAGCGTTGGGTTTCCCCCAAAAGTAACCGTGCCTGTGTATATGCCACGATAATTACCTACTTGAGTTGCATCATATAGTGGGTAATGCTTGTGTATTATACCTGTCTGCCATTATACGATAAAATGATGACAAATTCAATGATAGCTATGCCAGAAGGGCAGTGCCGAGGCACTGTGCCTTAGATCTACTACAGGACATGTTTCCGCGTGGAACCTTCTGATATCCAATCCATTAGCAAGCCATGCACTTCAACAACAGACAAACAAAAATATTCTATTGCAGGGAGGATAATCTCCTTTACTCTATTGTACCGTTATGAAAATTAGCTAAAGAGCGAGCTCAAAGGGACAGAGTCTGGAGGGATGACACACCTGACTGATTGCTACATGAGGGCTACAGTGACGACAGACCTGAGTGAAGTACGTGTAGAGAGGGGTCTCCAGGCTACAGGCTCTAATTACAGACTAGCCTCCAGGCCAGGGGAACCTTAAGTCTTTCCTTAATGCAATTTACTCAGAAGATGCACCCTCTAGCACTGGGAGTGAGACCCCCATTAGGGAATGAGTCCTCCAGGTACAGATACACATGGAGGGAATGGCGAAGGTAAAGGGACAGACAGATGTAAATGAAAGCGCTGTTTACTATAGTGCCGCAGGTATAATACTGTCCCTGCTGTTACAAGGGCAGCAGGGACAGTGTGGCAGAAGATGCAATTGGTGCAAATAGCCATTGCCTCATTTCAATGGGATATGATTCAATACAATGATGCAAACCATTAGCTGTTTCAGATTACCCTGAGGCAGTATACCATGTAACCTTCTAGGGTCTAAAGTGTGAGATATATCCCAATCTTCTTTCCTGCTTTTGATAAAAGGAAACAGGACCGCGCTAGACTGACACATTCGCAGGCTCTGTAGAAATACGTCCTGCTCTCTTTACATACTGTGTGTCTGAGTTTTCTCAGGGGTGCTTCCCTTTGGCCATCTGGTACATTTAGTTCAGGGAACCGTCCTGCTGTTCAGATACCCTACTACCATTGACAGCAGAGACACACCACATTGCCAGCAGGAGGGCACGAACTGGGAAATGGTGTGGGACACATAGAGAGAACAGACCCTATAGTGGAGACAGACAGAGGGAGACTGGAAGTAGATCCATAAGCAGTATGTAGAGAACGAGATAAGACCCCAGCTGTGTATCGATTAGCAGCCAATCGACTGCAAATCGACACCCTGGCCAGCTCGCTGCTGTTTGTGGAGACGCCTGTCGGACACGGCCATTTGTCACGATAAGCACGATAGAGAGCGCCACTGATCTAAGCAGACTTCCGCTACGTCACTTCCGGTCCAATGGCCGACAGATTGGGTTATGGCTAAGGATCTCTTTTTAGTGGATGCTGCCGTTCCCTTCTGTATTATCATCCATAACTGAGCGTCTTGTAATTATATGCTATTTACAACCAACGCAGCAATACCTAATAGCATGTAAATAGGTTATGTGGGCTGCATGACAGTCTATGAATAATGACTGAAAAGTAGCTGGGGTATTTGATTTGGCATGCTCTCTTTGTTTTCATATCACATGTAAAACATGACGGGGAAGAAAAAAGCATTTTCAGTTGGAATGAATCTATGTTTCTGATGACTATCGGATTCAGAATGTATCTTCTGAAGTCAGAACAGGTGGTACATGTACAGGGAAGTGTTATAATGTATTAAACAGATCTATGTCTCAATGTAATTAACTGCCTCTCACAGCTGTTTCCGGGAAAGGTGGCAATAGCTCACATTGTACTGTGTGCAGCTAGTCTTCTTCAGGCCCACCCGGAAGCATGGCCAAAGTGGGGGAAAAACAAACAGGATGTTGTGATAGCAAATGCTGAATGGTATTGATCTTTTTAGAAAGGTGGTCTATTCTAGACCCTGTTATTGTTATTCTCCCATTAATAGGGAGACTCCTTCTTCTTCACTATTAACCACATTTTCTGAACAGTTTAATATCTGCTCCGTGGGAGTTCCCTGTTCGTCAGCTTAAACTGTTTACTTGAAATTCTCTTTGTAGCTCGATATAAATGTAATTATATTTTAAGCAGATATGACATCTGAATCCATAATTTTGCGAACTAGCTTGATTAACACGATAACGATATGATTTCTACTGCTTGAGATTGTATAACTAAACATCAGATCATTGCAGACCTTAAATTATTTAGAAGATGTTAGGCATTCACATGATCCTAAAATTGGCATTGTGACTCTATTTGTCTCTTTTCTGTTCAAAGGCAACAAAAATACTCAAACCTGGGTCACTCCAATGCAATCAGGTATTCATTATTTAACAATGAAATTAACCAAATTACTCGTAATACAAACACCAATGTCAATAGGAATGTGAAACATCCCCAAGGGCTACGGAGAAGGGCATTTGTCCATTTGTACAGGTTGCTTATCCAGATCTGCCGGCACAAAAATAGCCACGTGAACGCTAAGGGATCTGGTGGGTCATGTCCCGTAAGCAGTCCAGCCTGGGACCTATTTGTGGACATATGTATGCAACATAATCTGTGAAAACAGACCAGGGTTCAGGGGGCACTATGGTCCATTTTCCCAGTGAATGTCACACGACTATATTAGCATATACTCCATAAGAAATGGGTTTAATGGGAAATATCATACTAGCACAGACTCGTTAAAATCCTTATGAAACTGATATTGGCATCCCGATGAACCCAAAGATGTGTCATCCATCAAGATGCTAGAACACCCATTATACATCCTGATCCGTGAAATCCTCCTCTATCCCACCATCATCCAGGACATGACCATCAGGACGCACGGCCGCGCCGCTCGACCAGTAACTAAAGAAACCAGGGGTGATTGATAAAGAGAGTAACTCACTCCATGGCGGAGGGATGTGAGCAGCTCACTCAAATCTGGGGCTAATTCCGCAGGGGGCTGATGGAGGTGCGGCAGCTCTGTCTGCAATCAGGCGGTTATGGCAGACAGGACCCACCGCCTAATGGAATCGTCCATGTCCGGGCCCGCCAGCAATGGCCACCATAATGAAGTTACAGCCACCCACCGGCACCCGTTATTATGCTATTTGGGCACAGGAAATGAATAATGAATTAAAAGGGGTCATAGCCAAGGTTAAGAACAATCAAGCGTGTGCAACGTGTATATTGAGAGATAAGAGACAGCGTGCCTTTGGCATTACAAACAAGATGAATGCTATAATGGTGTACGATTTTTTAGCCTACCAAAGGAGGAGTGTAATTGAGATTGACGTGCCAACATACAAGGCCCGTGGAAGAGGCTTTTGTCGGCATAACATCATTCAGTTCAACAAAGACCTAATTCTGTAGAAGGTTTTTGTCACACAGCTTGAATTAGTGAGTACCATTATGGGGGTTTAGCTCGGGGTATCGCCCGAGATACTACACAGAGTGGGTGTTCAGATAATTAGATAGGCACTTCTACTACAATCACCCTTCTCATGTAGCAGGGGTTCATCCATATACTGCCTTATCTAGACATTGCATTTAACCAGACCGATCCAGTATACGCCTATTAGCTGATACATATACCATAGGATACAGCATACACTCTAAGAACCGCGTGTTACGTTTACACATATTTTAACGTGCAGTCACTTTTAACAGTAATTTTGGTAACACACCACAGACCACACACATTTTGCGAAGAGTGTGTTGCTCTCAAAAGTGTGTTACAATTTTGTGTGTGTTAATCCTCATGCATGTTCCCGCAAAACACATTTTCTTGAGTGTAATTCATATAAGAGAACAGCGAAGGAATAATATCAATAACATTTGGTTTTACAACACCTCAAAGTACCCTTACTCGCAAGGCTGAGGATTGATTGTCATCATTTAAGCGTTGACTCAAATTAGGTTCTGTAGACTGATTTTCTATCTTACTCGATATCGCTATCGGTGTTATGACATCAAGAATCAAGGCAAAAACACAAATGTGATCTGAGTGAGATGATTGGACTGCTTCCCGAGTACAACCTCCCAATCCTTCCACCCCAATTTCCATGTGATCAAGTTTATTTAAGAAGTGATGACAACGGTTGGCAAACTAAGTGACAGCCATCCACCTACAACCATGTCAAAATGGCAATCACTTGTTTACATTAAAGCCTCCCTAATTTAACATGTTATCCTTATTGCATGAAGTTATTTTGCCTTCATCAGGTTCTGGCATTTGCTGTCTGAATTCTGTCAGTGCCAGGTCGACTGAAGGAAGATATATCAACGCATGTTTGAATGTTATCCTTAAGTCAATTAAAATATTTAGAGGTGTGTGTTAAATGTGTGCGTGCAAACTATAGATAATAAGAGGACTGGATCAATAAATTCTGAGGAACTGAGAGTTCTCCACATTCTTACCCCAAAGCTGTACATAATATGTGCCATGTGTTAGAAAGGACACAGATAGAGATGAATATATTGAAAGTTTGATGCCATGAATCTGAATCCAGGTTCTTCAAATAGTGTACATGAACAGCTATATTCAACAGATAAATCACTTGTATTAGGCAATACGAAGATCATTAAGTTTAATTCAATGCAAAAGAACATTATCTTTTGCTAAAAGGCTTGAGAGTAACGTCAGGTATGCAATATGTTAATAATATTCCCTGAAGGCTTATGGTAAAAAACAATGTGTGGTACACATGGAGGAGATGTAACAGTCTGTGGATGCATGAGATGTATACAGAGCAGGAAACAGGTGAAAGCATACTGATGTGTACATAGGTGAGCCCCTCTATGGTATTAGACTGTGGGGAAGATGTATGCTCCTCCAGTGGCATGTAGACCCAGGAGGAGCCCTGTCACGTGATGTGAACAGGTAAAACGGCCATGGGGCACGCTACACCAGGGGGAGACAACCACCAGGTACCCAGATTAGAATAGAATCACTAAAATAGTTCGAGTCTGCTAGATCTTCCCCACGATGGGTGAAGAAACTGTCTGTCTGTGGAATACTAGCAGCTAGTATTCCTTATTGACAATGATAATATTGGCTCAGAATGAAAAAAAAAGCATTCCCTCATGCTGCTGAGATCACAGTCCACCTAATTATCTCAAATAGATTATATGCAAAACATAAGTAAGGTAAATCAATATAGTATCGCTGGTAGTACAGCTGCATGCACAGTTGATAAAGCTTCAAATAACGTTCTGAATCAATCTCTATGCGTATCCTTTTGACTAGCGCCCTCCCCATTAGTCCCAAACTACAAACCATAAATTGATTCAAGTAATTATTACCTCATCCATTCCCAACACCACCCGCCGTATCGCTGGCTAGGGGGGAGCAGCTCCGGGAGCAGCTCTGATCCTGGCAGAGATGGCCCTTAGCTGGCGATAACTGGCAAATCATGGCGGCGACTGCTGTTATTCCTTGTGAATAATTGAGTCCAGATGGGCTCAATTATTAGGGAAGGGGGGAGGCTACATGTATAATACACGTGTGTACACAGAGAGGGCCGAGCCCTTTGCCGCACCCTCCCAGACTCATACATCCAATGGCACTTTGCTGTCTTCCCTGACGTGCGACGACATGAGGGTATAGGTGGTGTGAGCACGGGTGAGACTGAGCAAGGATGCGCGAGGATGAGCCAGGTCATTGCATGC
This sequence comes from Harmothoe impar, assembly GCA_947462335.1. Lineage (NCBI taxonomy): Eukaryota > Metazoa > Annelida > Polychaeta > Phyllodocida > Polynoidae > Harmothoe > Harmothoe impar. The sequence goes on from OX381704.1 coordinate 58,221,088, forward strand.
ATGCAATCCCTATTGGTTATAATTGTTTTTAGGATGTCAAAGATGACATGATATAGGTAGCTACATTACATCGATTCCTACAAGGCAGGCCTAGTGATGCTCAAATGTATACTGCTGAACAGAAGGCAGGGGGTAATCATTTAGGCAGCATGCCTCTAAAGTGCACCCACGCAAATATCAGCGTCAACCAATGTCACCAATAGCACTCTCATACAAGGGTCAGGCACTGCTGGAGTATAATAGATAGGTCAAGTGGGTCATTCTAGTGATGGTCAGACTATGATGTACATTCAATAACAGGCTGGACTATCACAATATTGCTTGAGAGTCTGGTCATGTTGGATCTTCATGCCAGAGTTTAATAATGCTGGACCCTTGCAGGCTGAAAGAGACGCTTCCCAGAGTCCAACATTGCCAGACTCTAGGATCAGGGTCCAGTATTGCCAGACTCTCAAGCAATTTCTGATGAGTAGAGGCTCTAAATGAAGGTCTCTCACTAAATTGTTTGACTTTGGTATATGAACGCTTTTGGAGACAAAGCCAGCGCGTCAGACTGACGCTGATATTTGCCTGGGTGTGGTGGATAGGGGAGTACAGTACGGATGTATCTACTTTGTTTACAGCCACTCCTTTAACAACGGATGGCATGAATAAAACTGACAATGAGAGGACCATAAATTGTGCAGGAGTCCCTCATTGCAAAACATGCCATCTATAGAGCTTCTAATAAACATCCTTCATATAGCAATGATGCACTTATATTGCTGCAGATATGTTTATATTCTCACAAACACCAATCATTTGGCCACCTCTTGGGTTGCTCAGCAATACGTGACCATTGCTCATCGTCCAGTGTCCGAGCAGCTCGTGACCGGTCAGGAAGCTCATTTTGTATACAAGCTCTCCCCCCTGATGGTCAGTTCTGCAAATATTGACCACTGATACATTGTGTCTGGTTGGCATTAAGCTTTTATGCCGCTGGAGGATTCCTGATGAGCAGATGCCATGTCAGTGGGAGCAGCTCAATCGCATTGATTAATGCATAAAATGACGGAACGCTGTGGTATTGTGGAGGAGAGTGTGGTGTATATGTTACTCACTATGCCTTGTTGAGAGGGGTATACATGTGTATGGGCCTTGGACATGCAGTAGGGTAAATAATGGAGTGTTGGCACATAGACATCGAAGGCAGAGCCAGCCATGCATTAGGTATAAGAACTGAGCAATTTAAAGTTGGAAACCTTAAGTACCATTACACATAGATTCTCATTTGCGAAGATACATTTGTGAGAGCATGTTTAAAGGCATTATAGCCGATGTAATCTTAAATGGAGTCATATTAAACCACTCATATTTATATTCTAATTTAGATTGTTAGACTAGATATGGTCCATCATATCATATAGAAGTATTGCAGTGCTAATGAAAAGTTCCAAGCTACACTACGTACTCCCTTATCTTTTATGTTATTGCTGTTCAGATTTTATCGGTAGCTAATTACGATGGCATAACCAACAGTTACAGTGTATAAGAGTCTACATATCACTTATTATCAGGTCATATCTTGGACCGTTATAACGTACTTGCCTAGGAACCAGGTATGGGTCTAGCCTAGGGTAAGGGTGGTACAGAGAGTAGTAGAGTGTCTGGTAAGGAAGTCGCGGCCTATCCCCCACCGTTTACTCATTGGCTCTGTTGTTGTCAGAGCTAATTGACGCTAACCTAGAGGGATGGGTGCTAGGGGAACCAGTGAACGAGAGCACTATTTTACCCACAGACAAATTGACGCACACACGACAAACACTTGGCTACTAAGTGGTTGGGGGTTGTATTGTGAGAATGGGGGTGGAGGTAGATACTATGAAGCAAGCCCCATCCACTCAGGATAGACACTATACATGGGAGGTGGGGTAGGAGGGCTGTATCAATACCATTTTAGAAGCAGCAGCGGGGGTTGGTGGTGGACGTAGTGGTGGGAAACAAAAGCCGTGTAATGCGATCTGAAGACAGGTCCTGGGGGTTGAGGTACATTCATGCGGGGGGGGGGGGGGTCTCTAATAGGTAGGGCCCCGTCTTATCAATATTGATTTGGGTATGGATCAGTCTACCTAGGCTACTCTCCTTCACTACTCGCCCTCCGCGTCTCATCGCCAGACATGACCCTTTCACATAGGGATGACATGCAGGAGGACAATAACTGCCCATAGTCTCTCCCAGCTCCCCAGCTCCTATATGCCACCCCCTCCCCTAGCCCTCTATAGAAAGACCCCTCCCCATCCTCTTTCCTATTGTATCGACCATAACGGGCTGAAGTAATGTATCGATCCAGCTGGGGTTTTGTTTCACAAAACACCACAATGTACTTAGTCTGAACCTCTGCCAGGAACAGGGGAGAAAGGAAGACCTGAAACGCAAACAATGAAGGTGTTTCTGTGGGCTAGGAGGGCCAAAAACAAGGCCTTGTGACGTCAAGAGGAAATATCTGTAGTATATTCACTAGGAGACAACTGAAATATATTACAATGACATACTTGTCTCATGAAAGATGAATTAACAATACACCCATTTCTATCCACACCAAGGTCATATGAGGCTCCATTCTTAAGTGGCCTCCCATAAAATTATAATCTCATTTCCATGCTAGACGTAGCGCAGTGTACGGGGTCGGACACCATTACTTCCATATGAGTTGTCAGTCCACATATTCGAGGGCACTAAATTAGTCGTCCCCCCAACCGCTTTTGAAACATTTGGAATAAATGCTTGCGTCAGCAGCATTTTGCTTTTGTCCCCAGCTTCTGAGCATGAACCCACAGGAGGCCTCTGTAGACGATATCTGTTGGCCATGAGCCAGAAGTATACAGTTGGCTCCCTCGTATACCTGTACACCTATTTGTATTTCACACTGCTCGTAACATCCTTATCATCACTATAAAGGGTATTTTTATTCAATGGCATAATGGTGTTTCTGTTTAGAATTGACACTGTAGGTAGTACTGCAATGTGTTGAAGAGCAATAATAGCCTAGGGAATTGTCATACTTCTAGGTATTCTAGGTAGATCTGATGGTGTGCGAGCAAAGGGGTCTCGTCATGCACTTATGAAAAGGAAAATACCGAAAACGCTGTGCGGGGACTTTGATATTGTATCTATATTGACATAGTCCATTTTACCTGGCTGGGGCTCTGATTTAAATGTAGAAAGACCAGAAGCAGCATTTGTAGTTTAAGAGACGACAGTTCAGGGGTATAATTATACGTGGCATATGGGCTCAAACTAAATTTGTATATTCAATGATTACCCACGAGGGGTTTGAACATTTGACACAGTAAATGTTAGGGTACAAAATAATCCAATGCATGCCTACATAAAAGAGTTTGAAAAATGGAATTCTTCTCAATAGCTGTATCCTCCCCATTGAGACTATCATCAATCATGCACTTCGTATGGTTTGAATGATGCTCCTTTATATTTCCTCTGTGGCTCTTGTTGCACACCTAGCAGGATTTGAGGCCACATCATACATGTTTAATGCACTGAAGTATGTGAGTATGCCTTAAGGGCCAATGGCACACATTTGAGTGAGTTGTTGTGGACAATATTAGATTGCAATGGCTTCGTACATTTTTTATCAGGCTGTGAGCCAAAGTGAGAATTCCTGGGCCTTAATGGTATACTCAACAATGTACCACACCTTTGATGAAATGTTTTGTTAATAGTTTATGATGTTTACGTTCTGCTTATTTTCTACTAGTTAATTATAAATCGCTGGCATAAGGGCGGTGACTGTACTCTCCGGTTGTAAAAATGCCACAATGCGTCGACTATGCCCATACTGCAAACAATAGCCCACACGTACAGAGAATTCCCAACGATAGGTTGTACCGTTTAACCCCTTTAAGGGCCTCAGAGTGATTTAATGCATTATGCCCTTTATTGTCATGATGCATGGCTGAAGCACTGGCGAGTTACTCGCCAGTACATTATTCAAGCACCATGCCGACCCTACGGGATTGAGACACTCTTGAAGCTCGGCATGATGTACCAGTGCAGCAATGGCGAGTTACCTGCCGGGGCTGCATTGGTGCATCATGACGAAAAATGACATCTTTTAGCCGTCCTTAAAGAGTTAAAAGAGTTATCCGGTAGAGGTGGCGGGAGTTGCGTGCTGGAGGAGGCTCCTGGGTAGGGAGATGTCTGGGAGGGGGTTACCACATGGACACATCCGGGAGGATTAGCCCTGACCATCAACCCTTTATGGCCCCTCACTCGGCGGTACCTGGAGGAACTGTAGCTTAACGTGCCTGCACCCTGCCACCCGGATAGACGCCACCAGAACAGAGTAATATTATGGTGACATGTTCTGCCCCTCGGCCCCAGCGTGACGTTTGGGTTACCTGTCAAAGTAATTGTATCGCGCCTATACCGTTTTTTTTTGACTCCTTAAAAAGTGGCGCTGCGCGCGTGTGTATGGTTGGGTATGTTGGAGGGGGGGGAGGGGGAAGAACCTTCAAACCTCGTAGGTAAATAAGTGGTATGATACCAATGCCATACTACTAGGTCAGTATCCTACTAGCGAAATATCCTACTAGGTCAATATAATACCAGGTCAATATAAGGCTTTACAATTCAGCATAGCAATTGCATATAATATACACTACTCGGCCTCAAGCAGTCATCGATTCAATTTCCACCGATTCCCGTACATTGCTAATTGTATGGACGTTCCTTTTACGTAGATTATATCACTGTTTTCTTCAATATGTTCCAGATTAACTGTTCATGTATGATTTCAATTGCAACCACCCAGTAAACAAAAGAAAAAACAACGCTATACAACGTTATATAACGTTTCTCTATTGCTCCGTATTGTGGCAAAACGTTATATATCGTTAAAAACGGTATTTGACGTTAAATAACGTATATTTTGTTAGCTAGATAAGGGCGTTGTACAGAATTTGAATTAACACAATGTATCTCTTGTCGTTCCAGCAGCTGGCAACCCACCATCTACAATGCTGCGCTGCCGAGTCATAGAACAAGCCCCAAAGGGAACCCTCATCACGTCAATACGTCCTGAGTTCCTGGTCCCCAATCCACGTGACCGGGCCGACCTACGTCTCAAACTGGCCGGCCCTAACCGGCGCGCCTTCCGCCTTAACGGTTATGACATCCTTGTCGACGACGACCGACTGCGACGTCCAGCAGGCCAGAACTACTCCATCAAAGTTCAGGCCAGATCTTCCAACCGCGGCCCAGTGGTAGCTGTGTGGGTGATCGACATCCAGGTGGTCAAGCGCAACCTGTATGCCCCTCACTTCTCACAGGACACCTTCAACGCTGAGGTGTACCGCGGCGCTGACGTGGGCAGTAGGGTGATCCAGGTGTCTGCACTGGACCGTGACTCTGAGAAGTACAACAGCAGGGTGAGCTACTCACTGAGGACCTCGCCAGCTGTGCTCTTCTCTATAGACGCGGACGAGGGCTGGATCCGCACGGCGTCGTCGTTAAGGGGTGCACAGGCCGTGATCCACCTGCAGGTGACGGCGGCTGACAGTGGCTACCCCGTCATGAGTATGGCTGTCGGCGTTACCATCATCCTCAGGGACATAGGGGGTAAGTCAATGCCTTTCTACCTGAGACAGTCCTCTACCCCGTTATGTACAGGTGTACAGTATAAGTATCATATATTATTTTTGCAGGAACACACAATACATGGGGACCCACATTTCACTCTGCCATACCATTGTGCATGACCATTTCGCATACTATTATATTCCAGGAAGTCAAGTGCATGTTACATGGAGAGAGTACACCTTATCTGTATAAGTATGACTGGTTATTTCTAATTGCAATGCTGTATTAAACATTGCCACACACTAAACAGGAGGATAAAGAATCAGTGAACCTGTGATACAGGACGTGGCGGATGAAACAGCTATACAATAATACTAGTATGAAAACCCTTGCTTGAATGTATTCCCTATACTAAGGTGCACATATCATCCTTATCAGATAACGGGTAAGAGCTGTCACGTTCTGCAGACATCTGTGTGACACTGTTAACCTTATCTCGCAGACCCCTATCACATCGGGAAGCCTGCGTGTGACATATATATATACGCTGTTGTACAAATATTGTGTATTGTGGACCATACGCCTTATTCTAGTGTCAGTGAGATGATATCATAGATAGGTTACTGTACACCATTAAGTATTGGTCACCTCAATAGGTTCAAAGTCATAAATATGCCCATGCCTTTACGTGTTTTCAGGTAGTTTTATAACTACTTGGCCGCTACATTTAGACTACTAATTGCATTTCGCTATAGTATAAAGTCGTGTTCAGAAACATAATCAGGTCCCCATTTCCATGTACGACTAGACCGCGTTCAAATTCTGAATCAAATGACCATTTCAGTATATAACTAGGCCGTGTCCAAACCCTGAGTCAGATGCCCATTTCCATATACTACTAAGCCATGTCCAAACCCTGAATCAGATGACCATTTCCATATACCACTAAGCCATGTCGAATCCCTGAATTAGATGACCATTTCCATGTACTACTAGGCCGTGTCAAAATCCTGGATCAGATCACGATTTCCATACAAACTACTAGGCTGTGTCAAACCCCTGGATCAGATGGCCATTTACATATACTGCTCGGTTGTGTCAAAACCCTGAATTAGACGACCATTTCCATATACTACTAAGCCGTGTCAAATCCCTGAATTAGATGACCATTTCCATGTACTACTAGGCCGTGTCAAAATCCTGGATCAGATCACGATTTCCATATAAACAACTAGGCTGTGTCAAACCCCTGGATCAGATGGCCATTTCCATATACTACTCGGCTGTGTCAAAACCCTGCATGAGATTACCTTTTCCATATGCTACTAGGCTGTGTCCAAACCCTGAACCAGATCACCATCTCCATATACTGCTAGGCAGTGTCTAAACCCTGAGTTAGATGACCATTTCCGTTTATACCACACTTGCCTATTAGAACAAAAGAAACTGCCTGTCTGTATTATACGTACAAAAGGTGAGAAAAACATTCACCACTAGTGTGGCATGCAGAGCTCTTTACTCAGGACATTGGCTTATAATCAGTTACGGCTGAGCACACTTGTCTACGACTCGTGATAAGCCTTGACTGTCACCAATGTCCTGAGTACAGGGCTCTGGCTGTGGTCAAACTACTACATATTCACAATGTACTAAAAGACTGTGTCCAAACCCTGAATCAGATGACCAATTCGATATACTACTAGGCCTTGTTGGGACGTTGATTCAACTTACCAATTCCATTATACTTCTAGGCCATGTTCAGACCCGGATTCAATTTAGCAATTCTATACAGATTTATGTACCACTAGGCCGCGTTCAAGCACAGGTTACCATTTTCATATACTGCTGTTGATCGTGTTCAGACACAGATTCAAATGAACATTTCCATGTACTAATGGCCCGTCTTCAAACGTTGATCAACTTACCAATCGTATATAGCGCTGGGTAGTATACAGACCCGTATTCAACTCACCAATTCCATATACTACTACCCAGTGGGCACAAAATTCAGTCCAACGTTGAATCAACATTGAATCAACATTGAATCAACATTGACAACCATTTAACAATGCTGATTCAATGTTCTGTGCCCACTGGGTAGGCCGTGTTCAGGCCCTGAACAGCTAACCAATGCCCTTACTATTTGAACATAATTATGGTCATGTTTAAACACTGGTTCAATTGAAATTAATGTTACTGGAAGTCATCATGTGTTACTAGTAGTTATTCCATGCCCATGCATAATGCTTAAGGCAATGTTCTTTAAACCTTCACAGTATATCATTATGTTTGTGCAGAGTGAACTACCCTAAGACAATTCTTAGGTAGTGCCCTGTTACATTTATTTCTAAAGGTTAAAACATAAACTAAAATAACAAGGCAAGCTTAGTTTTATTTCTAAATGCCTCAGGCCATATCCATGGAACTTATCTTTCACTGGATACAGAGGGCAAGGCGACCTTCCGAATGAAAGAGGTCATTTTTTAATTTCCTTCTCAGAGTACTCACGACTCCCATCCATCGGGCTGTCTGTCTGATGGAAATTGATACCCGCCTTAAGAGGGTTTTAAAAGCCTTTCTTTACACGTTGTTATCCGAGAATACAGCTTTCAGTGTTGGCACGTGTCGCCATGTCTGAACAGGGGCTGTTGTGGCCACTTATTTCAGAACAGTAACCGTGATCTGCGTTAACTTTTTTTAAATAGACTTACACAATGGGGTAAGGCTAAAGGGGTTATTAACACCTGTCCGTGACTATGATGGGTTTCGGAAGGGCAGGGAAGGTCACATTCTGATTGTATTCTAGATATAGGTTTGCCATGAAGGAAGCATGTAGCCTTTGCCTGGCTGTGTTTTAAATGGTCATTTTACAATAATGGAGTTGTTTGTCTCGAATGGGTATTTTTGTTCAGGTTTTGTTTGGGAAGTTTTCTGTCTAAGGGAGTGGTCATTTTTTAACAACAGGGGGGTTGGGTATTGGGGGGGGGACCAAAATAATTTGGACCCCTTGAAGGGGGGGGGGGAACCAAAAACATTTGGATCCCTCTTGAGGGGGGGACCCAAAAAAATGCACCCTTACGTGTTACTATAGCTCAAAGGGGTCGGCCATGCTCAATTTCAACTTGCCTGAGGAGGGGGTGCGGACAAAACATTTCGACCCCTCCCGTGGGGGGGGGGGACCGAAAAAATGTTGACCTGCTCACTCGAAAATCCACCGACTCCCCCCTGTTGTTAAAAAATTACCACTCCCTAAGATAAAGTAATTAAACGGCCTCTTTGTTGTCACACAATTGCATCAATTAGTAAATAGTTTAAAATGAATACTAGAAGTAATTGTTACGTCAATATAAAGCATATCAGCAGGGGGGTTGGCCGCATTATAGTAATTGTTATGTGCAGCCGTATCCTACAACCTAACTGTCTTTTATCTGAGTTATGTGTCCTGCTAGGCGGACAGTTCTACATTCTATTCCATGCGTAGTCTTTACAGTTAAGCATACATATGAACCAATCAACAATTACATGAAATAGATCATACAAGGCTTCAATAGCACTATTACAACCCTCCCTACAGCCCTGATGGTGTCCTGGTCAATCCCATACCACTACAACCTTCCCTACAGCCCTGATGGTGTCCTGGTCAGTCCTATACCATACAACCCTCCCTCCAGCCCTGATGGTGTCCTGGTCAGTCCTAAACCACTACAACCCTCCCTACAGCCCTGATGGTGTCCTGGTCAGTCCTAAACCACTACAACCCTCCCTATAGCCCTGATGGTGTCCTGGTCAGTCCTATACCATACAACCCTCCCCCCAGCCCTGATGGTGTCCTGGTCAATCCCATACCACTACAACCTTCCCTACAGCCCTGATGGTGTCCTGGTCAGTCCTTTACCACTGCAACCCTCCCTACAGCCCTGATGGTGTCCTGGTCAGTCCTATACCACTACAACCCTCCCTACAGCCCTGATGGTGTCCTGGTCAGTCCTATACCACTACAACCCTCCCTACAGCCCTGATGGTGTCCTGGTCAGTCCTATTCCGCATTAGCTAGATGATCACTGTACAGCGCCATTTTGTCTGGTACCAGTGCTCTTTCTTCTACTAACCATAGCAGCCAGCTGGTTAGCTGAAGCTGGTTCCTGTCATGTCCAAAATTTGGAGTTTTAGGGGGCATAAACCTTTTAGTCATATGCCTCTATTGTGGGTCCTCATGTCATGTGTTCAGATTGGGGGAGTGGTTAGGACACTGGCAATTCAATACAAAGGTCCTCACTTCGAATCCATGCTTAGGTTATTTGGTTCACACACAATTTTAAAATGCTTTTTGGGTTAGTCAAAAATCATGATAGCATGCAATTCAGTTAATCTAAAATGATTTTGTATGCATCTTTAGTTGTTCTATGTGAATAGTATTACTATTCCTCCCCAACTAGGAAAAAAACTAACCATGCAACCTTGGCTTGGATTCGAAATCTGGACCTTTGTATTGACTTGTCAGTGCCCTAACCACTCCCCCAATCTGAACAGCTGACATGAGAACTACTCAACTATTACCCATTTGAAAAATGCTGACCCCTAAAACTGCCTATTTTGGACATGCAAGGAACTAGCTTCAGTTATAGGTCTCACAAGGTAGAATCACTGCAACTCGCTAGTGCGGAATACCACTACAACCCTCCATACAGCCCTGATGGTGTCCTGGTCAGTCCTTTACCACTGCAACCCTCCCTACAGCCCTGATGGTGTCCTGGCCAGTCCTATACCACTACAACCTTCCCTACAGCCCTGATGGTGTCCTGGTCAATCCCATACCACTACAACCTTCCCTACAGCCCTGATGGTGTCCTGGTCAATCCCATACCACTACAACCTTCCCTACAGCCCTGATGGTGTCCTGGTCAGTCCTATACCATACAACCCTCCCTCCAGCCCTGATGGTGTCCTGGTCAGTCCTAAACCACCACAACCCTCCCTACAGCCCTGATGGTGTCCTGGTCAGTCCTATACCATACAACCCTCCCTCCAGCCCTGATGGTGTCCTGGTCAGTCCTAAACCACTGCAACCCTCCCTCCAGCCCTGATGGTGTCCTGGTCAGTCCTATACTACTACAACCCTCCCTACAGCCCTGATGGTGTCCTGGTCAGTCCTAAACCACTACAACCCTCCCTCCAGCCCTGGTGGTGTTACCTCCATAGCTGTGGCATGCCGGACGTCATCAGACACAGACCCGGTACTTAACCCCCGGCAGTCCCCTCCCCCAGTAATGGTGCCTCCTAATAATCCCCCAACATGAGAACCACAGATTGCCTACTCCCCCGGCCCACTCCCCGCGCCGTGCTGATTTCACCCCCGCAGGCTGATTAGAATACACGCATTATCTAGGCCTGCATAGCTCTTAACAATGGGTAGGATGTCGGAGGGTTATGAGCAGTAGGCTTCATCCTAGTTCAACATTAATGTGTTCATTCCATGGTGGTTATTATTATTTTTGTTGTTGTAAGGGGAGTTTTTAATGCGTTGTCCATGGTTATAATGACGCCGATATGGATTTCCGTGGATTGAAAGTTCATATTGCAAAGCCCTGTTCATGCTCCTTTTTTCCCCCTTAACTCGTAATTGTTATTTCCCAAGCCTAATGAGTAGGCTGATATAGAGTTTCTATGATTACTGGATATACATGTATATCTTAAATTACGTTTGTAAACTATTTACCACATCAATTGTGAGGCACTGTCGGGTAGGGAAGCCTAGATCTACATCATATTACCTGTCCACTTAATGAACTCTGGGGATATTATCAACAAGAAAAAAACAGGAATAGCGTTCATACACAGGTGTCTTAATTAATAGGGGACTAGAGGCATCTCATCTCCTCAACCCTACGACTATATCAATATTCTTTTATAGCTGGGGAACGAGAAGATGAGAGTTTCTTACGCTTTCCTTGAGCAGCTCCTCTGCACCCACATTACCAGTGTTTTATAAAGCCTCCTCCAGGGTTGCCTTACCCTATCTATTAGCAGTACCTTGTCGTGCAGCCCTCCTATAGTCTAGGATCCCTCACACCCTGGAGGAAGCATGCACGTGGTCAATTAGTATACCTCCAGGGTCGACGGTGTTATACTCGTCTCCTCCGCCGTCCATCGATCTTGTCACAGTCACCAATTGAACGCACAGAACCCTAGACATAAGCACCTAGCATAAATCGAGCAGGGGGTTGGGTGGTGGCGGCCCCCAGATTCACCCTTTATCGCTCAGCCATTCATACATGGCGGTCAATATGGCATGATATTTCCCCTGGAAATTGAAAGCGGATACGCGCGACAGCTGATAAAGGAGTAAGACGGATGGTAATGGCCACTACCACACGGGTATAGCGGGGAGTCGGGGAGGGGGGGGGGGGGGGTAGAAGAGGTTCCGGCTTGGTGGGCTTGTAGTATGTAGCCATAATATAGCCAACACGGAGAGCACTAGAAAACAGTGGGATAAATCAGCAAATAGAAACAGGAAGGTTGTAGAACAACACCTGCAGATAGTAATTACCATCAGGTAATCACGGCAATGGCATTGGGAGTGCTGGGCGTAATGGTGGGGGGTAGGGACAGCAGCACTTCTGTGTAGGTATTATTAACCCTTTAAGGACTGCATAGTGCCTTAATAATGTATTATACCTCTCGTCGTCACGGTGCATAAGTGAAACCCTGGCGGGCCTAGTCGTCCGGGCTGCATTTACGCACCGTGGCGACTCATTGGGAGTGTATCAAACCATTGTATCGGCATGATGCATGCATCACTCGCTAAGGCTGCATTCATGCGCCATGATGACAATCTGCAACATGCATTACACCACTATGCGGCCCTTAAATGTTTAGTGGTATGCCCCCCCCCCCTTTTCCCACCGTGCAACCTGTCAGAACCAGGCAGCGGAAATAAATGCAGTTTTTATCCCAGATTGTTCAATGCACATGCAGCATGTGAGGGAGAGATCGATCAAAATAGCATAGACAGTGCTAGAGTGTTGAAAGGGTGACATGGGGTTAGATTATCGCTTGTAGCTGCAGGGTCCCTCGTACCTAGTCAATACCTTTGTCCAAACCATTCACGTGGCAATGGTATACATTGTTGTATGTATAAAGCCTTAATGTACGTTAAACCCTAATGGCTTGGCCAAATAGACTAGTCTACGTCTACCGTGTGGTTTAATGGAATGAACGTGTCTGGGAATATACAAGACCTGGATCTATAAAACGTCCCAACAGTTGAACGTGATTATGGCGTGGGTGAAGAATATGTCTTTTTAAAATACGTTACTGTTCATGCAAAGCAAAAGTTGGGTCACCAAGCAGGAACCTGCTTAGTTTAAATACAATATTGCACCCTGCATATAGGTCCCTGTCCATCTGGTTCCATCTCTCAACTAGAGATGCGGCTCCCTACCCTTACCAATATGATCCTCACTTGGTCCCACCACACCCTTAATCCTTTTGCGAATCTTTTAACTCTTCATACTCTTCTCCACAACTGTCTTCCCTTCTTTCTATATATACTCCCCTTCCCTTCCTTGCTTTCCCCGCAGCTTGCCATTCCTTTCATTCCTCCCTTTTTCCTACACTCTATTTCAGTCATATCTATGCATACATGTATATATGACGCATGGTCCTAATTCCATACCAGCCCTTCTGTACCAATCCCATACCAGCCCTTTCCTACAACCGCCCCCACCCAACACGATCCCTCCCATGTCTCTGTCGGCAATGTGGGTAATCACTCGTCGCCAAGCGGCGTGCGACATGTGGCGGCGGCTGTATGGTGGGCAGCGGACGGCGGCCGCTTTTATTTCACGCTGTGGACCGCCGCTAATTAGCCCTCATGTGGGGAAAGGGAGGGAAGAAACCGGCGGTGTCATTAAGCGATTTTAACCGTCGGTTAGCCACACGCCACGCACCGCGGACTGGCCGCTAGGGCCGGAGGTGCGGTAAGAGTGAGGCGTAGTTGGGTGAAAATCTGTCTGGAGGCTTCCCGATCTCACTTCTATTATTTGTGACAGACAGTACGGATGGATTCTAATGGGGATCTCAAATCTCTGCAAAGAAAAGTGAAATGGTTCATTAAGCAAGACACAGGGAGCTATGGCAGACTGATTGCATTTAACAGAAAGCAGAAAATGTATATGACATTATAAGGACACTTATATAGTAGGAGGGTGAGAAATGAGTGAGAGAGGGGAGTAACAGTTTTACACAGATCTGTACAGGATAATATACAGGTAGAATATAACATCCACCCCACCAGTTTAAGTGCAGTGCAGCTGTAATCGATTCTAGGAACTCATACAGTGCCCTGAAGAACCTCCTTGAACATAGGTGTATTTATAACCTTGTCATGGCTGCACCCCTACGCTATCACTATTGTGTCTGGACGTAATTCCAGCTTATACACCTTCGGCTATTCATCAGACACAGAATGGGAAGGAGAGAACAGATAAAACAGAGTATGAGGGTGGGAGAGTGACATAAAAAGAGTAGGGCACATACCCCATCCTTCCAACAAAAATATCCCCAAAACAGAAAAGAATCATGACTGAGGAGGGGAGGGTAAAAGAGATGTCTCTGCCACCAACAGACAGGAGATTATTATAAGGTGTGGTACGCCTGGCGCCTCCCTCCTCCAGTGGTATAAAGGCGCACCAGCTCCAGGGCTGCTGACCCACCAGTGAGCAGGATAATGGGCGATGAGGAGCAGCGACCTTTGTAGACCAACCCAGCACACCTCAACGCCCAGGTCCCTGCCCACCCGCCACCCCTCAACTCATCCATTATGAAGTAACCTGCGCGCCCACCCCTCCTGTCACCTCCTCCAGTGGGTGCCGGTGTAGCATTAAATAAGTTCTGGGGTGGAAATTAGTTCCGGGGTAGGTTTCTTTATACAAACGCAGTGTTAAAGCAATTTTAACATCAGAATTGGTTTATATGTGTGTACTGGACCTAGAATATATAACTATATCATCATTCATTGATATCTTTATGACATCACTAGTTCACCATGGACATGCCTTAAAAACTTAAAAATGGCATGGGAATTAGTTCCAGTGTGAGGTTTTTCATTTAAAGCAGTTTTAAAACGATTTTAACATCAGAATTGGACTATATGTGTGTACTGGACATAGAACATATAACTACATTGTCATTCATTTATATTTTCATGACACCACTAGTTCACCACGGACGTAGGCTTCAAAATGCCATGGGCATTAATTCCAGTGCAGGGTCCGTCATTCAAACGCAGGTTTAACATGATTTTGCTACCAGAATTAGTTTACACATGTATACTGAATCTAGAATATTAAACAATATTGTCATTATTCAATATTTTCATGACACCACTAGTTCACCACAGAGACTTAAATGCCATAGCAGAATATTCGACGGGCAGGTCCTCCCACCCCTGATTGAAATCCAACACTTTTGAAACTGGATAAATATACAATACCTATCTGATAATTGCCCATGATTACATATTGGTGGGTTTCAAGATTCTTGTGACACAACTAGTCCGGAACTATTTTCCACCCGGAACTAAAATACTGGTACACCGGCCACCCCCTGCCCTACCAGCACGCCATGCAGCTCTGGCCGCTGAGGAGGAGGAAGGCATCCTCCGACAGCACCACCTTTAATCTACTTACCGCCTACCAGGTACTGGAGCTACCTGCCTCCAGAAGATCAGCTCTGAGTCCGTCTAGGCCTGAATGAGGCTGGAGGTGGATTAAGGGAGGGGGGGGGGGGTGGATGGTGGTGTGGATAAAAGGAACTTGGCTGAAGATGAGGATAATATATAGCTGAGCGCATCATTGCTCAGTAGTTGGATGAAAGAGGAGTTTGTGTAATATGCAGCAATAACAACCTTTCTATTCTTCACGTATTGTACATTTTGATATTTATATGTGATTGATAGCATGCTATTCTTTAGAACAACTTATCAGATATATAGAGACGCAGGTTACCCTTACAATTGATAACTTGTTAATAAATTACTTCTGCGAGCCATTGGGCACGAAATTGATTGGTCTGCTATATATTATTATAGTGGTATTTTACGGACATTGAGTATCAAACCAATTAGTCTCAGTAACAATAGGCCTGCTATTCAATAACATATAGAATAAGCGTTTAGCACAGGGTGTATACAAAGCGGCACAGTGGGTGTACCAGAGCTGAAAACGGCCTGACAGGTGAGTCCTCAGGTGAGGTCTACCGCGTATACTACAACACAAGGCGTGGGGACAGGTCTGAATAATACATCACAATACCACGAGCCGCAAACTGCCGACCAGACGGCGCAGATAGAGCAGCTCAGAGCAGCTCTAGATGAAGTCATCCACGCAGAAGTAGAAGGGGAGCTATAGGCCGATCCAGACCACTTCTTTATACATGAGCAGCTCACCCACCTTCCCCAATGGCTCCCTTCTGCACACAGCTCCCTGGAGGTCCTTGCTTGTCACACCTGCCTACAGTGACATGCCACCCACACTCATACTACATAGCTTCTATAGTCAAAACCAGGCCAACTCTAAACAGGTATTAATTCTTTAAAAAATCCAGCAAATTAGCGTTCGTTTCCACCATGAATCCCAATCTGCGCTCATTCCCTGATTATCTTTGGCAGTTTTCCTTTCCATCGGTCTTGCCACTTCACTAACTTGTATAAAGGCATCGTGACTCAAAGCATTAGGAGAATTCATCCTTCTGTACAGTGGATGTCGCTGCTGATGGTTAACTGGTTGCCTATATGAATCTCTAGGATTGGACATTCTGGATACATTTTCTATGGACTGGGGCCGCACTGAGGACACGGCTACAGACCCCCAGACACACTAACACATTGTATAGCGGCGCTGTAGGCTATACAGATGTCCCGTATTGACCAGGTAGACATCCACACCAGCCACCTCCTGGAGGCAAAGAGGGGGTGGTGGGGGGGGGGGCAGCCAAGCGGACACCACCTGTAGTGCACAGATAGGTCTAGATATAGCACATGAGGAGCCATGTTTGTGTACCCTGAGCAGGATATTCAACAATTGCAGGTGCCCTCTATTATAATATAGGGATAAATGCGGAAATGGATAACATGTATAATATAATAAATAGGCTAATGATAGTAAATTAACATTTTGTTTTTACCTTGGAAATCCTTGTGGGGTCTCCTATCAGATGATAGAGTTCGATTTAGACTGAAAATGATGTTTCCATGGCAAACAAAATGTGCAACAACACCAATTTAGGCCTAAAAAGCTGTCTTTTCCATTTCAAATATGGAAGGTTTTCACCAAGATGGGTTTTCTAAAGGAGTCAATTTATATTTATAGAAAAGTAGCATAGGCCTACATCAATTTTTGCTATATTTTGAACCTTTTTGGCTATATGGCGCCCCCTAGTGGCCAAAGTTGGTACCAAAAATCACGAGTGGAAGGTCCCCTTTCCCTTATTGATCCACAGTTGTCATGAACAACATGGCTAAATGAATTTGACAAAAAGATATTGATAGACGGAATGCATGCAGTGATATGCCACTACCATCCAACGCTTTGGCGAGTAATGATAAGAGACGAGGGCGACAAAAGACGTGCCGTAACCCCCAACTTCGGTGAAGGCGGGAACTAATCAGAGAATACGCCTCCGCAGACTTCTGCCGTGGGTACAACAAGGAATGGCTGGGATACAACGTGGGGATAGGACTGATACAACCTATTTTTTGTTTGCCGTTGTTTGCTCATGCACCATGTTACTATCCTTCAGCAAAGGATAAACCTACACTCTATAAAAGCTTTCTGTGTCTTATCGTTACAGAAAAAAGCGATCACTGGTTATTCCCAGCCTCAAGACATTACGAGTTGGAACACCCTCCCTTTCCCATGGCATTCTGAAATATATTTGTAGAAATATCACTCTACACAGAGAAAAACGTGAGATTCAGCTAATGTCAAACTCTTCTTCCAGAATTCAATATGATACTTGACTCTGCATCCGGGCTCTACACTCTTCTCTTCTCCCACAGTCTAGCTATCTTTCATATCTAAAAGAGGCTAGGATTGACATACTCTGGGAAGTATGTTCATTCTGGACTTCCCCTCCATAGTTCATCCTGAGGCTTGCCTCTCCCTCCCGTCAGGCAATGCTGCACTCAGAAGGGGGAGTTGTGTAGGTCTCTAGGAATGTTTAATTCTGGCTAAAATTCTCTCTCTCTCTCTCTCTCTCTCTCTCTCTCTCTCTCTCTCTCTCTCTCTCTCTCTCTCTCTCTCTCTCTCTCTCTCTCTCTCTCTCTGTCTCCCTCCCTCCCTCCCTCCCTCCCTCCCTCCCTCCCTCCCTCCCTCTCCCTCCCTCCCTCCCTCCCTCCCTCCCTCCCTCCCTCCCTCCCTCCCTCCCTCCCTCCCTCCCTCCCCCCCCTCTCTCTCTCTCTCTCTCTCTCTCTCTCTCTCTCTCTCTCTCTCTCTCTCTCTCTAAGGAACTGCTTAAAAGGCACCCTTCTACAGGGTACGCCGAGACTGGGATATGGCATTGTTAAGTGTTGTAGAACCGCTCTATGTTACTCGGCCTGTGCTCAGTTTTCCTGGATAAGCCCCCTGTTCAGGCTGGGTTACAAGAGGCTGGCATCGCCCTGAAACCCAATACTTCTGATCCATCATGCATGATTTCTACCAGGCTCCCCCCTATAGCCGCTTATACACTACTCCATCTATATAAGGCAGTCTTGGAGAGGCAGCCCACTCGTCCATATACCGCTGCATTTTCTTTACTGAATATGGAGGTGCCTCTTTGAGAACCTCTGTGTCAAATAGTGGCAAAGCTAAGAAGTAAGGTTTCCACTTCACTTCCAACCCTCTGGCCTTTGTTGCATAAAGTCTCCATCGTCCCCCTATTTTCATTCTTATACAACAGGTCTTTCATACATTTACGTTTGATAAGTTAATTGTCGATCGAGGTGGAATGGCAGTGGCGTAGGAAAACGGTGGGGAAGTGCCCCCCCCCCCCCCCCCCGCAATGAAGTCTATACCAAAACATAAAGCGCTCCCAACCTACACACACAGAAAAGTGAGAGTCATTGTCGCTAAAAACTACCCTCACCTGATGGTCAGGCACTGCGTGACTCTCAGGTGAGGGTAGTTTAGCGACAATGACTCTCACTTTTCTGAGGGAGTAGACCCCCCCCCCCCCCCAGTAAAAGAATGTAGCTTCCTACGCCTCTGACTATCACTTATCAGATATTGCTATAAAATTAACATATAATTTTGGCATGATAATATATAATATACTATATACACAATGTACATTATTTAATGCAGAAGTGTATAGGAAGCACAATTCTATTGTTGCAAGGATTTCACCGGAGAGTCCCTATAGTATATTACATATATAGACTTATGTAGGATAGACTGGTATTGTTAGGGCGTGGGGTGGCACACTACTAAATCCTACACAGAGGTGATATTGACGTCCAGCTTGTGTCCTAAGGTCTGATATCTTATATAGACATATTCCCTACATCCATCTCCTGTACATCTTGCTCTTAGCTGCTCATTTTATATATGTCTCATATTTTCATCCCCCAGGTCGTATGTGTCGAGTATATGAAAGACAACTCTATCCCCTGGGCACTTTCTATTCTCACGGTCGGTCTTTTGTGATAAGAAAACCTTTCTCGTGAGACACACCACATCTCCCGTTGATATGTCAACGTCCTAAAG
The DNA here is from genome assembly GCA_947462335.1 of Harmothoe impar. NCBI lineage: Eukaryota > Metazoa > Annelida > Polychaeta > Phyllodocida > Polynoidae > Harmothoe > Harmothoe impar. The sequence continues at coordinate 58,240,410 of OX381704.1, forward strand.
TGTCACGACTGTGATTCAATGAGACAGCTTCGTTATAATAGAAGAAGATGGCTCTAGGTAACTCTGCATTTCATTGTATAGCTTCTGGTTTATTTTTACCTCTGTTTATCTTTCATATTTATTTCCAGATGATGGAATCGTCATGTGTTTTTTCTCAAGTTAAATAATCTGCACATTCTCAGCGAGAGCATTATACCACCCCCCTCTCCTCACGATGAATAGTTTGTTCTAGACCTTTTATCAAAGTATATTGATATGCAAAGTAATACTGCTCTGGACTTTTATTAACCTTTTATTGTCATCAGACCCATAGGGGTCCTCCCCTGGATGGCCGTACTGGTTCGCAGCCATAAAGATGTCCGTTTCTGTATCTAGGGCTGAGTGGAGAAGGGTGTGAGGTGGTGTGAAGTGATGCAGGTCCAACCCTGAGCTGCTCCACCCCCTTAAAGCTACGAGTGCTCGAACTGTCAAGGGCGGTGAAGAGGTGGAGTTGTCAGCAGTGTAGGTTGCTCGTATAGTGTTCCGCCTACCAATCTGAAACACATACATTTCTATCCAAAACGACTATTGGTAGCTGTAGACCTTTATAACTTCAGCCCACTAACAAAACCACACACCAACCCTGTACACTCACCCATCCCATTTACTACCTACCCTCACCTTAAGAAACCACATGTTGAAAGAAAGGATGACATTTCGTAATTATGTTCAAGATTACGTTTGACTTTGACTTAAATCATATTAGATATTACGCATCAATTTGATTAGCAGAATGCTCATATGATGTTGTCTGTAAATGTCTACATCTGTTATTAGGATATTCACAAGACGATTATCTTTCAAATAGTGCGTATTGGAAGGCAGGAATTCGAGGCTATTCTTACGCCAGTTACGCTGCAAAAAAAACTTTTAAAAACAACTTCTCAGAAAAGTGACCATTTTCCTGTTCTATACCCCTCTCTTATCTACTCTAACCCCAGCACCTAACTCACCGGTCTCTCAGCATCTACCGACTAGTCCACTTGTACCCCCAACCCTCCCTCTGTTAATGCATATTGTCACCTGAATATGCAGGTATACATACCCTGATCCGCCAACCTCGCAATCGCTAGGCCTTGCTCCAGTAGCCGGAGGGGGGATTTATTCAACGGCAAGCTCGGTGCTTTGGTGGGCGTCGATTCATCATTGCCTCGCCTAGAATGCAGGTGTAAATCATATTAGATCCTAAGCGTAATTGACTTATAGTCCTGCCAAGGTTATTTCCCTTTAGGTAATGTGAAAATCGCGCACAGTGCTTCCCCCTCCCACCCACCCCCGCCCCCACCCCCCTTTAACATCCCCTACCGCAGAGACCAGCTTACCCCAATCTCACCACTCCCACACCCACTCACCCTTCCATGTCTGGCAGGGCCTCATTCTTCTTTGTCACTGCCATCCCGAATCAATTAGATGTCACGTGCAGGAGCAAGCACGCCACCGTTTGACATCTCTAATCAAATTTCATTCTCACCGAGGTATCAATATGACTTATAGTTGGCACACAACCAACCTATATAAGCCTGCTGTGAAGGCCTATAGAGGGATGGGGATTTGGGAAGGGGGGAGAATAAAGGGCCTCCGGAATGAAAGGGAGGGCATGGTACAGGAAGGCAGGGGAGGATGTCAGACAGGATAGGCAGGGCAGGGCAGGGCAGGGCAGGGCAGGGCAGGGCAGGGCAGGGCAGGGCAGGGCAGGGCAGGGCAGGGCAGGGCAGGGCAGGGCAGGGCAGGGCAGGGCAGGGCAGGAGTCTGTAGCAGAGTAGTCTCTGCATGCCTCAGTCCACCAATCAAATCCAACAGTATAAATCAACCTAAATCCAAAACATTTATAAATCCACCTGTGAGTAATGATGGCGTTAGGGAGAGCATAAGAGGCAACCATCTATGACGGGTGACGACAAATCTAACAATGAATGCTCATCAGTCGCCCCTTTGACAAAGTTTAACTATGTTAAACTTTGTCGAATAAGTGGGGTCTAGTCAATTAATCGGTAGTGGAATCCCCCCTAAGGGGAGAGCAAGTCATGACCGATCACCTAAGACAGGCGAAAGCAGAGGAGTGAGGGGGGAGGAGGGGGGGGGGTAGAAAGAGGGATACATTGGAAGGGGAAAGAGGGAAGTGAAGCCCGGGGGTCTGAGGAGGAGGGGGGGCAGGTTGAGCAGCTTGGTTATCGTCGCTATATGACGACAACGCCTTATTACGGCCGCCGACGCGCGACCGGAAGTCAGGCCCCCTGGTGGTAGGAGGTGGCACTAAGGCGATTATTCCCCAATAGGTGACGCTGTGCGCTGCAGTAGACATATTCTGCATCAAATATGTAGCTGATCCTGGCTAAAAATAAAGCAGGGCAGGGAAGGCAGTCCTCAGTAACTAACAACATCCAGGCAAAGTGTTTTTTTGTTCACTATGGAAACGCCATCTCGAGAGTAACAGGCATCGTGGGAAAACGCAGCTTTATTTATTCATACAATGCCCAACCGCCAGGCGTGATTCTGTGTCTATACATGTGGTGGCAATTACTTTAAAAGCTTATGAGCATTTATAGATGAACTGATACTGAACTCTCAATGGGAGTTATGTGTCTCTTTTATGGGGAAGGTAAATAAGTAGATAATATGTCCAGTTTCTTTCCCGAAAATGAATTATATAAAGGTCGATAGCAATAACTTAAACTCCAATTAGTTTGCCATCTTCCCTTCTACCCTTCAGATATTATTTCCTGAAGTTTGGGATTTATCTCCTTGTTTTAATCATAACATCAACTTTAAGAACATGGTAAGGGATAGAACTTGAGGCTTATACAATTGTCGGATGGTCAACAGCTTAATTCAATGATGTGTTATATCCTATGCTGACACAGTGGAGACGATCAATTCCATATTGTGTTTTATCCTATTCTAACAAAGGAATGCATAATTGATAGATACATGTATGAGTTTATGTTTGCATACATGTATGCTTAATATCTAGCTTGGTGTGCCAAAAACAGGGACGCACCAAGCCTCAGGCAAGATGCCCAAGATCCCCTGTCGATTTACCCTACGGGTCAGTATCCAAAGCCATTTACCCACATCAAGTCTGGGCATGCCAATGTCAAGACCAATGGAGAATAAGATGACCTGAGGCCTTAGCTAGCCATTTGACCCCTGTGTCCCAGTCAATGGTAACTCTGTGTCGAGGACACGCCTATGATCTCCTTTACTGCGTTATACGCCTCTTCATAATCTTATAAGCCAAATGATACTTAGAGAATATACGCAGCGTAAGGACATTGGAGACAAAGCATGGGTTTAATGTAAATATAAAATAATGCATGCTATTGAGATAATAGCAGATCTTCTATGAATGTAAAGGACCTCAAAACGACATTCGCCTGATCATCTTTCCATTAAAGGCGCCTTCTGTCATTGGCCTGTGAGGTCTCTCTATTCAACATTATATCCCTCTGTGAGCAGTAGAGCTATTTGGGAGGCTCCCACCTGGTGGTGAGACTATGCGTGTTAAGGGAGAGGTGTATGGTAGGATAAGGCCCAGGAGGGAGCAGGGTCTACCTACCACACCCACTAATAGTTCCTGTCGGCCTCCAGCACACCAGCAGCGCTGTGGGAACCAGGCCTGGGGTATGCAGTGATATTAGGACCCTGGAGACATCCCAGGACGAAAGCCAGGCGCTGGAGCTGCCCCTGGTCATATCCATCCTCCAGTAGCCTGGCACAGGGGATCACCCCTAGGCGGCAACCTCTGATAAGACAGGTGAGCAGCTCAGGACGGGTGTGTCCCTCTGGGAGCAGCTCAGGAGCAGGAGGAGAGCGGCTGTAAGGAGGTCAATACGGCTCGGTTCGAGTCAACCTGAGCTGCTCTCATAGTTGTGACTTGATGATATGATACCCTATAGGCAGTATAGCTGCTTAGCATGCTATGTTTGAACTGCATGGTGAGAAAGTCAACTATACCCAAACTAGCATCTAGCAAACTAGCACCTTCTTTTATACGATTTCGAATTCCCGAAGGACAACGAGTACGACGGGTGAAATTGTGTCATAACATCAGACACACCCGTTCCCTCCCAGGGCAACCTATATATATATTCTATGCTATTTTATAATAGTCATCTCTATGAACACATTAGCTGGATTTTAGTCAGACATGCTGAAGGCTTATTTGTAATATCCAGGATAAATATACGGTTTTAACTTCAACTTCAACACTATTTCCCACTATGCAGGTCTCACAATACACATCTTCCATACCAGACAATGCTGGCTGGAACCATGGGCATCCTTACCAGATAGGGATGACAAATAGGGACGATAATACAGAAACTTATCACCCCATAGATGATGAATGTCCTCTCTACGTGCACCAGGAGGACAATTCGGGGTATGCCCATGACAGCTCGCTCCCCTGGGGCTTGCTCAGACCACTATTGCTAAAGCCCATGAGGGATGTGAACTTCACATTCTTGTTTCTCTGCACTCTGTAGCAATGTGTGCTCATGCAGCCTACAGATATTTACACAGTATAGCGCCGCCATGTGGGAGGATGTCGGTCAGGTTAGGATAACCAGCTGATAACAACCATTAGCGCGTAAGGAATTCCTCTGATGTAGTTGTAAATTGCATGTTTATGCTGGGGAGAAAAACGTATGTTTTCAGGTTACATAGTTTGGAAATCTAGGATAGGTAGGTCGGATTTCTTTTTTAATATCATGTTGTTCACTTATGACTCAAAATTACCCAGGAGCTGACTTGGTGGCGACTCATGAACTGCATCCTCAACTGTACTGTTGAACTATCGAATCGACTGTAAAAAGCGGCATCCAAAACTCTCCTTTTAAAAATTGGATAAAAAATGTCTAGGATTTGCCCTGTATGTTTAGTAGGTTCAGGTACCTTGAAACACACTTTTTGGCCCTTTCAATGTACATTCGCTGGAATATCATATGACAGACAATCAAACATATTAACACACACATTGCTCTCCTATTTCTAGAGAAATTCTTTAGAATTGTTTGACTTAAATGTGGCCATATCGCAGAGGGTAATACCATCTATAGCCTAGACTTAGTGGTATTGGGTTAGACATCACGATCCATAAAGATGCAGCCCTAACGATTGTAACACGCCTGGGGACCATGACACTCTGCTGCAAAAGCAGCAATCATGTAATATACTGCTGATGGTACCGTTTCGGGATATTAAGCCATAAGTGGTATCTTCCTCACCGAAAGCATTAGGCACAGGATGTTTTCCTGTAGTATTTGGCCATATCTCATCTTCAGTGGTGGTGGTCGTTACCATGCCTTAATTCCCTCACCTTAAGCAGCTACTGTTCAGGATTCAGCCCCTCCTACTAAACTATGGGTGACCCTGGCCTGACCTGGACTGGGGAGTCTGATCACGCCTGTAGGTGCTAATTAATGACGCCTATAAAGGCGTCAGATGGCGCCTCTGGCGTCAGCTGGGGTATCTGTCTCACCATGTAAGCCATGTGAAGGGCTCAATGAGCAGCCATTATGCCTCTATTGGAAAACATGGCGTCCTAGTCACTCACTGATCCTATCCCGTGTTATGGTATGTACATGTAACAGAGTCGTTTCCTATGCTGAGGGAATACTCTCTTGTCTCATGCCTCATGCATGTGGAGTAATGACCATCCCTGCTATCAGTTATTAACTTTGCAGCATAGGATCCTTTATTTATTCACATGCATACCCTTCTGGAGTCATCATAATACTACCTCGTGCACAATGATGCAGATGTGCCTTCCCAGTGGGCACAACATTCAGTCCAACATTGAATCAACATTGCATCAACATTGAATCAACATTGACAACCTTTTAACAATGTTGATTCAATGTTCTGTGCCCACTGGGTTACCACTATACTCGACCATGTGTTAGGTTGAACAACACAGGGCAGGAAACGTTACAGCTGATACATGTTGATATACCTTGAGGCAATAAGTATGTGACCAGCTAATTGATCGGTATGTACAATACAAAAGTGGCAATGTTTAACTGAATCCACATTCAATGCCAACCGCGATCTAGGAATGGACTCTAATGCTACATTATTGAAGCGATACCGTGTAGATTTATGTCACAATCTGGCAAGGAAATTTTCTTATTTTTAGGCCATTGTTGTACCCAGCACTACACGGATTCTGTTTTTTCAGGGCATACACTGATCCATGCTCTTAAAGACCAAATCTTTACCTCCCCTCTATCAAGAATTTCAGTAGAGTGAGCAGCCGTCTCCGCCATTGTTGTCATGGTCTAGATCTAAGACATGTCAGGATTATATCTATCGTCATATCTAAACACAGAACGCTGTATTCATATCTCGGAATTCAATCATATCTAAGAACACATCTCATCTCAGAGCCATATCTACACAGTGGTGTCGTATTGTTTTGTGTAACAGCAGAACCCCTGTTTTATGAAGTATTACTCTATACAACACTATCACTGACAAACCTTCCGAGACAAATTTAGATTGGATGTGATTCTGGTTACTGATTGTTGGATATCTGTACATAGGTGCAGGGAGCGATATAATGATGATCGAAATATCATATCAAGGTATTGTACTATGAGTAATTATGCCTCGAAATCACAAAAGTATACTGCCACCATGGTGGAGCACGGGGCTACATCAGGTCCCAAAGCTCGAGAGATTGAAACCAAATAGATAATCAAACTCAAACTTAGGTCAACAACAGCAATACGTATAAACCCAGCGTGTCGTCAGAATAAAGTCAGGCGTTGACATGTATACACATGTTGAATTTTGTCAATTTCATTCACACGATTCAAGAGAAGTAGTGATCCCAGCCTTGACCTTTGGGAGACACCGTTGACAAATACAGACAACACTGTGTGATATGGGCTGCTACAAATACTATATACAATGTCGTGTGACATGGGCTGATATCACACAATGCCGTGTGACATGGGCTGATCGATGTAACAAAATGCAGTGTGACATGGGCTGATATCACACAATGCCGTGTGACATGGGCTGATCGATGTAACAAAATGCAGTGTGACATGGGCTTATGTAACAAGATGTGGTGGGATATGGCTGATAATACACAATGGGAATAACCGGAAGGGCAGTTGCAACTGTCACATGGTAAACACAAGATGGCGTCCTTCTAGGTGGAACCGGAAGTAGTGCTACAGCGATATAGGCACCTCCATTCCATTGGACATTACCTGCTGTCATGATGAATTGGACGAAATTGATAAGTTTATCATCGCCCGTTGAGCCGTCTCCACCCATGCCTATAAAAGGGCAAATAGATTGCTTCCACCTCCTATTCGTAAAGAAATAGGACTCATCAAATCGTTCCTTTCAAAGGGACGGGGGTGGTGCAATCGTACAGAGTATATGCTGAGAGTATTGATGGCTAAGTGGATTTCAGACGGGAGCTTGTGGTAGAAGGGGGGAGGCTTGGGGTGGAGCTGTGGAGTGGAAGGTATAGGTCTCTAAGACTGCCAGTGAGACTGCCGTGAGTGGTCAGTTGATACACTTTGTATGTATTTCAGAGCTTGACATGTAATGGAAACCTTCACTCCCCAATACAATGCATACAATACGGGGCAGAGAATTGTGATCAGCTGAAGATGAAGTCATATAATCTAATCAGTTAAGGGCATTATATCCAGTTATGTTATTGGTAACCCCGCCCTGATTCCACATAAGGGAAATAGGGCAGCAAATAGTTTATTTTAAAAACATATGTCAGTCAAATACAAACGACAATAACGGGTGTTTATTCTATCTAGATGCACATTCTCGAACTAAATCAATACCACACTATTTTCTCAACTAGTTGGAAAGACCATTAGATTACGTTCGATCTTATACTGACTCCCCTTAGATTGAGTGTGAGGATAGTCTGTATAGCCTTATAGCGCTCACAGCTAGATCATGTAGTTGCCAACTGATGCTTTAGCCCTGTCACAGAAATCAACTCTTCATTCTGCCCCCTGCCTCTCAATACTGTCAGCCCCATGGGCATGAAGTACCTTTGATAAGACTTTGGAATTACCAGAGTAGTTTTTTCTCACCACTCTATGCAACACCAGCCTAACCAAAACACTCGTGCCTTGTTCCAATTCAGCACAGGTGCCATCTAGTAGAGTATACCACGTCAATCCAGTAACCCCTTCCCATAAAGGGACTCCTCCCTATCCCTGTAACATGGTTAGCCCACCCATGCAATCTCTTAAGACCCTTCCTGCCTCTCCAACACCTTCATCCTATGAATGTGTGAATGGCCTGAGAGCACCCGTCCTGGTAGTGCCCTTCTCGCACCCAGCCACAATTGGACGCTCAAGGAATGGGTCAATCTGTCACCCCTACACAAAGCCCCCCTACACCGTCACCTCCCATCTGATCTTTTTTCTTCTAAACATATACCTCCCTTGGCATCGTTCTCCCCTTTTCTCCTTCTCTCTCAGCTAAAGACATCATCACTCACTGGGAATATTTAGCTGCAGGGGGGCTGTGCTCCTGTACGGGATTCCAGGCTGGCCGAGGGAACACCCCCTCCCCCTTTTTTATACACATTAGACGCTCACCCATCGTTCCCTCCCTTCACCGTCCATAGAGGTTTTGGCCAGCAACCAACTGCCCACGGGACCTGTTCGTTTCACATGCCTGCACAATTCCGGCAGCAAGTCAGGTGTCGGGAGGTAGATGTCTGTGATGAAAGCCAAATGTGTGTGTGGGAGAGGGTGTGTGTGAGCGCCTTGTGTGGTGGTTGGTGAGCCCCGGGCGGGCCTCCTGCGTCACAGCACACAGGGGTGGCTCGGTGCACTTTGTGTGACAGGGATATACCTAGCTCAGTCTGTCCCTTCACTCTTTGAGGCTTCACAACTGATGTCGATTCTGTCTGTGCATTCACTGTTTCAGGCTCAGGTACCTTCACAACTGATATAGATTCTGTCTGTCTATTCACTGTTTGGGGCTCAGGAATCTTCATAACTGATGTAGATTCTGTCTGTGCATTCACTGTTTGAGGCTCAGATACCTTCACATCTGATGCAGATTCAATCTGTGCATTCACTGTTTGAGGCTCAGGAACCTTCATAACTGATGTAGATTCTGTTTGTCCATTCACTATCTGAGTCTACGTTACCTTCACAATTAAAGCAGGTTCTTTGTCATAAACGTTGTCAACATAATACCCCAACAAATTCATAGTTTTGGAGAAAAAAAAAGCACTCTCACCTTAAGGCCAGACAGTGCCTGACTTTCAGGTGAGGGTGCTTTTGGCGACAGTGACCATCGATTTTCTGAGTGTAACCAAGGTACTGTTTCAGATGAAAGGTAACCTTACATTTGTGATAATGTTCAATAGGAGAATAATTTTATTGATAGATGTGTACCTAAGCTTATGTATCACTCTCTAGTATGATGTGAGAATAATATGACTTACATTGTGAATCCTAGAATAAATAAAGGAAAGAACTCACACAATAAGCAACAGGCACCTCGAGCACACAATACTGTAGGGTTAGAAGCCATTTTATATATCCGATGATCATGGACATTCCGGGAAAGAAGGCAAGTTGAACCCCCCATCCCCATCCTCTTTATACCATAGGATCTAATATCAACTCTCCTTTTAATCATGACTATACTGCACTTCATCACCCCTATTTAATGAGTCTCTCAGGCACTCTCATTTTCAATCATGGCAATACATTAACGCCGCTACCCTGTATTATTATGACCTCTACACACATTATGCAGCAGTAAAGTGTTTTTAATTCTACAAGGACGAAGTTGATATTATCGGGGGATACTAAATCCCATTTTAAGTGCCATTTAGATCGTGTTCGTTCAGGTTTTTTCATGGTCTCTGTTAGAAATCGCGGCTACTAGGACCGGTTCCCTGCACCGCCTTTCATCCTAGGGAATACTGATGGGTTATTTTGGCACGACAGACTGCGTGTTTTCATTTAAATGCAACTTTATATGCCGAGTTTAAAATGGGAAACGTTCAGATTCAGGTTTCCGCGTTTCACAATTTTCTTTTGAAGTCATGGAACTGTAGGTGTTTCAGTTCCAAAAGGTACACGGAAAGGACACAATATGAACGAATAATAATATTGAAAAACACACACACAAAACAAGGAAAAAATAAACTGTTGATGGGGATTTGAATTACAGAGCACAATTCAGAGCAAAACGTGGCAGTTCCTGGAAATACTAGCACCAGAAATGTGATTCCCCAATTAAAAGCAGGTTGAAAATTAATTTTCAGCCTGCTGAGGCGTTATACGGCAATTCAGACCATTAAGTATATCATCCAGCTACGCAAATATACACGAAAGGAGGCGAAAAGAATCATGTATTATGTACGAGCTAATATGATATTGCACGCCATTGTGAAGGGCCACGAATTTAAATTGATTTGTTCAGCTGACCCTTAAACTTACTACAGATGTGCTGTTCGCCGAAACAGCCATGTTTAGCCCACGTTGTGTGCAGAATATAGGACATAACTGCTTTGTCAGAGTATATTCACCTGTACTGTACAGCCAGGAGTCCCAGGTAGCACCACACTGTTATGAATTATGGAGTAGGCCATGCGTTTCAATTAATCACTATTGAAAACTATATCAGACAGTCTGAGTCACCCTTGTCAACACCATCCACATTACGATCGTGCCCAGAGCCGAGATATTGTTAATTGCATTAACAGTAGTTGTCAGATGCAGATATTATTCAGCATGGTATATATACATGTATTCATACTCTCACCAACATAGAACATACTCCCCGCCAGCTTGCTCCTTTCCACGGAGAGTAGAACTCTTATTGACAGCCCAATGAGCAACTCACTAAGGAGTCCAACAAACAACTGCTCATTTACTCAGAAGCCATTGCAGAGCAGGAGGAGCAGGAGGAAGGGGGTGAAGCAGGGGGTGGTGACAGACTTCCCTGTTTGTCTCATTTAACATAGTTGATCATGCAATGTTGGCTGACAATTACAGACAGAGCATTAGATAATAACTAGAGGGCCTGGCAGCAGAGGGGTAAGCCATTGGACGGGCGAGCAGCGTCTAGTTGGGTTAACCCTGGAGGCCGTCACCTGGTGCACATGGAGGGGATTGGTTGTGTCATGTAATGTCACCAACAAGTAAAGTTGATTACAGTGGCTGCCGTCAGAACACTGCCTGCTGCTGTCAGCTGCAGTGCTCAGCAGCCGCCCTCCTCCCTCCCTCCCTCCCTCCCTCACCCACTCACACACCCACACACTGCTCCACCAGCCTGCTAACACAGGTAAAATACAATACCACCCAGTAATACAGGTTGTGGCCTGGCTACATTTGTCTCCTGTCTCCCCAACCAGCAAATAGGGTCCTATGCCACTGGGAATAGCTGCTGCCTGCCTGGTGGCGTACAGGCTTCTACTAGTACTACCGTCGTGTGAATCTGTATTACGATAGATTGAGCCTCATTGCCTTAACCAAAATTACATAAAATTCCTGATATAATGGGCTAGTTAAAGCTGGTTCCAGCCATCAGTAAACGGTTATCTACATTAATTTGTATCCATCTAAATTTAAAAAAAATCCTTCTTATTCCATGGTCTCATGGCACCAACGGCTACAACTGCTACAACCACTACAACCGCCGAATTGGCATCTGAACATTGACATGACTTGGTCGCCTTTACACACCATCAGAAACCTATTTACACACCCATTGAGACGTCATCAAAAACGGCCGTGTCTGATTGATTGTTCAAGTGTATGCAGAACAATTTAAAACATGACGTGTTTGTTTTTCGGGCAATCACCCCCAGGATGATTGATACAGTACAACTGCCAGAGGGTCCATGTAGGGCTCCCTGCAATGTAAGATACGATGGCATCGTAACGGATGTGGTGCCATTGGGCACTGCTGGGTGCGGCACTTCTACCCATTGACAACATCCGTGTATATATCCAGAAAATGGAAAATAATCGAGCCCGCATGTCAAGATAGAAGGCCATATTCAGTACAGATTAAAACTGCAATTGTCTTTCTTTAGGTCGTCCTTTTGCATCTCCATAGTGCAGTGCAAGGCTTAATTTTCTTAAGTTTGTATGATGCATAACGTACGTGTATTGAAAACGTGAAAGATTCAGGGCGCCACTGCTCTCGTCCAGGTAATGATAATTAATCGTATAGGTACTGGAGTTTGCAAAACATTATTGACAGAACACAATTCATTTTGGGCTGGATAGATGGCCTTAAGGCAGACTTAACCTGGCGTGGTCTTTCCACGCAGAGGCTATTCCTAGTAAGATGACCAAAGTAGGATCGTCCCTAGAAAGTCTGAGATTTCACTCCATCCCTAGAAGGACGTGTTTGTATCCAGTCACTATTATAGGCTTCTAGGAAACAAAAGGACACCAGAAGCAACAACACATGGTGTTCAAGCTTTAACAGTGCATATAGGGTAAACCAGCACTGAGTGGCCCCTACATGACAATTACCTAAAGTGACCCACCTTTACCTCTCCACACTAGTCTCTATGTATGAATACCATATGTATCAATACAGCTATGGGAGCTATATGATATGTACCCAACATCACAGTTTATATTCTCCACAGAGTAGGCAAGGTGTTTTCTACAGAGTGCCAAATAGTACATGTCTGTGAGCCCTCTTTTATTGATGGCTTCCAAGAAAAGGACTTTGTATACTTCAACAGTGTACTTATAGTTTTCCAGTAAAATATACCTTGTTATCCAGACATAGTGTCTTGACATTAACATTCAATCTTCATTGGGTAAAACTCCTATATTAATTAAGTAGTTTTTACTGATTGATTGCCACCACTGTAGGAGTGCCTAATAGGAGGTAATCTGTTATCAAAGTCAGTCTTATAGGTTTCAGCTCTTCAACAGGGCTACTTGACACGAACCGGAGTAATGTATGCTTAAGTCGGCCTTCTGATTAAGTAAGGAAAGCTTAGATCCCAAACCTTAACAAGAATTGCGGTTGTTGCCGCGTAAAAAAATGCCTCAGGCATTTTTATACGCGGCAACATCCGCAATTCTTGCATTTGAAGGAACATAATGTCTACATGGTTGGTATATTTGTAGGGGACCCATTCAAGACACCATATAAACAGGGCAGGAGGATGATATAACTGACTGATGTGACACAACAGGGGAAAAGATGCCATTACAGGGATTTAGTGTAATATACAGCCACTAGATGGCCACCAGTGCAGCAGCACTAATAGAACCATTGAATTCCTTTGGTCCATGTTAGGGGGTGTAGCTGGGATTATAATCAAACTCAGGAGCATGGAAATGGGTGCTGCTAGGCAGATAAACAATTAGAATAGCTGTTGCTAGGCAACCAGCTGTCTTAGCAACAAACCAATAGAACCATTGAATTCCTCGGGTCCATGTTAGGGGGGATAGGTAGGATTATAATCAACCTCAGGAGGATGGAAATGGGTGTTGCTAGGCAGATAAACAATTAGAATAGCTGTTGCTAGGCAACCAGCTGTCTTAGCAACAAAATAATTGAACAATTGAGTTCCTTGGGTCCATGTTAGGGGGTGTAGGTAGGATTATAATCAAACTCAGGAGCATGGAAATGGGTGTTGCTAGGCAGATAAACAATTAGAATAGCTGTTGCTAGGCAACCAGCTGTCTTAGCAACAAACTAATAGAACCATTGAATTCCTTTGGTCCATGTTAGGGGGGTAGGTACAATTATAATCAACCTCAGGAGCATCGAAATGTGCGTTGCTAGGCAGATAAACAATTAGAATAGCTGTTGCTAGGCAACCAGCTGTCTTAGCAACAAACCAATAGAACCATTGAATTCCTTGGGTCCATGTTAGGGGGTATAGGTATGCTTATGATCAACCTCAGGATCGAAGGTTGATTAATATTAATTTTATCATTATATGTATAAATTTGTGTTGTGACACCTTAAAACAAAATGGCGGCACCCCTTAAAACAAAATGGCGGCACCCGTACTAACTTCCTGTCAAATGAAAACAATATAATGCCTCAACCTGGTAGTTCGCAAGCTCACCACCAGGGCCCCTCCGGGGCCTTTCGGCCTTAAAAAACTGTACTATTAACTGGTGGTTATTTCCCAAGAGTATACGATTCCAAGTGTATTTTTGTACATGATTTCCTACCATGAATCCCTCCAGTTACAGTTTTTATCAGTACAGGCTAAATGTAATACAGTGCAGGCGAATTATCCATGGTATCAATGTAATAGATAATGCTTGTGATGTAAACACACACATCAATTCAATTCATTTTTAATTTAACAAGACATTTCAGTTTTGATTCTGGATTTCTCAATAAATATAAAATTAAAATACGATTACATTTGTTTTCATTGGAAAGCAGAAGAGGCTGATACATACAATCATGACTGAATTTGACATGGCTTAAGTGATATATAGCACCTCCATTCCATATCTAAATATGATCTGTAACCTATAGCGTATCGTTGTGATTTTACTTGAGGGTTGGGAGTGTGTAAATGCTCATGGTATGTGTTATACTGCAGAGGTACTGTTAGAAAATATACCCTGTGGTGTTTACACATGTATATGACTGGTGGTGTTTACACCAGTTAGGGCAGTGTTATGTGATGGCAGAGGGGTGGGTGGGTGTTAGTTGGTGATCACATTCACATCCTCCCCTCCCCTGTAGTTAGTGAGCCGTCACCTGATAGATACTCCACGCGCTGGTCGGGCTCAGCCACACCTGATAGAGGCGTCGGGTCGCGTTAGGCATGGCGGTCGGCTGATAAAATACTCATGTCGCCGGTACGCCTCGCCTGATGATGTTTATATTGGTCACACGTCACCCCGGGATTTACTGTTCCCCAATGCCTGCCTGCTTACAGGGACTGGTCGGACAGTGAGGTAAAACCTCAACCACACATCCACAACGCAGCCATACTAAGGTCCCCTACAGGGTCCCCCCTGTGTACAGTGAGATGTAACGCTAACCTGCACAGTGAGGTGTAACGCTAACCTGCACAGTCACACGCTAAGCCCCCCCTGCCTACAGTGTTAGGACAGTGAGGTGTTAAGCTAACCTGCAGTGAATGGCACTGTCACACACTAAGGCCCCCCCTGCCTACAGTGTTAGGACAGTGAGGTGTTAAGCTAACCTGCAGTGAATGGTACAGTCACACACTAAGCCCCCTCCCCCCCTGCCTACAGTCAGTGTTAGGACAGTGAGGTACAGTCACACTAAGATCCCCCCTGCCTACAGTGTTAGGACGAATACTAGAATGTGAGGTGTTACCCTAACCTGCAGCCAACGGCACAGTCACACTGTGGTACCCCCTGCCTACAGTCAGTGTTAGGACAGTGAGGTGTAACCTCGACCTGCAGCCAACGGCACAGTCACACTGTGGTACCCCCTGCCTACAGTCAGTGTTAGGCCAGTGAGGTGGAAGCTTTAGCCAACAGCACGCAGCTTCTCTGTGACTTCGATGGTGGCTTTGACAGTGGCTTCAATGGTGGCTTTGACGGTGCTTCAATGGTGGCTTCGATGCTGGCTTCGACAGTGACTCCCAGAGTGGCTTCCACTATGGTTTCCATTGTGGCTTCCATCTTTATATGAATAGTATCGGGATGAAAGCTTACTATATCCTGGTGACCGTTTGCAGGCATTATACTGTTACATTAACAAAGAAGTGCACTGACAGAATCTAGTATTAACCTAAAATTCGGAAACGGGAAAGCGTGTCAGCTAATTATTGCCCATTTACATTCAGCGCGTTATGGTCTTCATGAATGTGAATTACAGAACTGGACGTGTTTTTCAGTTAATTACTGGCCTGGAATTCGGTACTGTTACTCAGGTTAACCTGTAGCTGCACGTCTTTAGTTAATTCCAGTCCTCCCCAGTATTCAATTCAAATACTTTTACGTTCATTTTTCTTTATATCATTTGGGGTGTGCATAATCTGGACAACCTAAGCGGATTACATTAATAAAGGTAATGCTCTTGCAGTGTTCTATTCAAATTAGGCCTGTTACCATGTCAAATGCCTTATTATGGCAATGTGTGCTTCAAGCTGAGAGTGGGCAGAACCAAGCATGAGCTATGCCGCTGCAGGATATAAGCACACTCGTTGGCAAGGTCATTGATAAGTATATTGGGGTGCGGCGGCCCAAGTCATATAAGCAGCCTAACATAGTCAGTTGCCATGAAATAGACGTCATTTGGGTTGAGAACGACATTACTCTGATGTCATCATGATACCAGCACCAATATGGGATACGGGGGCACGTATCCATGGTAACAAGATGCATAGCGCCACTTCTGTATTCCACTTGTGGCGGTTTGATCGACGGAAAATGTCGTCTGCCGTGTCGGTTCTTGGAAAGCGGAGAAATGAAATACCGCTCGAATGTCGTCTGCAGGTTGTACCTGTTTACGGTGTACTCCCAAAAACTCATGGAGACACGTTAAACATGGGTAAACAATGGATCCTTTGTTACCACAGCATACAAAAAAACACAGAAATTGGATGACATTTTTTATGGGAGTCGAATACGCCACTAATTCACTGTAATGCATGTAGTCCTAATATGACTGTCACTAAGTACGAAATTAAAATGAGGAAAACGCTGCTGGCTTCTATAAATCACTTAATATGACAGCTTGTTTTCTTCATACACTTTTGTAATTATTATTTTTTCCATGTCTGCATGTAGGGAACATCTGCAACCCGTTTACATGGGTTACTGACAACATGCATGTGCCTGATGCAAGGTACATTTATCCTATACTACTTCCTTGTAGTCTGCACTCAGTAAAACATTAATGGTGCCTTAATTAGCCATTGCTGCAAGGACATGTGAAGGAAAGATTCAAGGCTCTCCCCAGCAGACAAACCCCATCCATAGCAGCTAGCACTTAAATATTCTGTCTTTTACTGTCTGATAAATGGTCGTATTACATCTACCTTACCGTTATTATTCCTTGAATATAGGACAGCTGTGATGGTGGGAGAACAGGGAATAGGGGGCGGAGGTGCCCAAGGTATCAAAGGGACGCTGTGATATGGTAACTGATGGGCTGAGGCTTCTAGGTACATTAATGTCCTCCTGTATTAGATTACAGCCTGTCCAGCCTACACCCCACATTGTGCCGCCGGCATCTGTCATTTACATCAGGATAGTGGTGACGTATCGCCGACGTCATCCCGATGTGGTAATCAAGAGTACATAAGATGAATAGAAAAAGAAACTATTAAGGGAAAGGCCAGCAAATCGTCGAAGGGTAAGAGATATACCACATAAGAAATGGGGAAAAATGGAGGGGGGGGGTGTAAGAGAGTGGTAACGATATGAGAGTCTAGCTAAGTGATCACTAAACAGACACGTGTTCGGGTTGTAACCATGCCTTTCCTCCCCCTCCTCCCACGCCCAATTGGGATATGGATGTGCATACTAAACGCATGTGGTTGATAAGAGGAATATTTCCCTCCCTATAGAATCAGACGAATATAATTACAGGCAATTCCCACTCCTGTCCAGATGTTTAGTGCAAACATATACACGCCCTGCCTTCTCTGTACCACTTCCCTATTGATATAGTATGCCAACTGCCATAGGCGCCTTTATGTATATTACCTCTCATATTCATCCCTCAGTAGTGTTCACCTCCCCATCAGCACCCCTCACATACTACCACGTTCACCGCCGGCTGTGACCCCTGCTCAATGTGTGGAGTTATAGGTCTGGGTATAGCTGTCAGAGAGCCGCCCTCTGAGCTCCTAAAGCATCATGAGGGCTATGAGCTCAGAATGTGGGCCCTACATGCCGTATGGGAGGCTATGGTATATCAGGCCCGGCAATGTGTTACAAGAGAAATTACTAGAAATCAATAGATGTGACATGTACTAGGAAAGGAGACCTTAGTGCACCCTTGAATAAGGTCCCTTTTCGCAAATGATATTATGTGATTTACTATAGACTTTATATCTTATAATTGGGTTACATAAACATGTTTGTTTTTTGCCAACTTAGAAAGCATACTATTTCCTTAGTTTCCAATTCCAGTCATATTGAATAGGATTTCCATAGATCCTAGGTACATTAGTGGGCAATGGGTTTTGGGAATGGTCGGAGTAGGCCTACATCTATTGGGATTATATGATCAGGTCCTTACTGCACAGGATACATGTATGTGGGAACTATCTCTTCCATTAGCTTCATGTCAAGGTCTCTCAACACTGATTACTTTGATGATACCATTCATCACAGAGGTATGATACTGCATAACTGTACTGGGGACCTATCATCAGATCATTAAACGGCACAAGCCATGTCAAGAGCTACATGACTTTTACACCTTGACATGGGATGCAATGTAATATGATAAAATACAGAGACAAATTTATGTTGCAAAATACAGAGGGACAAATGGCACTTCTTGTGCTTATACAAACATGATGAAATGCCTGCTTTGGGGAAGGCACAGTCATCTGTCATCCACAAAAAGGACACCTCAGCACTGCTGCGTCATCAGGCATTCCATTAGTCTGGCGGGATGGAATTCCCAGCTACCAAAAGATGACATTTTAAAAATGCATATCAGACAATTATTTCTGAGAGGGCCAGGGAAAATAACAAAATGTTTCCATAAAGGAATATCCTAGTAGACATTAAAATGCAATCATGGCCTTCAGGTTTTGGGGGCAAGTAATTATAGGAACCGTTTCAGAGAGGTGGCCAATCTGGGAAGGAGCTCCCAGTATTGGTAAGGAGAATGGTTTTGTTTTTAAGGGGAAGACTTACTTGGGTGAGTGGCTGTTTTGTGGCTGTGCTTAAGGCCCAGTAATCAAATTAGCAATTCGTTAGGCGCACCCTGAAGTGGGTGCCTGTCTACCTGTGGGAAGGAGGGGTAGAGCGTAGGAATGTAAAGTAGAGGTTTGGTTTGGTTTGTGATGAAGAGGGTGGCGTCTAGGAGGCCCTCCCCACCTGCTCCCCGACCCTGGTCAAACTAATCCCCCTTCCTACACTCTGCCCCTATATTCTCCAGACAACTGACTCTATATTATAAGGAACCAACTGCAATCTATACTTCGAGCACTCCTTAGTGACCTACTGCTTAACCTTTACAACATACCCCGTACATCATCGCTACTTTCCATGTTTGCCATTCATACCACGTTATACCTTTAGTTTCCAGGTTGTGAATATAGCTGGACTTCGTGACAGGGGCTCATCTCCTGCTAGACCCTAATTAATCAGAGAATTAACCTCTATATGGGGACATTATGCAGGACTTGGTAATGTTTATATAAGATCCACACGGCTACCATAATATATTCATTACAAGATCTAAAATAAGGAATTCCTACTACACAGAATACGAATGCAATCAGTCACAGTCAGAAGTGCTTGCCATTTATTTTCTACATGTAGTACTATAAAACAAAATACATTTACCAACTATTCCTTGCATTACAAATATGGAGTTCCAGTGAGATAACCGATGATAAATTACCCATCATATGCGGGTGAGGGAGAGGGCATTGCTGAGGAGATACACGTAATTTGATGATAGTTCATAAAAAGAACAAATGATTTATTTATCTGCCTTCAGCCACCTAGAAGAGATGAAAGAGTGATACATGATACCTGTTTTACCAGAAGGGTAATGTCACACCCTGTAGAAACACAACACTGAGAAACTATGACATCAAGACCAAGTATACGATGAGGTCCACGCGTTCCCGGCCGGCTTTCTCTTAATCAATTCCTATTGATTTCCTTTCTGTAAATCTGTTATTTTCTTGCAATAGGGAAAAGGCAATTTGAGGAAAACCATAGTGAAAACAACATGTATTAACACCTCCCCCAACCGTGAATACAAGCTCCCTTGATGACGCAAAACCGTTAGTCCACTCTGTTTTTGAAGTTCTCTATTTCCTCTGTGGCTTAGTCTTGCAGAATGTGACAACTTGCCATAGGCATAAATTGCCTCCCTATGGGTCCATAAAGCCTGGGGTTGGCATTCCGGCACCGACGTGCCCCTTGCTACCTGGGGGAGCGGGCCGCATGACGAACACGTGGTGCTCGCCTATTGGAGGAGGTCAGGGTGTGAAGCCATTTCACTTGCTACCCTGCCATGAATATTTGACAGGCAATAGCGGCTGGGTAGAGGCACCAGCAGCCTTCTGCAGCCTCAGAATACATCTCAGGCTTTGAATGAGTGTATAGTCATAGTGGGAGTATAGAGGAACAGGGGACTTCACACCTGATATAGGCTACCTGTGTCTAAAAATAACTAGTGCTAAAAGCTAAGTTATGTATGGTTACAAATTATATCGGATTTAGCAATAGAATAATATGAAAGCTGCTTTGGTGATAACATGAAGAGGAGGTGTCCGCTGTCTGCCTTTCTACCTAAGCAAGGGTATGTTATTCTCTCTAGTTATATTGCCACAGCAAACATCTGATGCTAGTGGAGTCACTGACTCCCATATAAAATAAGTTCACAAAGTTTCTGTTATCTAGGCTAGATGGGCACCAGCATACTATACCTGATATTGGTTAAGCCTAGCACTAACTCTAGCCATATTCTGGTAGGCACTCGGCATCACCTCCAACCCCACTCCTCCAGCACCCCCACCCCCTCAGCAAGCCAAGACACCCCCTCACGCAGCCGACCACTCTGACTAAGTAGTCTCATTTGTCCCTAGTACAGGCAGCTGGCGTATTTGGGCTTTAGCCCCTTGGGCTAGCTTAGCAAGATACCACCACGGTTAATTGGCAAACTTAGCCTTTGAGGGAAATGAGGGCAATAATGGTAAAATGTATATCTGCAGCTCTGAACTGTGCATACACGGACTGTATTCGGTGCATATTTTCCTCTATATATAATTATAATAAAAGTAAACATAGTTTAATATCATTAATTAGTGTACACTACACATATTCAGGATACCGCCATGAACCTGATTCGTTATCACAGTGGCGTAGGAAAAGGGGGGAGGGCTGAGCCCCTCAATCACAGAGGAGTGGGGGGGGGGGGGGGGGGCTGAATATGTTTGGGCCCCCCAAGACCCTATAATATGGTACACACATTTCCCAAATCGTATCTCTCACACATAGGAAAAAGTGGGACAGGGTTGCTTGGGTCCCCAATCAGAACTAAAGGGGGCTAAAAATTACAGTTTACATAATTCCAATACAAGCGTGTAAAAATACCATCATACTTAAAATCTGATGTTCAAAGCTGATTAGGGTACCCCCCTCCCCCCCCCCATGAAAATGAACTTCCTACCCCTCTGAATCAGTATTTGATAGTGCCATCTGCTGTGATTCTTAACTTGCTATAGCTTCTGTTCATGAGAGCTCTATTAGTGATGAATTTACTCTATCAACATGAATAGAGCGCAGTACTGTTTTAAAAAAAAGTAGACTTCTATTTATAGGCCGGGATACCGGACCTCACTCCAAATGTTACTTAAGAGATGGCAAACATTTTGCCTTTAACTTAACCTTAGATATGTTCATGTTAGAGCTAGATACACACAGAAGTGTATAAGCACAAAACACTTAATCTTGATGTCTGCTTTAGTAAACACAGATAGTGCTATCATTTGTGATTGGCTAAGGAAACAGAGAGTTATCCAGGTATACATGGTACCGTATGCCTGAGACAGGCAAGACAAGATACCGATTTTGGAAAGTAATAACAAGCCAGAAGCTCTAGAACCTCCGACTCACACTAGAAATGAGGGAGCTTAGAAAGAAACCCCAAGAGAGTGTCCTGGAAATGGGGACAATTGTTGATCATGTCCCATATCAACTATACCAATGTATCAAACCCAAGCCCAGTGGGACTATTGGGTGCCACAAGGGTACTGTTAGGAATCGTTGTAGGATGGATACAGGGGTTTACGATTTACGAGAGGACTGAATGGTAAAACTATGAAGAACATGCCACTGCTTCACACATGACGTTTCACGTTAATAGAACATTGTACTTGGTGTTACAATCTAATGTCAAATTTATGGCTGTCAGAAAATACAGTTATGTTTACAATCATGTTAAACAGAGTAACCTATAGAACCAGCTGATGGGTTAACAACAGTGATAGCAGCCATCACGGTTTACAACAAAGGCATACAGGTTAAGGTAACGTTATCAATTTGATAACAATGTTTTGTTCTCGCATATATATATATTTTAAAAACATTACTTAAATTGACCCTACGTTTATATCCATGTACACGGATTTAAACTAAGCGATTTGATTTCTAACCTTTCACATCTGAACCGTGTTGAATATACATTGTACAGACAATAGGCAAGCGGTCTCTCCACGATTTCAGACGACCCGACCACTGATCTGCTCCCAGCGCCCACCCCCTACCTCCGGTAGTAGCTTGTTCCTTCCTCTTGCCATGCCGTGACCGGATCCTTTTCTATCCCCCTTTCCCACCTTCAGTGTCGGTCTATGCTTTAGTGGCGTGCCTCAGTTAGCAGGTCTGACGCCAAGTGGCCCCCTACCTAGTCCTGTTAGGTATAGGCCCCGGCATCCATATGCCGTATCTATATACATCTCTTCTCTACCTTAAATTATCACCAATTCTGCGTTCATATATGCACTGCATATTGTGTATCAGCTCTGCACAACTCACAAGTTTACTCCATGTTAAGAAGGTTTGCTTATCTTCAAACCCACGAAGGGCAGAGCTCGGAACGTATCACTCAGCAGCTGCTAAGAGCTGGCTGGTCCTGAAATCACTCAGAACTAGGCACGAATCTCACGCACCATGCACAGGTCAATGTACAAGTTCACTTGGCTGATGTATAAGGTTCCCAGTAACACAAGAAGCCATTTTCTTTATCTTTCTTCTTCTGTAATCTAGCCTATATACCCCACTCAGCTCTCAATGCCTCAGGTCTGTGGTTATATGTAGAGCAGCATGCCATATTGTCGCATCAACCTTACATCCTCGTACATGATCATATGATGGTCATATTAGTTCTAAAGTTATACTGGGAATCTGCATATCTCAAGGGATAAACAGGTAAATTAAAGGCACCTGGTTTTCTATTTTGCTCTGCTTTCTCAGTCCAAGTCCCCAACCCTCAATTTGAGACGGTGAGGAAATGAAAATGGTTGCCTGGAGACGAGCAGTGTAGGGACCTCTTTATTTTTTATGGTGAAGGCCAATGGGCAGTCAGCAGGGCGCCTGGCTGTTTTATGGTGTACATGGCGGCTACCCCTATCCCCTGAAATGCCAGGGATCAGACCATGAACGTCTTGTGATGATAGTCAGAGTAGGGCAGCGCCAAGATCTCCATAAAACCATCCTCCACCTGTTTACAATGTGGAGGCTACAGTGTATATTCCATCAGAAGTGAAGTGCAATGGGTTAACTAACTAGCATGCATCATGACAATAAAGCCAGGCAATAAAGGGCCTAATGCATTAGGACAATATATGCGGCATTTAAAGGGTTAAGGAGACACCGATTGGTAAAAGGGTTATCACTGACCTGCTGTCCTGAATGCTCCTTTATCTGGAGGAGAAGAGAATGTAGAGCCTACCCTACTATATACATAAAACGTATGCGTAACGTCCATGATAATGTTGAGATGAGCACTCCCATTGCCTATTCCCCTGTACATCCGTTTGTACATGTATGTAACGAACTAGGTCATTCAGTGCGATGCTTCCACGCCATGGCACCAGTTATGTGGCTTTATTTTGTAAATATTAACAAATTCTGATAGATATCAAAATCGCTGATGACATAGGGAAAAGTAGTGACATCTGCATGCATTGTCTGTTCCTATATAATAAGGGACCGGGCGGACATACTCTACTTAGATCAAGGGCAGAGTATCTGTATGTATATATAATTGAATACTATTGTATATATATAGGTGCTGTATTTTCCCTTCTCCCATTATCCATCTATTAAAGCCATTCTGCCAGTACACACCTTATTTATTCCCCTGCAGGTGTTAGATCCTTTAATCTATGATGAAGCCGTATGAATGGGAAATGACATACCACTGCGTCTGAGAATCCTAGAAGCTGGAAGGTTCACGTTTATCTTCTCATGGATTATTTGAGGTTATAGAATCATGAGGTATGCAAAGGCGGAGCAGAAAGCGTCTTAAGGCTTAGGCAATACTGCCTACCCCATTCAATGTCAAATGTCACGGGCCCCTAGTGGCCGTGCGCCTGGTTAGTTGTCCCACAAGCCGTCTGGGGGCACCACAGGTTCATCAAATCCGTTGGTCACGTGACAGATCTGTGTTTATTGCTCCAATACCGATCCAGCCGCTCCTGGCATCAACAAATCTATTTACATGCCTGCCACGATGAGATGGAATTGCGAACACCATCAAGGGAAGGCGGCTGCAGGGGAGGGAGAGAGATAGGAAGGCAGGAGGGAAGGCATGGGGAGGCAGAAAGGAAAGAACGAAGGGAGGAGAGAAGGAAGGGCAGGAGGGGGGTCAAGAGGTAACAGTATAATATGCATGATGTATCTATGTATTGCAATGATGAGAACTATACGTATGGTGACCGAACTTGATACCCATATGGCTTGGGAAAGGGAGGGTACACATTTTAGAGAGGGAGAGTTGTGCCCGGGGGGGCCACTCCCTCAGATTTGAATACCATGTGTGAACACGATTCCAAGGGAAAGGGTCCGTTTTTGGGTCCTAGGCACGGGCCTGCGAGGGCCCTTGATAAGGGGTGCTTTTTAGGCAAATTTGGGAGAAAGGGGTACATTTTCAGAGCTTTAAGGGGTTAATTTGAACTTTTTTCCCCTATAATATTTCTTGGTCACCCTTGAGAAGGGGATTTTTTCAGGGTCACCCGTAATTAGGGTATATTTTCAGGGTCATCTGTGATTTAGGTCTGTTTTCTTGCTAATTTTCCCTTGAAAAGGGTATGATTTTTGAAAATGTTCCCCCTTGATAAGGGTACCAGATTTGAGGTGATGTTCACACATAGTGATTATAGAAAAGATAGGGAGTGGCCCCCCCCGGGGAGTTGTGAAGGAGGGATGCAGTGGGAGGGGGAGGGGATAGAAGAAGAGGAAGCAAGGTATGGAATCATATATGGGTATAGACCCCTAAAATCGACATGGCGACGTGGGCATTTCTTAAAATCGACATGGCGACATGGGCATTTCTTAAAATCGACATGGGACATGGCCAGTAAATGACATGGGACATGGGCATTTCTTAAAATCGACATGTGACATGGGGCGGCTTAGTGACATGAGAAAAGAATCTCATATAGAGTGAGGTAGGCTACCAAACTATTTCCTCAAATTTGGTCCCTGTGGGTTTTTAAATTCCAAATGTTTCCTGGGGCCTGCGGCCCCAAGACCCCAATTTATAACTCTATATATGCCCCATAATTCTTTTCCTTAGTGCCACTAGTGACATGGCTTTTCCCTTAATGACATGTGACATGGCCATTTCTTAAGATCGACATGCGACATGGGGACCCCCCCCTCATATATTGGCAAGTATCTGTACTGTAAAGGGAGATGCAAATTTATATTTGGTTAGAGACAGACACTTAATATGGATGTATATATATATATATTTATATATATATATATATATTATATATATATATATATATATATATATATATATATATATATATATATATATATATATATATATATATACAGGTAGAATATATCCCTCTGTTCTAAGTGCAGCGTACGAGTAATCGATTTTGAAAAACTCATACTCCGGTGTTCTCGAGATATAGCATAACCCAGAAGGAAAGAACTTGATATGTGACAAGAATGCATCTCATAGTACTCTATTCACAGTATCGGTTAATTGATCATAAATGGCCACATTTACCCCAAATATCGGCCGAGCCATTCTCTGTAATTTCAAGAAGCCATTCTATATAGTACTATAACGGTTAAAACTAAAAGCACCTTTTTCATTGGCCACCTCTGAGTGGTTTAACCCGTTTTTACAGCTCTGTGATTATTTTCCCACCAAAGCCTCTCCCTGGAGCGGCGTTCCTTATTACATCCGCTCGCCTGGGATGAATCCTTTCGCAGAAATGGCAAGAAATGAAAGCACTCAGAATTAAAATGTGTTGACCAGGAGAGGAGGTGAAATTAAAGAGGCACTCTCACTGCCGAAGGGCACGGTATAAAAATGTATTAAACGCTGTAAAGTGCTGGATGGTTATTTGAGGACGTTCATGAGCTAACTTTAACCTTCAGCCCCCATATAGATCTATTAATTATAAGATGATAGGGGATGGGACTATAGATTGTAGTGCTGAGTTCAAAGGCTGCTGACAGAGTATTCTATGAATATGGTCACCGGCTAAAGGATGGGGAAGGGTCTAAGTTGGGTTTGTTGATAAACTGCGACTTGGTGGATACATGTATGTGTATAGGAAAAGCGTTGCCTTTATAAAGATGTACACAATTATTTGTTGGGCTAGTTTGGCTTGACTACTAGAGATGTGTGGCGGCCCTCTATCATAATAATATAAGAATGATACTGTTGATAACGTGAATTAGGTAATGCATATTATCATACACCCACCTAAATGTATGAATCAAATTGTCTAAATATCTAATTGGTCTCTTTAGTTATCATTTGTTATGATGTTTACACGATTGGCATATATATAGGATGTAATGCTATTGTGTGCCGGTCGGTGCAAGCCAGGGCTTGGGCTTTAAAACGTACCACATTTAGATCTTGAAGTAAAATTAGCAGCAACAGTTCCTATGATATATCCCAAAGTAGCATCAAGCACATCTCTACTGCATGGTACTCTCCATGTGCCACCAGGAGGATGTTATAACGACTATCATATCTCCCTGTATGGATGCATGCTTAACGCCTTTACTGTGTGGGGAGGGTGTGGCCCAGCACGGCAGCCCTTCAGATCTGTCTGGTTCGCCGACACAAAGCCGTAGGAGTGTGTGGAGAGGATACGCCCACATGGGCCTCCTTGTCATTGACACCCCTCTTCCCCTACTCCCACCACTATGACGACGACTAGTGGGTCTGTAACACTTCTCTCCTACCCACCACCTGGAGATGTCTATTGAAACAGTGTAATGCTTTAGGATGGGTGCTGGGAGTCAGAGCACTCAGAAGATGGAGACCACTCTTGGCTTCCCTGTGTGAGCCTTAAGCATTCTTATTCCCTATGTAAGATCATATTAAGCATGGCTTTCACTAATGGAACCCCCTGTCTCCAGAGGGTGGGTGCTATGCAGGGGGGCGTAAATGGAGGCTGTGGGGGGTTGAAACCCAAATGATATCACATTCTGCGTATTCCATCAGCGTGACGGCCACATTGTTGATGCAAGCAATTGAATCGTCCCTCTTCCCTCCCTGAAATTGACTGGATTTCAATTTACATTGCCAGCCAAGCACTGACGGGTGTGTTTTGATGCAGTATCATTGATTATTCTGACACTGTGTTCACATTGTTCTTAACCGCCGCATGCCGACCCGATTGTCCCGTGAGTCGCTACGCCGAGCCTCCGGAGGCTGGGGAGGTGGCTTTGAAATCCAATCAGTCTCGGTTTTGGGGCTCGTCTGGGGGAACAGCGACCTGCACTATCCTTTAATGTAATTATGGGTATAAAGGGTTACTCGGAGAAGCCAGGCACCACAGTGATAAGACAGGTGGCTATGGGTCTTGACATGCACTCCGCCATCCACACATACAGATTACACTGACATCAGATAGAGGCAGCGATACCGCAGCTCGGGTCAGAACCGGAACAGCTACATGTGTAACCTCTTCTACTGCCTACCACCTGACTTCTCGTATCACTATTTTTGTACCCCCTAATCCCCTCCTTCCCTTCGCCTTCATCCTTCCTTCCTTCCTTCCTTCCTTCCTTCCTTCCTCCTTTCCTCCCTTCCTTCGATATTCCTTCCTTCCTCTGCTCCTTCCTAATTTCATTCTTGCGTCCATCGCCCCTCCCCGTGAAGTCCTTCCTTCCTTCCTTCCTTCCTTCCTTCCTTCCTTCCTTCCTTCCTTCCTTCCTTCCTTCCTTCCCCCTTCCCTCCTTCCTTTCCTTCATGACCTTGCTGCAAATGCAAGTTTCCTTCTCAGGGTGTGTGTCCGACTTATGGTGAATCTACCCTAGCTGCACCAAATGTCCCCTACTTGTGTCTGAGCAGTGGCCATGTGTGTCCACACGGTCCTCCTAGCGGGGACTATGGCAGCCTGTCGTCACATTCATGATGTTTAAACATTGACAGTCGCCCGGCGTACTGTGGCTTCAGCCCTGGCTTCTGACAGCAAACACCAGACGGGGAAGCCACTCCGCCCCATCACCATACACTGTCAGTCAGCTAATGGGAAAATAAATAGAGGGATTACACATAAGCTGCTGTGTCCCCCTGCAGTCTGCAGAGAGGGCCATTATGGAAGCACCACGTATCAATTTTCCTATTTTAATTTCTGATCATTAAGCTTAGAAGCCCAAGTCTGTCATTTCGGAGTGGCTTCCCCACTGCGAGTACACCACATCAAAGGAAGCCCGAGCCGACACTGGAGGAGCCGGGTATTGATGTGACAACTCCCCTTACTCTCAGTCCCTATAGCTTCTGGAGGCATTACTCGGGTCATTTCTAGATACCCTTCCTCGACCCACAGTGACTCCCTGTATACGCTCTGAAAATCCAGACCTTGGTCGTCGCGTTATGACCTGGGTCATCGCGTTATGACCTATTGCAATGATTTTAACCCCGGAAATCCTTGCTGACCTCCTTGTCTCATTCTGCATATATTTCGCCTAGTTCGTCCAGTTCCCCTTCCCCATACCATATTGCCTACAGTACCACTGGCCAATCTCTCCCATTTGTCGTGCCTAGCCGCTCAACTGTACCCCAAACCACCCTTTTCGTGCACAGGCTCAGTCTGCCTCTCTCCCACCAAGTTAAATAATCACCGATGCCAACTTAAACACAGCGTAATGATTGCCCTCCGTAACCCCGTTCCTTCTTGGCTTTTCTTTCGGCCATTTATTTCCCGCCTGCCAAGTTAATGAGCAGAAAAGCTGTGTTGACCGTGACCCTGTCCCTCCCGCCTCCATGGTTCAAGCCTCCCACCCCTGCTTCCTCCAGGGTGTGGGGATGGATGGGCGCGGTGCGCACCTCCTTCATTCTCCATACCCCCAATCTCACCCTGGGTGGGATTAGCGGTTCTTAGGTAATCTCCGCCCGCCCCAATCCCCCCCTATTAGCCGCTTATCTCCTGCGACTCCAGTGGCTCCACCGTCGGCGTCGGCACAAACTAGACTGTAGTTGTTAAGGGTGGGGACGGTGGATCGATGGTAGGCTTCAGCGGAGGAGGGAGTTGGTTGATAGTAGGGCAATGTAAAGGGGTGTGGTCAGTTTGCGGTCAGTCTAGGCGTTGGTTATTGGTGTTGGTCTAGCAGCAGACAGGGTATTGGCGTGGTCAGCTGTGGGTGGCCTAGACAGGACTGCTGGATGAATGGGTGTTTAGGTAGCTTCCGCTGGATAGGGCCTATTGTCAGGGGGCGGGGGGTTAGGGGGAGGGTATGGATCTGTGAAGAGAAACAACATAGGGTACACGGCACGGGGGTGGGTGCTGGTCAATCATGGCACTGCACTAGACTGGAAGAGGTCACAGGCTACGGGAGAGAAACATGGGGTGTTGTCAGCCCCATGTTTAAACTGGAGGCAGCTGATTGGCCCTGGTGAGTAGGGCTCTGTGATATTCGCAGCTGGAGGTGGAGGACAGGCTGGGCAGGAGGCACTGGTTAATAAGCATTAATCCGATTGAACGCGGCTCTAAAAGTGGTACTTGTCCAACCTCACCTAATGACACAATATGCTTGTGAGCAGGCAAGTAGTATATAACATTGGGGGAATGCAGCAGGCAGTGGGTTGAGGGGTAGAGGCGTGGAGCGACTTTAGGGGGCGCGGACGGTGATAATGTCATGTTAGGCGTCGGCCGTCGCCCTCCGACGACTGGAGATGGCGCCTTTTATCGGCCCCTGGGTGAATAGCGGCCCATGTGGCGCCTAGAGGCGCCAATGTTCGGACAGGCGGCCCCGGCAGGTTTGGGTAGAGACACAGGGGACCCCGCCTGCAGCCAATGGCACCGTGCAAGGAACTCCATTGATCTCACCAGAGCCCATGCCCCCACCCATGCCCCCACCCATGCCCCCACCCATGCACTCCCTGGCCTACAGTTGCTATCTCCCCACCAGCCCCCACCCCACCAGCTCCCACCACCCCTACTACCGCCCTGTAGATGCAGCAGGGGATGGCCCGGCTGACACTGTCAGGACCGATATGGTGCAGCCCAGCTGGGTCGGCCCTATGTGTGCACGCCTAACGCGGACATCATGGCGGACAGAGGGCGGACACAATGTGTGTATCGCCCGTCATTGTCCTGGCCGCCCAAGATAAGCTGCCGGGACGACCCACTCTATTATTTCCTCCTGACCTTTTCTGGCCTGACCGCCTGGTCCCTGGTCTCACACGGCGTATGTGAAAAAAGGGCCTGCCCTTTGCAGTTCTGGCCCAGACCTACATAGATCTATGTGCCCTCCATGCTGAGAGGCACAGGGTGGTCCCAAGCAACACATTGTACCATCTGAGCCTGTCTCATAGATGTTGCATTGAGGCATATATAAAAGCGCATTTTTCGCCATGTTTTAATTATTACAGCATTTAGAAATATAATGCGTATAATGAGTCTGGGATCAATATTGGACATGATTCCAATGAATCAATATGAGCGATACACATCGAAATATCTATCTTTGTTGTTTTTTTGATGATTTTGATTGCGTGAATATAAGAAATCCAATATTCAAAACAAAGTGTAAAATGAGAGAGATGCTAATTAATTTCTAACGTTGAGAAGTACCAGAGTGTTTTCTGAAATAGGTGGGCTAAGATAACCTGAGCATCCAAATATAGCCTACTTTTGTGCTGCATTTCAAGGCAGCAGTTGAAACAAAGGTCATAGTATGCATTGGCACCAGCAACAAACGAAATGCCCTTTAATGACCGCATCAAAGCTATGCCCCTTGAAACAATGGTACTTGAACACACCCCTGGCGAGTGACCTGCCAGCGTTGCATTCAAGCATCAAACCGGCCCTGCGGGGTTGATACACCCCCGAGGATTCATCATGATGCACCAATGCAGCCCTGGTGAATATTAGTATAACGGATACCGCACATTTAAGCACTGTGAGGCCCTTAAAGGGGCTGTAGTGACCAGCAGTGCTATGGGTGATACTGGAGGAGCTGTGTCCTGGAGAGGATGGGGGCAGTGGTTTGGTATGCCAGCACACGGACGTGACACACACACAACACACACTAGGTGTGAGCCGGCCGCCATTACACAGTGTCCACCCAGCTGCTGACCACCATAAAGTCATGCCTCAATAAACCAGCCTGATGGTGTCCAGGGCCCCAGACAGCCGCCGCCAGCGCCACACGGCGCCTGCTGATAGAAGGACTACTGATGGCGCCTGCTGACTAGTGTAGGAGTGGTGCTGGACGCCAGGCTCTGGGGTGCTGCTAGTGGGGGGGGGGGGGGAGTAGAGAGTGGGCAATACACTGGAGGTGGTGAGAGGCTGAGTTGGGGGAGGCGGGGGTGCTGTTAGGGCCCCAGTCCCCTGTCTCTATATTCACCTCGTCGCTGCCCACTGGTCAAACACAGCCTGGAGGGAGGAGGGGGGAGGCGGTGGCCGGACGTCCACTATGGAGTTCCACTCGCCGCCGGAAACACCGTGCTCCCTATGCTCTTTGAGGCCACTGGCCCAGGCGGATTGCGAACTATGCTTAATCTACCTGTATCCCATTTCTGCTCCACCTCATGGGCTATTTCAGTCTCCAAATGAGACCTTAGAGGCCTCAGACGGGACCCCACCCCCCAAGTCCGAGTGGTAGATGCTATTTGAAGTAAGAATTCCAAGTAGGGCTAGCCATATAGGTATTGATATGGGAAAGGGAAATATGGAAGAAATGGGTGAACTGTCGTGGTAACCTGGTATGTACCCTAAAATGCCAATGTCGAATTTGTGAAATTGAAATAGCTTATTGTGGCGTTCAAACGTGACCATTCTGTTGCGGGGACGTAAAATTTGGGTTTTAGTACAATTCGCCGATTACAACTTGGGTTGAGCGCCTTAAGTGGTCAATTTATCAAGATGATTACACAAATCTTCTTTCAACTGACAATATGATTTACTTGATTTACTCGTTTAGGAGACATATTGCATCAGACTAAAAAAGATGTGTGCGTGACACGTTATCAGATTCTGTCCCCAAACAAAATGGCTGATATCTGACGTAAAAGAGAGCATTGCCTGACTGGGATGTATGGCATATCTATAGTTTTAAAAACCTAGTATACTTAGAGACGAACATAAGTACTAGTACAACTCATAATAGTATAACGATCCTACTGATAACGTTTAAAGCCTCTCCTATGCCATTTGTTTTCTTTTTATGGAAGATACTTGGCAAGGACACGCTCTAAAGTCTGTTGATTCTATAGGCTTACCTCTTTTTATATCCCCTTCATTTTATGCCTCTTATCCTGTGTCCTTATCCCTTTTTGTCATTATGTAATTAAGTGAGACCTTTTTGTAAGAAGTATATGAAATGTTAAGCTGACGTAGGCAACATG
Source organism: Harmothoe impar (assembly GCA_947462335.1). NCBI lineage: Eukaryota > Metazoa > Annelida > Polychaeta > Phyllodocida > Polynoidae > Harmothoe > Harmothoe impar. The sequence continues at coordinate 58,273,155 of OX381704.1, forward strand.
AGCTTCTCAAGTCTGGGATGTTTTACCATGGGTTATTGCTCGGCTTCGTCCTAAGAAGCCTTAATGGTATGCGGATGGGGGCACTGTTGTGTCTAGACCCTTCATAGATTATCTGACTAGCTAATACGTTTAGCTACTTTAATTATCTATAACAATGCACCATGATTAGAACAGCTATGGAAATGAGGTACTGGTGGCTTAAGGATGTCAATTCACATATATATACAAGATGATATGCCATTGGAGAGAAAGACAAGAAAATATCGAATGGAATTCATGAGCTGGGATTTGGAATTTCACTTGGTATCGTTCTAGTATTTTCTGAGCTTTGCATGAAAATGAGCTGAATATCTCAAAGTAGTAATTTAACCTTGTAACGTTGCTACTAAATAATTATTACTTGCCCGCTTTATTACATAGTAATATGGGTATGCTAGGCCCTCTAAACCCCCTATTATGTTATAGCGGCTTATTACCAAGATCTTCTTATGAGTTAGTAGCCCAATACTGCCATCTGCCCTCGCCTAATACAAAAAGGTGAGAACCATATCATCAGCACCCCTTTCCCTTCATAAAGATAGCGATATCCTCATGAATATGAAGCATCCGTTTCAATCAGATTACTACACTAGTAGTTGGGTAGGAAGCAGGGGGTCCCATGCACCCGAAGACTATATTTTTTTAACTTACATTTTTGGAATCCTGAATATCTCTAGTTACGGAATATCTTCGTACCCAAGGTGAAATCGTGTCCCATCAGGGTCATTGGCGGCCATCTTGTCGGCCATCCTGGCTTTTTCATGAATTATCAGTAAAACCTAACTTTCTCTATAGATTTCCAACCGTTTGAGCTACATGCATGAAATTTTTATATGAGGCACATAACTAATCCCACTATGTACACAAACAACCATTTTGACTTTGATCAACGTCAAGGTCATGAGAATTGACCTTGAACTTGAAAATTGACCAAATTATGTCATTTGACCATGTATCAACTGCTGTCAACACTTTATTAATGGCATTTTCTCCATCTTAGGATTCTTGTATGTAGAAGACATCATTATCAAGCTATTCAGTTCATTGAAATTGAGATTAGATGAGATTTTGCCATAGTAACAATGCATTTTCAATTATCGGTAAATTTCAGGATTTAGCCGTAGAAAACATGTGATTGGCTCTGGTATGCCAGCTACTCATGTTCCATAGATTATTTTGGGCACACATATCCATCTCAATAGTAACTGTGAGAATTAGCTGCAACTATGACCTTGACCAAGGTCAAGGTCACTTAATTGACCTAGAATTTGGATAAATCATCAAATGAGCACCTTAAGGCCTCTCAAAGCAATGTTAGAGTGTTGGATATATCACAATATTTTCTTTTATTCATTTCTTTTTATTAGACACATTTCATGAACATATCTATATCATGAAAACATAGTTTATATACATTTTTGCCATGACAACCATTTGTTGCCATCATAACTCTGCATGGTAACAACAGCTTTCCGTTATTGGACATATTGCAATTTTGCCCACAATATAACATGTTTTCTCAAAGATAGTTGATTCCCATTGCTTATCATTGCTTATCTATTTGGATAATAGATGCTCTGATATATATTACCTTTATCAAGGTCATGGTCACTTGAAATGACAGTAAAGGTTGGAAATCAATAATTGAGTGCTTATCGCCCTGTGAGAAGGAGCCAAAACATGAATCTTCCAGTGTCCATCTCTGCTGTCCAAGTATACTTTCTAGTATATTGAAGGGAGAGCCTTTGGTTATCCTGTGAGCATATCCTCAGCACTTCCAAGAAGCTGGTTGCCGCTGCCAGTGGAGCCTCGGTGTCCGGTAGGGCTCTGGTGGGTGGGACGCCGCCCGGTGGACCGGTGGGCAGTCAGTGTCACCCGTGGTCACGGCCACCGTTCCAGCACAACCACATCCTGTCTACTGTACGACCCACACTGCACCACTCCAGCAGGTACTCTACTGCACTCACAACACATGGTTTAGTGATGCAGTGTGAAGCCTTCAGTCACTGTGTGACCTGATTAGGGATCCATTTGTCCCTGGATGGGTGAGGGGTGCTCCCCTGTATCTACACAGACTGTGAGTGGTGGTGCATTCTGTGGAGAAGTGTTGCGATGGGCTACAGATACAAAGAGGAGTATGTATAGTTTTACAGCATTGACATTGCTGAATGGTACAAAATCCCCATGTTCAATGCCTTTCATGTGTAAAATGCAATTTCTAGGTGGAAGCTTCTTTGACTCTTGTCCTTTTGAACAACCAGCATTGTCACTCTTGAATCTCTTTGAATTCTGCATGACTAACCACCACAACACTATTGCTATGTTATAATTTGTCAATTATCTTGACTATCACCAAGGCACTGTTATAGATTGGTCTACAATAAGGACTTCACCTGAAACAGTATAGGACCTCAAGACGGCCACCTCTTACATCAGCCTGTCATCTAACTTACACTGGGCCCCTGTACCTCTCCTTTTCTCAGTCTCCTGGGTACCACAGGCGCCTTGGTGTAGGGTTTCACTGTCCACATTTTGGATAGTTGATTCACTGTGATGGTATGGACTGTGAAATATTAGAGAATGCATTCATTACTAAATATGTACAGACAGAGGAATATTGATATCGTCAAGCTTTTTGTTTTATTAAGGGACACAAAGTGTTTTAATGTGCTATGCCCTTAGTTGTCATAATGCATGAATGAACCCCTGGCAATGTTGCTAGGGCTGCATTCATGGACAACCCTTTAGGAGTTGATGACGCTGTAGGGATGGTATGATGCTTGAATGCAGCACTGGTGAGTTACTCCCCAAAGCTGGAATCATACATCATGATGACAAAGGGAATAATGCATTAAAACACCCAAGGATTTTGCATAGGAAAACCATACCTATAGGATATAATATCTTCCATGTTCCCAGCCAATGATTAAGGATGATGTAAATCTATAAATTCTGTCCTTCTGGGAGTGGGAAGGTTGGTCAACCACTGCTCTAGGACTTGTGGCTTGCGGCCCGAGTGTTGTCTTCCCTTCTGCAACCAGGACCCCCTGTGTAAGGGTAGCTGGCCTAACACCTTTTCTGGTCCCAGAGATGATGGTTGGCGGCTCGGGGCCGTCATGCCCTGATCCACCCCCATGGATTGGGGTACCGGTCCGGCCATGGGGCCCTGTGTGGCCGTCAGATCCTCCGTCAGGCCCCCCTGAGAGTGAGGTGGCAGAGTTACCATCTCTGCTGGGTCGGGGCTTGCAACTGCCGCTCCAACTGCATATCCATTTGTTCGTGTTGTCCAACGTCCTGTGGACGCTGCAGCAGGGATCAGGGCGATTTGCTCCCCTGTACCTCAACCCTGAGGGGAGCAGTGTCCCGTGGACGCCTCTAGCGGGGCTGCTGCTTATCCCTTGTGCCTCGACCCTGAGTAGAGAGGGGTCCATTCGCCGCTTGGATTCCGCACTGGTAGCCTGCCACACGGGGGAGCAGGGCAGCAGGCCAGGGCCAGCCCCCCTGTGCCTCAACCAGGTTGGCAGGCACCTGTGACTCCTGGTGTGATGAACTGGGGGCATCCGTTGCCATAGGGGAACCTGGGAACTGGCCGCCGCTAGTCTCCTGTCCCTCAACCAGGATGGCCGGGGGGAATGAAGGAGGATGTCCCCTGCCCACTTGCTCTCATCAGCGCTGTGTGACACCTCGCACACCTGGACCACTGACTGGGTGTCGCCGGGCACTTTGGAGAGGCTGTCGTGATGTACCACAACCTATCCCAGCAGTGTGGTAGTGTGGTCCCCAAAGGAAGAGACCTGTTCCTCATCCAAGAACACTTGGACCTCAGGCTCCTTGTCCCCCTGTGAGTCACCTTCTCCCTCTGCAAAGAGCACGGAGGTCGCCCTTGTCTTTTCCCACCCGAATCACTGAGGTGGCAATGCAGGTGGGACTCCCCCTTCCAGGGACTCGGCCACCAGTACAACACGGGGGCTAAGGGGTGGTGTCCTGTCCTCCTTCACCAGAGAGGTGTGAGCAACCACTTACAGCTCCGCTAGGGAAAGGAAGATGTTGGGTCTCGCTCGGGGCCAGCTGGCAGTTTTCCCCACTCCACACACCACTTTGCTGGGGTAGGGGGAGACAACTGCCACTGCAGCCCATTCCCACTCTCGTCAGGGAGTGACTTCCTGGACCCAATGCCTAAGGGTCGTACTGCAGCAGACTGTTCCGCGGTGGACTCTCCCTCCCCTACTTCTATTTGATGGGGTGGAGAGCAGAGTCCCTGTCTCCCTGTCGGAGGGATCCTTATCCCCCTCTAAGAGGGGGAGGTCCACTTTGTTAGCGTTTGTCTTACACTCGGCGGAGCCGGGTGACGCGACCACCGACGTCATTTCCTCCGGCGGTTCAGGTAGTGGACATGTGTGTGGTTCAGGACTCCAGTCACCAGAGGGTGGGCAAGAAAGTCCTGAGCGCCCTCCTATGGCAGCCACCACCAGTTACAGGAGGCTGTGCTGGTCAAGAGGAGGGACCTGCAAGGTGGGGTTTCACCCCCTTCCGCCGGACAGTCTTACCACTGTGCTTCATCCCTCCGGCCACCGACTTCCTATTGGACCCCGTTGGAGTCACATCCGCACATCCCTACGCTCCTCCTCATCTGATGAGGGGGACTTCTTCTTCTTAGAACGCCTCCCCTGCGACCTGGAGGCCATGCCTGACCCGGTCAGTTGTGGTTGTGCTGGAACGGTGGCCGTGACCACGGGTGACACTGACTGCCCACCGGTCCACCGGGCGGCGTCCCACCCACCAGAGCCCTACCGGACACCGAGGCTCCACCGGCAGTGTCATTTTATGTGACCTTGACCTTGATAAAGGTCATATATATCAGAGCATTCATTATCCAAAAAGATAAACAATAATAAGCAATGGGAATCAACTATCTTTGAGAAATTGCTGAAAATATGTTATATAGTGGGAAAATTGCAATATGTCCAATAATGAAAGCTGTTGTTACCATGCAGAATTATCATGGCAACAAATGGTTGTCATGGCAAAAATGTATATAAACTATGTTTTCATGATATAGATATGTTCATGAAATGTGTCTAATAAAAAGAAATGAATAAAAGAAAATATTGTGTTATATCCAACACTCTAACATTGCTTTGAGAGGTCTTAAGGTGCTCATTATCCAAATTCTAGGTCAATTAAGTGACCTTGACCTTGGTCAAGGTCATAGTTGCAGCTAATTCTCACAGTTACTATTGAGATGGATATGTGTGCCAAAAACAATCTATGGAACATGAGTAGCTGGCATACCAGAGCCAATCACATGTTTTCTATGGCTAAATCCTGAAATATACGGATAATTGAAAATGCATTGTTACTATGGCAAAATCTCATCTAATCTAAAATTGACATGGCGACATGGGCATATCTTAAAATCGACATGGGACATGGCCAGTTAAGTAACATGTGACATGGGCATTTATTTAAATCGACATGTGACATGGGGCTTAGTGACATGACAAATGAATCTCATATAGAGTGAAATATAGGCTACCAAACCCTTTCTTCGAATTTGGTCCCTGTGGGTTTTCAAATTCCTAAATTTTCCTGGGGCCTGCGGCCTCAAGTCCCCCATTTATAACTCTCTCTATGCCCCTAAATTGTTTCCCTTAGTGACACTAGTGACATGTGACATGGCCATTTCTTAAAATCGACATGCGACATAGGGACCCCCCCCCTCTGGAGGCTACAGCTAGTAGATCTAGGCCTACATTGGTAAAATTGCCTACCAGGTACAGTTAGTAGGGCCTAGGCCTACAAATGTGCGGTAGGTACTATGTAGTAGGTAGGCCTATATAGAGGTCTTAAGGTGCTCATTATCCAAATTCTAGGTCAATTTAGTGACCTTGACCTTGGTCAAGGTCATAGTTGCAGCTAATTTTCACAGTTACTATTGAGATGGATATGTGTGCCCAAAATAATCTATGGAACATGAGTAGCTGGCATACCAGAGCCAATCACATGTTTTCTACGGCTTAATCCTGAAATATAGGGATAATTGAAAATGCATTGTTACTATGGCAAAATCTCATCTAATCTCAATTCCAATGAACTGAATAGCTTGATATTGATGTTTTCTTCATACAAGAATCCTAAGATGGAGAAAATGCCATTAATAAAGTGTTGACAGCAGTTGATACATGGTCAAATGACGTAATTTGGTCAATTTTCAAGTTCAAGGTCAATTCTCATGACCTTGACGTTGATCAAAGTCAAAATGGTTGTTTGTGTACATAGTGGGCTTAGTTATGTGCCTCATATAAAAATTTCATGCATGTAGCTCAAACGGTTGGAAATCTATAGAGAAAGTTAGGTTTTACTAATAATTCATGAAAAAGCCAAGATGGCCGACAAGATGGCCGCCAATGACCCTGATGGGACACGATTTCACCTTGGGTACGAAGATATTCCGTAACTAGAGATATTCAGGATTCCAAAAATGTAAGTTAAAAAAATATAGTCTTCGGGTGCATGGGACCCCCTGCTTCCTACTATACTATAGGGGCCATCTCCTCCCATCAGGTCCCCACACCCATCCTCCCCCCTCCCCCTCCTACCAGCGACCACCCACCCATCCACCCAGCCACCCACTCAACCACTAACCCACACTTCCTGAGAAAACTGGCGAAGACCTTGCGGTGCTGTTTGACCCCATGGCCGAGCTACCAAAAAGCCATTCCTCACAGCCTCCCAGGGCCTAACGTCCTTATTCAGGAGTCTGTCCCCACTCAGGCCCTTCCCGTCTAGCCTTCGTTTCGCCGCCATGTTTATTTTTCCGAGACCGCCAAGACTGCACTCGGGAGGCCCCCGTGATCCCATAGGGAAATCATCTCAAGGCCCGGTCCCGTCGCGCGGTGGGCTGACGCACAATTAAACCTCATCACACCCTGAAATATGCATGAAAGAGGAGCAGCATGTCAGGGGCTAAAGCTGATCAAGTCTGGATAAGACCAGATAGTCAGGCTCTTCCTTCAGCCAGGCGACAGGAGGGATTGTAGGCGCTCAGGGCCTGTGCTATCGTCTGCCAGCGGTGTATTGACATGGGTGCTAACTCCCAGTGACACAAGACGTATAGACACGCCGAGTGTGATGTATGGCATACAGATAGTGTAACTCACGCTGTCATGGTGTAAACAGCTGTCAAAGGTAGAACCCATCATGACACATGGCATAGACAGGTAGCGTAACTCACATTGACACATGGAATAGACAGCTGTAAAGGTAGAACCCATCATGGTACATGGTATAGACAGGTAGCGTAACTCACATTGACACATGGAAGAGACAGCTGTTAAAGGTAGAACCCATCATGGTACATGGCATAGACAGGTCGTGTAACTCACATGGACACATGGTAACACATATTGACATATGGTATAGACAGCTAAGGTGCAATCCATAATGACACGTGGCATAGACGGGTAGTGATACTCATGTTGACACATGGTATAGGCAGATAAGGTTCAATCCACCATGACACGTGGCATAGACAGGTAGTGGCACTCATGGCATAAGACAGGTACGTAGTGTAACTCACATAGACCCATGGTAACTCATATGGACACATGGTATAGACAGCTAAACTTCAATCCATAATCACACGTGGCATAGACAGGTAGTGATACTCCTGTTGACACATGGTATAGGCAGCTGTTAAGGTACAACACATCATGTCACAAGGCTTATACAGGTAGTGTAACTCATATTGACACATGAAATGGACAGCTCAATTAAAACCTATCATGACACATTGCATCGGCAGGTAGTGTAACTCATATTGACACATAGTGCAGACCGCTCTGGTACAACCCATCATGACACGTGTCATAGAAACAGGGAGTGTAACCCGCACTGTCATGGTGTAGACAGCTAAAGTACAACCCATCATTGACTAGAAATGTAACTTATATTGACACATGGCATAGACAGATTGTGTGATTTATATTGACACATAGCATAGACAGGTAGCGTAACTTATATTGACACATGGTGCAGATAGGTTCATTACTACCAATCGCGACACATGGCATCTTGAGGCAGATTGTATAACTCACAACCCATCATGACCATTATGATCTAGATAATAATTATGATCTAGACAAGTCTATTCGATCTCCTTTCAAATATGTGGCACGATCTGATAAAAGGCCTTTAGTGCAGGGTGCAGTAAGGTACATTTTCCCAGCATGTGTTGTATAATCTAAAAAATACCTCAGCTACCATCGTCAATATGATAAAGCTCTGTCATGTCACTCCATACCTCAACCAGCATATATGGTATATTCAAATTGAATAACTATTGACACAATCCTCTGAAATCGTTAACAACCGTAGAATATCCATGTTCTGCTATACATGCAGTAGGCCCCATCTTGGTTTTGGCTGGGTTGCATGGGTTGCTTTACTCCCTAGATCATAGCTGTGGTCTTTCAATATAGGTGATGATGATCGAATCTATCACGTGGCAATCGTGAGAAATCCCTCCTGTACACGTTACAGTGGCAATGGTTCTACCAACTTTCATTGCTCTCTATTTTCTGGTGAAACAGTTGGCAAGAACATATACAATGTCATGTACCCCTTGATAGATGCTGAGGGAAAATATAATCTAAGTGAATACCTTGGCATTCATGCACGTGGAAGGTCCAAAGGAGATGTTTTAGTTGAATGGCTAAATGCGAATATATAAGTATATTAGGTGCTGTTAAATACAGTCATGTACTAGTAAGAGCCGCCCCCCCCCCCCTTATGATGAAGTTTGGTCCAATATAGTCCGCGCATGCGTGTCCCTCATTTCTACCACTAAAATCCCTAGACTGTTTTAGACTAAAAGGTAAACATAGTATAGCTAGTAATCCTCGACAACTCAACTGTAAATTTAGCATAGTCCAGGCGAGTCTGAGAAACACGGTCAATGACACTTATTCAGGCCACGTAGGGACCCGGAGGCTCCAGGAACATGGGCACTCGTTTCTTCTAATTATTGTTGGTGAGTATGCAGAACGGTAGGCGGCTCAGTACTTCCCTCCATGAACAATCTTTATGGACCATCACTCCTTGTCTGAAGACGGCTACGTGGGGGAGGGAGGCCTGTCACTTGGCGTGGTGCGCCTTGGGGGCACTCCTCCCAGTCCTACCTTACCCATTTCATGGTAAGCTGATACCCAGTACCAGCTAGAAGAGAAAGGTGCTGGTAGACCAGGAACCAAAAACATACAGCCTCGATAGGGTAGGGTCACCTAGAGTCGACCACGACCTTGAGATGTCCACATTAATTTTGCAGCTATCCGTGGCCTACGCTCTATATAATTTGTCCAGGGTCCTCTTTCAGAACAAATTCGTAGGCAAATTATTACGTGACTAGTAGGGAGTCATGATAAATGTTTCAAAGGAAATCTTGTTGAAATCTATAGAAAAAACATTGCAAATATCATTTATTGACGCCTTCGTCAATTGTCCATAAAACGATGGCTCATCATGTATGAATGACTACAAATCTATTCTAGTGTTCTGGCATAGAACCATTTCCACTATCAACCTCTCACGTATTCCTGTTTATAACTGGCAGCCTATGGCTGTGGCCAAAATAACAAGTAAAGGGTGTTTCAGGTTATATAGTCAGAAAATCTAGGTAGGGTAGGTCGGATTTTTTAAACTTTGGCCTGAAAAGTACCCAAAATTTGACTCGCAAACTTCAGCACCGACTCACCAACAACGGCTTAGACTCATGGACTATCAAATCGACTCTGAAATAGCCCAAAATTACTTAAAATATAGATATTTTTTCAAAATTGGATAAAGATTTCTAGGGTCGGCCCTGTTTTGCTAGGTAGGATCGGGTAACCACCTTTTTTCCCTGAGCACCAGCTACCAGTGGTAACGTATTACCATTTGAAGGAGTCCAGTGTAACTGCCGAAGAGAGAGGTAGTCATTCCCTTGGTCCCCATTGGTAGTGATCAGAGGGGCTTTAGCTCCTCAAGATATTTCTGTCCGCGGGAGTGGGACGTGGGGAGGGAGTCACTTGAATTGAGTGCCACTAGACCAAATGCATAATGACAGAATATACGGTTAGTACCCGCGGCCACAGATGGTATTTGAAAGAAAGAAAGACCATGCACTCAACTAACCCTCCATTTACGTGTGAATTTTATCGTTTTTTATGTAAAATGAAATATCGTTTGGCTATAAACAAAAGGTTACATTGAGAAGTAAAATTAAATGGTCGAGCGCAATGGGGGCATAAATGTAAAAGCGTAAGTAAATAATCAGCCATTTGGGAATAACATATTGCTCGACAGTCCCAGGAAAGTGGCCCATAAAGGCCCCCACGTGTGTTCGTCTCCGAAACCTGGCTTAGTGACTCCACAAGCTAAATCCTCGGGGAATATGTATATCGATCCTGTCTAGATACATCAGATGGTCGGGCCCTTTGATAGTGTATTATAACTGGGGTGGATGGGGTGATGTTGGTGCAATCTATTCACCACTATTTCGTATGGAAGTTCCACCATAAGGACAGCATCAACCTCCAACACTATGACACTGGGTGCTTTGTAAAGTGTGGGGACGCAACCCCTCAAATTGTAACATTCAATGGGAATTCCTGAGAAGGCCCAGCAATGCAGATTTTGATAAAGGTCTATTATATTTTAGGATGATACCGCTGTTAATTAATTTGCCAGTAATTGCTGGAAGTAATGAGGGTTGAACTAAATCCAACTCATTTCATGAAATTACCTTGAAAGAGAAGTAATAATAGGAAAAAAAAGCCAGCTTTTCTTAGTGCTAGGGAACAGACGACACCATCTAGACAATAAGTGTCATACCAAAAAGGACTTGTGAAATGAATCTATTACACTGTGCAACGACGAAAAAAAAAACGGGGGCAGACCTACCTGACTAGACTAATTTGAGGTCACTGAATCCAAAAATGATGGTAAAAAATGCCTCATAAGTCTCAGTTTCAAGATATTCCAACCATGATTATTTGTCGGTCTACTACTGAACATATGGTCCGACCAATATACAGCAGGGACAGCATTCATAAAAAATTGTCAATTTTGTTTGCCTGGCAGAGATAACATGACTCTGAAGCACATTTAGTGGTAACATACCGTAAAAAAACAGGATTCTACACTGTTATGAAGCTAAATTAGTGATATTTTACCGACATTAATTGAAAAAATACCATAAAATATATAGATTCATCCTAAAGCGATATAACATTTTTTTAAGCTACTAAGATCAGGATTGTGACCTGTTCTGACAAGAGGTACCTTCAGGGAAGCTATTATTACTGTTTTTAGCCCCCACCAGTGCCGGAATCCCAAAAAGAGTAATAAATAGACAGAAATTTGCTTGGATAACCCTTTATGCTGAATACAATGATAGATCATTGGTGTTACATCTTTAGGATTAAAATTCTATATCTATAATGGTTTTTATAGACAAAAATGGTACAAAGGCCAGTTTCTGGCTACCATAGTAGCCATTGACACAGTCAAAATATTGGATATTGGCTCTAGAATATTGGAAATGTCATCAATATCGCAAACCTCAAAACAGGCCTTGCAAATTCCTTTCAGAACCAATTTTCTACTAAAAGGTATCCTTGTATGAGGATATTTGATCATCAAACCTAATTTTACATGAAACATTAGCCAGGTACATTGCTGGAATATGGTCAGAGGTGGTCCTTATGGGGAATACAATAGGAAGACAAAGCGACCTTTTTAAGCACTAGTTATATGTTTCAAAGTGTTATTTTGGACCTATTTATTCACAAAGAATATTTATTTCTATAACAGATCAGTAATATATTAATAATGTAACTAGTTAAAAATGAGTTTTACATGAAAAGAAGCATTTTCCTACTTTTTGAACAAATAGTGTATATATAAGCTCTAACTGGGTATACAAAAAAGACCATGTGAATATCTGAAAACTGAGACTTACCACACAATTTTGAGTGCTCTTTTTGAGTTCCCCAGGTCAAAATACATAAGAATAATTGAGTCTGGTCCCGGTTTTTTTCAATTTTTGAAAATTTGTTGTACAGTGTTATTGGCCACGAGCAATTAACACATTTCATCATAAAATGAATAACACACCAGCCAATACATGCACGAACGATCCTAATTGTTTACGTCTTGATACTGGCGACGGTACATGTTCATTTCATAATGACTGGCGCCAACAATCAAAAGCAGACGACGTTCGCCTAAGACTCAGTGAACGGACAATAAGTACATCAATTATAGTTAAATCCAAGTTAGTCTACAATCACATTTCATTTACGTAATGATAGCTATAAAATAATCATAAGAAATTAAAATGTAAAAGGGGAATGATGCAAATGATGCTATTTAGCCGGTATTTTAGAACGCTAGCGTGACGTATAGTGTAATAGGGCATACACCAAGGGACTTGCTTCCAAGTCATCTCTAGCAGCGTGAGATGGGTTGCAGGCATCAGGATTTGTGGATTCTGTCGGACAGCTAGATGGGGTCATGTCCCCATCGTTATTTTCTCAACTAACTAGGTTACAAATACCTTATGGGGCCACGTAAAACAACCATCATTCTTTCTGTATTAGGTATACATAGTGTAGAAGACCTTTTATAGACGAGCCATGGTCTAGAGTGTGTGGTGCTTTTATTTACAAATCTGATTTTGTACTTCAATGGGGCACATGTTGTTGCCCCTTCACAGTAGCAGTCGAGGTGGAAGGGTCGATATATACCTGAGTCACTGATCTGAACCATTTATTAAGTAGCTGAGGGTTTAACTGTGCGATAATGATCGCAGTGCAAAACAAGTAGGTTAGCAATGCAGATATAACACGAATTTAAAGGATCAACACCCCTGCTGACGACTGAGAGGTCTATATACATAAACATGGTGTAACGTTGTGTATAATAAATCCAATTGACAGCTTCTGTCACGTATTACATAGTAAAAGACTCCACAGCGATCCTTTCTACCCAGCTTTATTAGCTGGGGTCAAGACCTGTGATACCATGGGGCAACGGCTGGATAGCTAGGTAATAAAACTGTGCTGGAAAGCCAGACATAACCTTTATTGTTTTCATTTCATGCCATAAACATGCAATAAAGAAGAACTACGTTATGACACGCATCACGCCCCAACGCGGAGGGCGATCATGCAGGATATCATTGCGCCAGCACTTGGTGGCAGCCCAGGTCGGCAGGGCTGAATGTCCCAATTCCACACTGAGCTGCTCCCCACTATAAGATTCTCATCTCATAGTTCACATTTATAAGCCCGGTTGGTCCACTCAGTTCATTTTTGGACCACTGTGTCTTTGAGATCCCCATAGCTCTGCCTTACAAGACATAGGCCCTATATGTAATCATCGGTTATTTTTCTCTGTATATCAATGTGTTAAAGATGTCTTTTATGTTTATGGCCCTCTCTCTATCCACTTCCTCGGTCCAAAGGCCCCATATGTATATTAAAGCAGATACTCCTTACTGCGTTATCTAACAGTTTGCGTGTATAATTCCTGTTGCCACATTTAATTATAAATCGGAAGCACTGTTGATCTCTCTAAGCACTCACAGTGGTTGTTTACATAACAATTATATACCTCTTTAACAACACCACATGAGGCGGCTAGCTGCTTTATTTCACCCAGCGGCACCCTATGCCCGCTTCATTGCACACCACACAGCAATGCCTTCAAGCCCCATCCAACCCAAAACCCAAACCACCAGCCCTATTTGCTTTCCTTATAATACCCGTCCCTTGGATCTTGTATGTCGCTGTCCCTGATGTGACATTCCCCTTACCTCTACCTCCACCCCTGCCCAATCCCCTACCCCACGGCTCTGCTCACCCAGGTAGAGACCCCCCATCTTTGATATGCTCCGGGCCCCGCCGGCGCCGGCTGGCTTGTACCCTTCACGCCTGATGACCCCGTCAACTCACCCCCTTCTCCTCCAGGGCGGCCTGGGCCTCCCAAACGCCGATCCCTACCATGCCTTAGAGGCCTGCCGTCTGATTGGGAATCAACGCCCCCCTGAAAGGCTGGCTGGTGACTCCATGGCTGAGCATTGATCCTCCTCCTGTGGCTGCCTCCACCTACAAGACTCTGCCAAGGGGCTTGATGGAAGAGGGATGGGGCTGGCACTGCAGCCAGTGGTTGGTGCCTAGAGATTCACAAGAGGCACAAATGTAGATAGGAGCACCGATAATCTTTTCAATGGGATAAAACGGTCCTTGCCACTCGTGGGGATAAGATGGATGCACCAAAAAGTGGTGACCCTCCTCAGTGCCATCAATAATGGTCAGCAATGCCAGAAAATAACCCTACTCGGTTGGCGATAGAATGATAATAATCGTTCTGAACAGAATAGTGATAGTGATTTTATAAACGAGAAAGTACAATGTTATTGGCGGATTCCTCGATTTATCTGCAGTTGTACTCGTTAAAAATATCAACTTAAACAAACGTGTATGTTTTGAAGAATATAATGCGCTTTCGCTAATGCAAAGATAGAATTGTCTGAAAGGTCTAAATAAGATCAATGAAGGTACTACAAAATATAAAGTAGTAATGATATCTTCTCCGTGCAGCCCGCCCACCTTAAACCAGTTACATTTGGCTACTTTGAGGTTATCCTTTTGCCTGTAGACACAACCTCCTGTGTCTAGCCCCACCCTTGCCTTAAAGGGGAAGGTCGTTTCTCAACGCCTGGAGGAGGTGGGAGGAGGGCGCTGTAGACTTAACAGGGGAAGAGCATCTTCATTTACACCATTACAAGGTTAGACCAGAGGTGTCTAGTGTGTGCCTAGTTCCTATCCTGCCGACTGGAGGAGAAATTTGGACGAAACCTAAGGACCCGATAACTTGTGCCATGGCGATACATCGCTGTATGTGGCAATCAATGTGTCATGCAGGTTTTTTTGTGGTGACAGCGGGACATGACAGTCCGCTGTCACTGCTGTCAGGGGACTGAGATGTACCATGACTCTACTTCTTGTGGTTGTTTAATAAAACCTGGTTTGTGTCTTCTAAGCTTGTGGCTTCCTTGTATACTGTCACCCATTGGCAGGGGGGGGGGGGGGTGGTATCCATGAGTGGGACGGGATCTCATATCCAGATTGGAGTCGATAGTTAGCATGTAGTTTAGAGTCTGCTTAAAGGCGGTCCAGTTTCAAGCATCTTCAACGCATCAAAGATTTACTTTTTCTCTCTATATATATGGTAGATTGCTGCTACTTATTAACGGTGAGAGTGCTATGATCCATGGTACAGACTTGCACAGAAGGTGGCAGTGGGGCTTAATGTCTCTATATTCTGAACCTCCCAAGACTACCAAAATATCCTAGCTTTTCCTTAACGATTTATATATGATCTAGTCCTGCTAACTCTTGGCCTTAATTACCTCATATTCAAATAAATCCTCACCATGCCATGAAGTTCATACATTCTGCATACCTCGTCTGGGCCTATCCTCACCAGCCTGGAGGCTCAGGTGCGGTCTGCCTATGAGGCGACGTGTGGTGGTATAGAATGATCACCACAGATGGCACCGCCCGCTTGTTCTCCATTTCAGACCGGAAGTATCTCTGTCTACGCATGCCCACAGTAATCCTCCTCTACGAGCAGGGCGGTCTTGATGAAATTGGGGTGTGGCAGCAGTGGCGTTTATTAAAGTGGAGAAGGCTGTATGGGCTTAGCCATGAAAAAACAGGATTGGCTTGGCTTCGAGCTGTTGGCGGAAATTTAGTATTATTGTGGCCATGCACAGATGTAGGCTAAATGAAAGCAAGTGACCTTAGCGCCCTAGACCCGTACTGTAAAGCAGTATAGGGTCTGCTGATAGGTGTAGACCGGGGTTGACATTGCATTCACGATCGTGCAAAGTGTGAGGCCACAAACATATCGATTTTATCACATGTCGAGCCATATGTAACCAAGAATACAAGCATGAGCTCCAGAATTTTATGTCATTCAAAAATCTGCTACTGTAATATCTTTACTGTTCCCCTTCCCAACAGCAGCTATTACAACTGTGTGGCCAACAATGTTGATAACGCAGATGTCAGGTATGACCGGCGAGCCCGGCGAGCCCGGCGCTGCGGGCGCCCGCGTGTTCAAGCCGACGGCGGGAGACGCTACTCCCGCCGCCGGCACACGCAGGCGCGCGCCGGCCCGCATAGGCGGCGCTCCAGTCGGCACTCCCGCCGCCGCCAGGCGACGCTCATCCCGCACATTGTTTCCCACAGACCAGCATAAGGGTCACCCCTTTGATGTACACTAACAGGGGTAGACAAACTATGGAGGGGTATTGTGTGACTGTCTCTCTGACTGTTACAACCCTCCAACCACTGTCAACTGACACTAACACTCAAGATGCCATGCTGGTGGCCTGGCCCCCTTAAATAGGGTCAGGTCCCAGCACTGGGCATCTCCATCCTCACTCTACACTTGGACACCACAGAGCAAGGACCTCTCCACTGACTGAGAACAAGGCTATAGGCTATGCCCTACTAGGCCCAACTATCAGACATGGTGTAGGACCCCCTTGGCTCTAGTCCAGTACTAACCTCAGGGTTATTAGGTATATTTACCAAGATCTATATTATTGTGTGGATAGGTGTAACTGAGTGGAACCTACATTGTACTTACTGTACTGTTGCTGTCAACTTGTAATAAATACCAACTATACTACAAGACCACAAGACTTAGTCAACTTACCTCATATCACATTACAAGGAGTCTCCCAACTAAGGGGATTCCTTGTATGACAAAGTGGTGGAGAAGTCCTAACAAGATCCCACAAGCTGGCAGCACAGACTACCAAGACTCACCTCCGCAGCAAAGGACCAGCTACCCCTGGATCTCTACCCAGCAGGAGGAGGAGACCCAGCTCCAAGGAGTCATCCAGGAGCTCCACTCCAACACCCTCAGCTTCACCACACCACACCACTCAAGAGAGTGACTTCCAAGGCAAGCTTCACCTGGACACCCTAGCTGCCCTGGACAGTATCCAGGACACACAGAGTGACTTGTTCTCAAACGGTCAGCATACCCCAGGATCAGGTATGAGTGACGATGAGACAGTACCCCCAGGCCAGGCAGCCAAAGAGGAGGCTGAGGCACTCCTACTCATAGCCCAGAATGTAGAAACTCATGTGGATAAGACACTTAGGCCTGAACTAACAGCCCTACACACCACACATGAGGAAAGCACCAGCCGAGCCTTAAGGAAGGCCAAAGAGGAACAAGAGAAGGAATTAATATTACTCAGACAAGCCAACCAGGCACTGAAGAACTCTATGGAGACCCAAAAAGCTGAAGCCGCTCAAGCACTACTTGATATGCAAGCTCATCTACAAGTGACAATGAAAAACCAGCTAGCTGAGGCCCTAGCCTCACTCAAGTCAGGTGCACCCAATACCCAAGGAGTGAACCTGACTAACACTGACACCTCCTCAGCACTCCTAGATGCCTTGAAAGAGGAAAGAGTTGCAAGGGAGGCATCTTTCAGTGGGTTAAGGGACCAGCTAAAACGAGACAAAGAGGAAAAGTACTGTGATATTCTACAGCCAGAAAAATTTTCACAGTCCTCTCTCACACAATCCGCCAGGAGGCACTGCACAGACTATGAACAATACTTTGATTCCAGATATGGGTACCATCCCAGTAACAGAATCAAGTATTTCTCAAACTACCTAGATGGTAAGGCAAAAATTTGGTACAAAGCCTATAGGACAGCCCATCCAACAGCAGACTATGAAGAAATGAAGGCAGCTTTCCTGAAATACTTCAAGAAGGAGGACGACAGATTTGATGCTAAGGCATTGAGGAAGCAAAATCCAAAAGAATCTGTATCAGACTATGCCATGGCCTTACAAAAGATGGCCACAGCTCACAACAAGTCCGAGGAGAGAACAAGGGAAGCCCTGCTACATGGTCTAAGGGACGACATCAGTGCAGTAGTCATCCACAGGGAAGCAACTACATGGGATAAAATACTTGAAGTTGCAGAGGAGTATGAGAACCAACAAACAGTCTCCACTGGTAACATTAAAGACGAGATAAAAGCAGAATTAGGCTCAGAGCTACAGGAAACAATAGAATCCATGCAGGCACAACTGAAGTCTGTGACACATGTAAACTCTATGATTGTGAAGCAAAAAAAGTCACAGAAAAATGGAAACCCCTCAAAGAAAGCCAAAGCAGACCCAAAGACAGTTCAAATGGATCACTCATCAGAGGATGAAGACCAAAGCCTAAACCTCATGTCAAATGAACATGTGAGGAGGCAAGAACAAAGGGCACTGAAGGATCAAGGTAAACCCAACAACAGCCAACAAAGGAACTCTGGAAATAACAGAGGAGGCTACCGAGGCAAAAACTTTGACCCAAACTTCAGAAATAGCAACAGAGGAGGACAACGAGGCAGAGGTGGATACAGCCAAAATAACAGCCGAGATCACCAAAGCAACAGTCAGGACACCAGCCGTAGAGATAACAGCAGAAGTCGTGACAACAGCAGACACCGTGATAGTAGCAGAAATCGCGACTACAATCGCCGTAATAACAGCAGAGACCGTGATTACCACCGTCGTGACCAGAGCAGAGATCGTGACTACAACAGAGGTCGGGATCAAAACCGTCGTGACTACAGCAATAGTCGTGACAGACAGCATGACTACAACCGCAGTCGTGACAACAGCAGAGGTCGAGACAGCTACAATGGCTACAGATCCAACACACAAGGCTACAACCCCCAACAGCAGCCCCAACAGCCACCTCAAGCTATCCAGCCTGACGTGCTTCAACAGATCAAGCAGCTACTAGGATCTTCAAACTCGGGAAACTAGAGACCCACAGCGCCGCTGGGCCAGTGCGTTGTGGGCCTCTCCAACCCCCCATCAAGATCCAAGATCAACAATCCCTAGGACAACCAAAGACAATTGCTAGTATAGCAGAGACAATCCCCCAGATGCACACTGGGAAATCAAGCCGACCATCAGTGATTCACATCACACCTCAACAAGATGCATCGCAAAAGGAAATGGGTGAGAGTACCAAAATTTCTGTTGAACTTCTTAAAAATGGCTGTTTAAATGCAAGATTCTATGAACACACTGAAATACCTTGTTTAGTTGACACCGGTGCCACTATCACCTGTGTCAGGGATACTTTTCTTAGGGAAATTCAGAAATCTCGAGATGTAGAAATCAAAAAGAGAAAGTTCAATGTACACTTAGCAGACGGATCCATATGCCATGTAAGACAAGCAGCAGTATTGAAATTCAAAATTCATGGTACCAGATTCGAATTCCCATTCTCAATTATTCCAAATCTCACAAAGCCAGTTGTCCTAGGCACAGATTTCTTAAAAGCAACACGATCACAGATCGAATTCAATGTAGACCCAGAGCTACAAGTCAAGCCAGTCCGAGCTGTTAGGGAGGCTACAATCCTTCCTTTCACAGAACTAGCAGTTCTAGGACAAGTCACATCCCTCAAATGTTTAGAAGGATGTGTAGGCACATTAGACAATTTGCAGAGGAACAACAGAGTTCCATACCTAGTTCAAAAGGGAGTAGTAACACCCTCAGAAATGAACAGGCACCCAATCATACTGCTCAATACAAGCCACCGACCATACAAGGTGAGGAAGGGTGATATAATAGCCCTATTCACAGAGGTAGATCCCTCTGAGTTACATCAACCAGATACTGACATCCCTACTGAGGAACCCACACTACAAGTGCTAGACACTGAAGAGAATTGTAGTGACACAGAGTCAGACTGTGCCTCAGTATATGCAGATCCAGATACAAACCGTGGAGATGACACTGATGATGAATTGGCCACAATTCACAGTGAGGCTCATGACATTATGCCAGACATAATGGAAAATGTGCCACCCAAATGTGTACTAACAGATATTGGACAAGAGAGACTCCAAAAGTTACTCCACAAGTATCAAGATGTATTTGTAGGAAAAGACAATGACATAGGTACAACCCACCTATATACACATTCAATTCACATCAAACCAGATGCAGTACCATGTCACTACCTACCATACAGGCAGACGCCTGAGAAGCAAGCTAAGATGGGAGAAGTCTGTGAAGACCTAGTCAGACAGGGCATCCTCAGAGAATGTGCAGAGGGACCCTGGGCATCCAGATCATTTTTAGTACAGAAAGCATCTGGAGGCCAACGTCTAGTCACAGACCTACGCCACGTCAATGCTAATATGATAAACCAAGCTTTATCAACGCCACGTGCAGACGACACACTAGACATGATAGGGTCACTCAAACCTACTGTTTTCAGTAAACTAGATGCGCAACAAGGGTTTTTCCAAATTCCCATAAGAAGGGAGGATCAACACAAAACTGCTTTCATAGCAAATGACAAAAAGTATGTCTATCAAAAGATGCCGATGGGTTTGGCTACCGCGCCGGCAGGATTTTGCCATCTAGTAACTCTAATTCTCAACAAACTGAAATACAAATGTGCCCTACCATACCTAGACGACATTCTAGTCCTATCACCAGATGTAGAACGACATTTTTCAGACCTTGAAGATGTCTTCAAAAGCCTGAGAATTGGGAAACTCAAGCTAAAGAAATCAAAATGTGAATACTTCACAGATAGGATAGATTTTCTAGGAATGCGTGTCACACCAGATGGTTTACAACCATCCCCAGAAAAGGTGGAAAGTGTCAAAACTTTTCCCACCCCAAAATCCGTGAAACAAGTCAGATCATTCACAGGACTATGCCAATACTTCAAAAAGTTCATCAAAGACTATGCCAATATTGCTAGGCCACTGTACGACCTACAAACAAACCTAAAGGTTTTCAAATGGAATGAGGATGCAGACAATGCTTTCAAAACATTGAAACATGCACTCTGTACCCATGCACTATTGAGATACCCAGACTATGACAAAGAATTCAGTCTAGCAACAGATGCTTCAAATGTGAGCCTAGGAGCTGTTCTATCACAACGCAGTAGTGAAGGAGTACTGAGACCAGTAGCCTTCGCAGGTAGAACACTATCAAAGCATGAAAGAAACTACAACACAACAGAAAGAGAGCTACTAGGTGTAGTATATGGGATACTACATTTTAGGCACTACTTAGAAAGTAGACACTTTCAGTTGTACACAGATCATGCAGCTCTAATACCACTCCTCACAAACACAGGTTTGACCCACAGGTGGGCCAGATGGGCACTGGATATCCAACAATTTGCATTCACAATACAACACGTAAAAGGAGATGACAACATTCCTCCAGATGTGATGTCAAGAAGAGAATATCCAGACGCACCACCAATGACCAACCCCCCACCACCTCCAAGAAGGAAAAGGGCAGCCACCAGAACCAAATTCTCTAAAATCCAAACCAAGATACCATTCAACAGAGATGACCCACCAAAAGCAATTGACAGACCAAAACCAGTGATCAGAGGTATCTTAAAAGAGACCACCCATTATGTGTTCTGTCATTGTGAAAGGGAATACTGTGAAGAGTATCCAGAAAACTGTTTTACCCCGGTTGAGACCAACAGGATTGCACAGATGGTGAAAACCACACCTCGTGAACCACCACACAGTGCATCAGAAAATCAGTTGGAAGAAAAACTGCATAAAATTGCTTCAATCACCAAGGTAGTCAGATTTGCAAAAGAACAGCTGGATATGGAGGAAGAACAGGACAGAGACATTTGTGTTGTCACCACACGTTCAAAAGCAAAACGGTCGGTTGCAGAGGATACAAGGTCTAATGACCACCCTCAGCAATTAGGCCTAAAAGCCAAAAAGAACAAAGTGTCAACCAAATCCTCTTTCCCTACTAAATCCCCCATTTCAACACCCAGCACACCCACAGCCAATTTGCAGAAGCACTCAGACAGAGCAGGTACTGCACAGAAGGCTCACAAAAGCAAATCTGACCCCCATCCCAAAAGAACAAAGGCCGCCTCCACCAGCACAAACAGAGGAGCAGCCAGTTCAAAGGAGCAGACAGTCAACACAGACATAGCAGTTGAACAACCAAAGAAACAGACAAAGACCAGACCTGCACCAAAATCTCCTGAAACAATCCAGGCAGAGAAAGACAAAGAAAGGCTGGCACAGCATATAATGGAATTAGACCAAATGTTAGACCAAATCCCAGACAGTTCAATCAACTCCACACTGTTGAAAGAAGAACAAAGGAAGGACACTGGACTAATACCCATTATAGACTACCTAGAGAAAGGTGACCTACCTGTAAAAAGCACTGAAGCAACAAGGATTAGGAATAATGCTCAGCATTACCTACTCCTAGACAACATTCTAGTACACATATCCCCTACATCATGGAGAAAAACAGACACAGTACCACTACAAGTTGTAGTCCCAAAAACTTGGGTTGAAAACATACTGCAACACTTCCATGACTCACCAATGGCAGGTCATGTAGGTACTTCAAAAATGATGTCTTCTCTCATACCTAGGGTATATTGGAAATCTATGATGGCTGATGTCAATCAGTATGTGTCAACATGTGACACTTGCCTAAAAGCAAAAAGGGCAGTGCACACCCACAAAACACCAATGACTGTAAGGGACTATATGCCAACCCCCATGAAGCACCTAAACTTAGATGCTGTGGGACCACTCCCAGAAACAGCCAGGAAAAACAAACACATACAAGTTTGCATAGATTATTCAACTAGATATGTCATAGCATATGCCACAAAGGATCTCACAGCAGAAACCACACAACATGAGTTCTACAAGAACGTCATATGTCAGCAAGGTGTACCAACTTCAGTTCAAACTGACAATGGCACCTGCTACACAGGCAGCAATTTTAAGAAACTGATGAACACCCAGAAGATAAGACACGACCTGTCAAGTCCATATAGACCACAATCAAATGGATTAGTAGAAAGATTCAATGCCAGTATAGGAACAGCATTAAGGACTTTCTGTTCTCAGAATCAGAAAACATGGGACCTGTATATAGAATCAATTACATTTGCATTGAACAACACAGAGTCCCAGACAACAGGTTACACACCATTCTTCCTACTTCATGGCAGAAACCCTCAAACCATTGTAGAAACTGCCCTAAACATAGAGGAAGAAATCAAAACAGTAGCTGAGCATGTATCTGGAATGATACTATCTCAAGATGAGTCTAGAAGAAAGGCAATAGACAGAGTCAAAAAGCTACAACAAGGAAGGAAGTCAAGATATGACAAAAAGCTTACACCACAAGCTATACTTCCACTAGATATTGTATATATCAACATTCCCAGAATTCTGTTGACCACAGATTCAAAGAAGCTTCAACCCCTATTCATGGGACCATATGTTGTTGCAGAAAGACCAACCCCAACCAGCGCAAGGTTGAAGAACCTATCAAATAACCTACTAGTCCCCAGACCAGTACATATTGATAGGCTCAAAAAGGTCACAACACTGAGGAAAAATGAGTTTGCACACAGACTCATTCCCCACACCTCAAAGTTTATCCACAGGATAACAAGGGATAAATCCCAAATCACACTCACCAAAGAGTCAGTTGGTCTAAACCAAATAGTACCCAGACCAGCCCACCACAAGGTGAAAAGAAACTCCAGGCAAGGGAGAATATCTAAGTAAATTACTTTTATATATTGACAGGATCATATGGAATATCTATACCCACAGACTATGAATAATAGTCAAATAAGTATATACACTCTATATGAAGGAAATTAAATTTCCAACAACTGTCCAAATCAAGAATGATAAGTAGGAATTTTCATATCAGCATAGGATATGAACCCACACAAAGGACAGAAAAGACAATATACACTATATAGGTTACAAAACAATGTGCACACAAAGTAGAATCAAAGGACAGATTACTACAGGGTTGAAGTCTGAAACCCAAAAGGCTACACACAAAAAGCCAAAAGAGACTACCTAAAGGGATTAGCAACCCAAGCTTGAAGAAACCACAATTATCATACTTTTGCATCAAAGGCTAGCATCCTTGAAAGAATGCAACAATGGAAATGTTTGAACCTAAATCCTGTAAAGTACATGAAACAGAGCGTGCTATGCCAAGAGACTACTGTCTAGACACACCCTTACCCTTCAAAGGACCCACACACCTGCCAGGGCATTCAAACCCCCACAGATGCAGGTAGTCCACACTAATTACCCCAGACATAATTACCCCAGTCAGACAAGCTAACACTGATGGCAGTTAACAGCCACCAGGGAAACAAAGCCAGGCCCTCAATGGATGAGGGTAGGGTGGGCTACATAAGAGGCCCTGACTCCATAGCCAACTCACCAGTTCTACTCCTGCAGCAGTCAGGTACACACCAGCTGGTCCTAGCCATACCAGTTCTCCTATAGCAGGAGGGACTCTGTCAGAAAGCAGACCACACCCACTCTACAATATCATACCCAGTTACTAAAATCTTGGGAAAGGACTCTAGCACAGATTGGACATTAAGCCAACACTAGCTTGATCATGGAAAAAGGTACAGTTCAAACACTACATTGATTATTATATTACTATTGGGACCAACCAGGATTTCTGCTCTCAAAACTATGTACACAGAGGCAGTGCCAAGTGGATACTTCACATAAGCAAAAAGGATAGCTCACAAAATCAGCAAACCAATTTAAACCTAAGTATATTGCAAAAACACTAGTAGAAGTCTTACTAAGACATAGAATATATTTTATATTTCAGGCATGCTAAAGCCAATCCTACTACTAGTGATGATGGCCACTTCTCAAGCCATCACATATGTGCCCACCGTTAGACAGAACGTTGGAGCCATATATGAGCCATTACCTGAACCATTGGTCAATGGGCACGATACCACAACCATGATATTGGCAATACCATACCATATACCTGCTCCACCAGAGACCGAAACCAAAATACTGGACCAGGTTATGGCACTAACATTTCCTACCTTGCATGACGACAGTTCTACCAGTCAGATATTACAGCAGGCAAGGGAACTAGATCTGTTAATAGACATAACAGACAAGGAAATTAACTCTACCTTAGCATCCATCCATTTGTTCCTATCAAATCCAATTAACAGTCAAGGAAGGTACAGAAGAGCACCACTTGGGTTCCTAGCCCCACTCTTCAGAGGAGCAATAGGTCTTGCCACACTAGATGACGTCAAAGAGGTCATGGACCAGATAAAGAACATAGACGGCATTCTAGAAGCTTTTTCCAAGCAAGACAAAGAAGCAGCTATATTAATTGATAAGGTCACCCAACGCCAAGACAAATTTGTCAAGGCATATGTTAAGGATAAAAGTATGCTAGACCAAACCATGAACACTCTAGGCCAAAATATGAATTTATGGGCTCAAAATATGACCACATCTCTGAACACTTATGCAAATCACGAGCACACACAAAGAAGGAAGATCCAAATTTTAACTGATGCACTCACCATTATTGTAGCAAGAATGAACTATCTGCAAGCATTACAGCGCACCACATCAGCACTCAGGATGCTATCAGCAGGCATTATGACTGCTGACATAGTACCACCAGCTGAACTAACGGAGCATCTGAATGATCTGGACATGACACTCAGAATACACTCACCAGGATCAAAGGTCGCCATAACTGACCTTGACTACTATTATTCCCAAAGAATGATATCCTACACCTATTCGGAACGGCACATATACATCCACCTGGATATCATTGTAGCATCCACTGTCTCCACCTTCAGAGTATTTCAACTGGTAACTACACCAGTACCAATCAACACCAAGGAGACACCTACAAAGGGAGTAACCCAATTAATTACTGATGTCAAATTCTTGGCTATCTCCGAAGATGGTTCACTATTTATTGAACTAACAAATGCAGATATGCTAACCTGTCCAGGAACTAAGATCAAAATTTGTACCAAAACTAGCCCGAGAATCCATAGACATGTACCTACATGCACAGTAGCAATTTATTTGAACCAAGCTCAGCAAGTCAAGGAAATGTGCCAATTTACTATCTCACCCTTGAAGAGACCTATCTCACACGCTGTAGCCATTTCACAAGATGAATATCTAGTGACCACAAATTCTCCCACCTACACAGTTACGTGTCATGGGAAACCAGCTACTACTCACAAAGCACCATCACACTCAATCATAGGTGTACCATGCCTATGTACAGTGAATATAGATCACTATTCACTACCAAATTCTAGGTTGCCATGCAACACTACAATTTCATTTCACTATGCTTTGGAGACTATAAACCTACCTTTCCTCGCGGCTCTAAATGAAATCAAAGAAATTGGACCAGACTCCAAGGCAAATCTGCCACCTTTTCCAAAGGTCAACCTATCCAGGACACTGGATATGTTAAGAAAATCAAGTAATATTGATGAATCAACATTACTAGACCTAAACCCATTCGCAAAAACCCTGCTAGATGATGCCTCCAGCCTGGCTAAGCCACTGGAAAATAGACTAATAGAGTCCTATCTATACAAATTTGCACGGCATCCAGCAGCATCTATCATACCAATGATACTTTCGGTTATAGCTACAATTTTGGCCACCTACACCCTATTCAAAATGCACAGAGGATCCACACTACTAGCTTATATGCCAACTGCAAAAGCATATAGATTTGTCACAGAGAAGCCTATGGAGAAAGCCTTCGAAACCCTATACAAGAAGGACACCACCACGGCACAAATAGAACAGGGCCCCACCCCTATTCTAACTATCCACGAGACCCATACCCTTATCATAGCCATACTATTCACACTCACCATTTACTCAGCCTACAGGCTGACCAAATATCTAAAGAGTATGGCAACCAAGCACTGTGGAAAGGGAAA
Source organism: Harmothoe impar (assembly GCA_947462335.1). Taxonomy (NCBI): domain Eukaryota; kingdom Metazoa; phylum Annelida; class Polychaeta; order Phyllodocida; family Polynoidae; genus Harmothoe; species Harmothoe impar. Next base: position 58,300,122 of record OX381704.1, read on the forward strand.
GGTCACAAAGAGGACAAATCCCACAGTAGTACTAAAAGTCTACAAAGGAGACACCAACTTCTCTTTCCCCTTGCGTCCAGTGCCACATGAGTTTGATACAATTATAAAAGCTTCAGCCCCAACATACAGAGATATGATTATCAAAATGTACCCTCTCCCAAGACTAGTATTTGAATGGAATGGACCAGTAGTAATTACTACAAAGAAAGGAGAGACCGCATATTTACTGCCAGAAACTATCAATCTACCATGGCGTGCCAGGTTCAGCATAATACCAGCGCTCAGGGAACCCAATCTAGATTTTGCCATGTTACTACAAAATGACATTTCACCCCAGCCCGTTACCATGGATACCCATGAGTCAAAGCTGGAAAACATCATAATTGACGACCAAAGAGAGAGCACCAATACATTCAAAAATGTACTCACCATACTCACCCAACCACCTACAGCTGTAACTAGTGAGAAAGTACATGGGGAAGAATAACACAATTATACAGGAGCGAGATTGACCAAAACTTTTGTGAAAAGTTGGTTGGCCCTGAAAAGGACCGTTTATATTGACATTTATAGATGCCACCCACTAGTTGTTATAGTCCCCCCATCCCAAGGCCTCCCAGGACTCGGCCAACTCGGCAGCGGCAGGAGATCCAATCCACGTATCTTCACTGAAGAGCCACTCGTTCTCCTCCCTCCACTGGACAAAACGTGCCTCCAAAGTAGACAAAGCATGCTCAGCGCTGTCTGCAGCATCACCTGTCACCATGTAAGCACATAGGCCGACAGCCAATAGGAAGTCCCAGATGACCCCATCATTTCTGGTGAAAAGCAGTCGCGGGTCATATCCATCCAGATCACGTAGGGCCTGAGCCAACAGCTCCAGAGATGCCGCCCTGCGCATGGAAATCCCGCCAGCACCAAGGAAGTACCAGCCGTGATGACGGCACACCAAAACATCACCAAAACTGGCAATGTCGTGCCGGACTTTATGCAACCATCGCGTCCTTACTGAGTCATACCGACTCAAAATACTCCTAAAAGGAGTACCAGGAGTCAGCCCCTCCAAGGTGTTTTGATCACCTAACCACAGGTCTAAGGCCTGCATGTCACCCTGCAGCCAGGCCTCAGGGAGATATGCAAGTACCTCAGGTACAGCCTCCAACTCGTCCTCCAAAATTGCCATATGCGCCATACTGTGTTATCTCAAGGGTACTCAAGGAATAAGTGATCCTACTGTGGTCTACACAGCCTTCATAACCCCTCCCCACCCCCAAATGACACTGTTCACCCTCTGAAGTGATCCCCTCACTTCAGGTGACAAGTCCATGAGAAGGCACATGATCTGCTCACCAAAAGGTGTCAACCACCGGTGTCACCGCGGCACACGACGCATCTTGCGCCGCATGACACAATAGCCTCAAGGTGCCACTCAAAAATCTGCTCAAGGTGCAAAATTTTCAAACTCTCACAATCCCAAGGTCAAAGCAAGGTCTCAGTGTGTGTCAGTAGTATCAGGAAATCAATTTTAAGGTATCCCAAAAAGAAACAGCCAATTTTCGAAAAATTGAAGTTTTACAAAAACAATTGCGTACTCTTAACCATGTCAAACTTGCTCAAACATGCATTTATATGTATGAAATTGTATTATTACAATCTAAATTGCTAATCAAACATGTCTGTATATAACACTGTATTTGCACTGTATTTTACACTGTATACCTTTGTATTATGTAAGACTATTTACAGAAAAACATGAAGCAAAAGGGAGATAGTCCGCTGACTAACCCTAGGATACTACACAAAAGACTTAAATCTCACAGCAGCGGCCCACTGCAAAGACATTTCTGATCAAAGTGTAGATCCACAAGTTGCAAATTGCCAACACCAAGAATCTTGTAAGATTCAACTATCATTGCAGAAACAAGATACCGAGTCATTTTTATGACATTATGAACACTTACCCTCCACCGGATAAGGACAAAATATCTGCATAAAAAGGACTGTATTTGTACATACAAACTTACAAACTTAAGTAATGCAAAATGTCAGATGACACAATTATGAACACTTATCCGCCACCGGACAAGCACATAACTATGCATAAAATGTACATTACTGATTGCTATATCACGCAAATCCATAGATAAGCGCTATCTAGAAATAAGAAAACAAACTTCAAGCCGGTTGGCCTACTTTTATATAAAAGTGGCCTTGGTTTTTTTGGTATCAAACAAAAAAGTTTGTAAAAGATTATCATAAGATTTTGCATAATTTGCATTATACTCTGTATATTTGTATTCACATGTGAACATTGATATATCAAAATCCACTCAGTTCCACAAAGCACCTATTTCACCAAAGACAGCCTATTACTTGATAACACATTTTTCATCATGTTTTAGAATTAAGACAAAGATGTACCATGCTGTGTATATAATTCAAACAATGATTTGAAAAGTGTCAGATAAAGACACAATGTATTACTACACTGTATAATATGTGATTAAGAAAGTACCAAATTGGTACAAAGAAGGTTTACATACCTTATAGTTAAGTTACACTGTATATAATGTAGATGACTAGCCAAGCACAAAACCAAAATTCTCCCCAGACCTTTGGTATTTACATACTCTCACATCATCTATATTACAAAAAAGTGTACTTCACTACAAAAAAAAAATCAAAAACAAAAGGTAAATTCTATTTGCCACCAAAAATTGTGGATAAAATTCCAAAATTCACCCCAAATTTTTAGATGGAATGACAACTGACGGAGAGTTGTCCTTTTTCCCGAGGGGGAGGCACCTGTCAGGTATGACCGGCGAGCCCGGCGAGCCCGGCGCTGCGGGCGCCCGCGTGTTCAAGCCGACGGCGGGAGACGCTACTCCCGCCGCCGGCACACGCAGGCGCGCGCCGGCCCGCATAGGCGGCGCTCCAGTCGGCACTCCCGCCGCCGCCAGGCGACGCTCATCCCGCACATTGTTTCCCACAGACCAGCATAAGGGTCACCCCTTTGATGTACACTAACAGGGGTAGACAAACTATGGAGGGGTATTGTGTGACTGTCTCTCTGACTGTTACAACCCTCCAACCACTGTCAACTGACACTAACACTCAAGATGCCATGCTGGTGGCCTGGCCCCCTTAAATAGGGTCAGGTCCCAGCACTGGGCATCTCCATCCTCACTCTACACTTGGACACCACAGAGCAAGGACCTCTCCACTGACTGAGAACAAGGCTATAGGCTATGCCCTACTAGGCCCAACTATCAGACATGGTGTAGGACCCCCTTGGCTCTAGTCCAGTACTAACCTCAGGGTTATTAGGTATATTTACCAAGATCTATATTATTGTGTGGATAGGTGTAACTGAGTGGAACCTACATTGTACTTACTGTACTGTTGCTGTCAACTTGTAATAAATACCAACTATACTACAAGACCACAAGACTTAGTCAACTTACCTCATATCATATTAAAGGGATCTCCCAACTAAGGGGATTCCTTGTATGACACAGACATATATATATATCAGCTCACATGGGTCACTTATAATCGTCACTAACCTTCTTCCACACCCTTCATCTATTCCAGCCCCTACAAACTTCAGTGTGACGACGACTACACTGACGACCTGCGTGGTGTGCTGGTTCCACCCCCGTGACATTAAGGCACAGAAGTACATGATCACCTATGCTCGGAGTGACGACCCCAACCAGCTTAGTTCACACACCGTGTTAGCCAACATGGACCAGGCCACCTGTATCAAGGTAAGGATAGAACAGCATACATATAGGTAATGACACTCATTTTTGCCATCAAAATACATTCATTAGTCCAGGTCTAGCGATGGCCATATCAAATTAAGTAATTATTATATTTTATCGCAGAAGGACATTTTGAAAGATGACAACATGATTCCTCTCCCGAATTCCCAAATTATATATACATTTGTATAATTTGTCAATTTCACTGATACGTTTAACGTAATATTGCACATAAATCAGATATCTCACGTAGACAATCATTTAATCATTGAACGTACCCCAGTGATTACTAATGATGAAGAGTAATGCATAATACATAACAGTCTAATGCTTGATATCCCCCGAAACAATGGGAATCCACTGAGCACATCAGAGCCAATACAGACACACACACACGGATAAGGATCGTATTGCCACTTACAATACTTCCTTTGGAAGACAGATCGCGCTGTATTCACTATTAATTACTTTACTCGTATAAGGCGGATCAGGCACGAGCACAATCCATTGTTCTCGATTAATTTCCCTTTAACCAGTGTATGGAGACAATGTAACAAACACAAGTAATTAGAGATCACTATCATGAAATGGCTTACACATGAGGATCTTATTTCTTCAGCCTGAATCGTTGTACTCTATATGGCATGTCGCTACACAGAGAGAAGAAACAGCGTCAAAAGGGAGTCCAGGTTGCCTCCAGAATGACTCCCTTGTTTAGGGGAGTCCAGGTCGCCTAAGGGAGCCTAGGTGATTCTCTTGTTGACCTAAGGGATTCGCATAGGGGAGTCATATGACCCAGAGAGCTATATGACTCCCCCAAGTGACTCCCTTAGATCAGTTAGAGAGTCACCTTGGTTCCCTTAGGCGACCTGGACTCCCCTAGAGAGGAAAGTCCTTCGGGAGGCAACCTGGACTCCCTTTCGACGCTGTTTCTTTTCTCTGTGTACAAAAATATCAGGACTCTTTTAAATACTGTCTCCCTTACTATATGACATTCATATAGCAGAATTTGAATGACTAGTGCCCTATGATCATTTTTAAGGGCGTCATGTATCGCCTAAGATTATAAAAAAGCCAAGGAGTACGGGCATAGCAATAGGGAGTCTCAACATTTATGTATACACAGAGAAAAAAGTGACCCAGCTAACTGAAATACGTTAAATGTATATTACGTCAACATAACGTTTTTAACGTTATAACACGTTTTAAACGTTATAAAACGTTTTGCCATAATATGGAGCCAGAGAGAAACTTTGTAATTATTAAGTTGTATAAAGTTTTTTGTTTTTTAGGCCAAAAAAAAGAAAGGTGTGTTTCAGGCAACATGGTCAGAATTTCTAGGGTAGGTAGGTCGGATTTTTTTTTTTTTTTTTTTTTTTTTTAACATAGAGAGAACCAGGAATAAGTCGCGAATCGACAAATCGACTCGCGACTCACCAGAATGATTCAATAATTCCTCTATTGACTAGGAATATCAAGAAGTTATTGCATATTCCTCTTAAAAAGCCATTTTCTGAAGTTAATCAATTATTCAGGCCTCTGAGGTCACTGGGAGCTTGTTTTTCGTGAAAGAATTTGGAAAAATTGAGAAAAATAAACAATAAAAAAAAAAAAAAAAAAAATTCTCCAAAATTGGGAAAAAAATGCTAGGGTCGGCCCTTTTTTGAATCTAGGGTCGGGTTGCCTGAAACACACCTTTTTTTTTTTTGGCCTAATACTGGGGAGGCTTGGTCTGATGCTGGAAATGTTTCATAGAGCCTCTCTTCCAACGCGAGTTTAGCATTGCCATATTCTCGAAAAGAAAGTCTAGCATTGCCAGCCTCTTTAAAGACAATTTAGTGTTGCTAGATGCCCTTGCAATCTATGAATACTGGACGCTATAAGGAAAGTTCAGCATGTCCTGACTCTCGTCAAAATGGCGTAAAGGGGAAGAACTTGCAAAAATGAGTCGGAATAGGGTCGGGACATGAACTAAACCCTACACAGATAAAAGAAACAGCGTCAAAAGGGAGTCGAGGTTGCCTCCAGAATGACTCCCCTCTCTAGCGGAGTCCAGGTCGCCTAAGCGAGCATAGGTGACTCTCTGGCTGACCTAAGGGAGTCACCTGGGGAGTCATATAGCTCTCTGGGCCAGAGTGAGAGAGTCACCTAGGCTCCATTAGGCGACCTGGACTCCCCTAAACAGGGGAGTCATTCTGGAGGCAACCTGGACTCCCTATTAACGCTGTTTCTTCTCTCTGTGTATATATAGGGCGGGTGGAGATTTAACGACGGCATTTAATAGCTTAAATAGCACCTTCATGTTTCATAATAGAACTGTGGGAACATCATCGTTTTGGAGACATTTCCAATATCAGACTTCATGAAGCTAACTTTAATCCTCTCTGTATTAATACATGTCAAGTATAAAAGAGTAAGCAAATTATCTAAATACTCACATTCGGATTTCCAAACGCCGACTGAACTTGCACAATATTTGTAATAGAGCATGATAAGCAAACGTGTGAATTGTTTACGTCAATGTTACTCCACCCACCCCCCATTTGTCTGCGTCAACTATTAATAGCACCATTAAAATTAAAGGTCCTAATCGGTTTATAAGAACTAGACGTTCTGAACTTTGAACAAAATTGCTGCAAAATGGACAATGTTAAATACAGCACTTCATCACCTGAATTTTACTAAATGACATTAATGATCACAGACGAAGCATCTTAAAATGGCCGACACTTTTTTGATTACCCCCCATCAACAGTGACTTGATTGAAGGGCTGTCAGACAGGGCTTCTATAGTGGCTGCATCACCATGTAACACCTCCATAATTCACGGCCGTGTGCACATCTAGGACAGGGAAGTCATCTTTTTCTTGTCCAGCCCAATAAACATGATAAATGAAATCCCTTCCTCCAGTGGGTGCCTGGTGGGTGGTGGGAGTAGAGGCAGGTGTCTCGGGGTGCCTGAATTCCTCCCAGGTGCTGGCCGTGTGCTCTCATAAAACCCAAAATAGCACTTTACGAAAAAGAGATGCTTCCCATTTTATGGACTGAGTTTTACTTTAGGGGCAGCCTGTGCACCCAGTGCAGCTCAGATGACAGCTTTTACGATTGTGCATCAAACAATCTTGATGTGGGAAGGTGTGGATGTTGCAATGATATTGCACAGGTCGAATAGCAACTTGATATTTCAGAATAGAAGTGCTCTGTATTGTCACTGGAAAGCCTGCAGGTGCCATATAAATGCACAGATATGATCGGCTTTGACAGGTGTCTAGCTTTAAATCATGGTGGGACCTGACAGTGAAATTATCTAAATCAAATCCAGGGCTGCTACCTCCAGGTAGTCAATGCATTTCCCGCTCTGCATGAAATAAATTAACTGCTGACACAGGCCTCTGTGAAATAAAACTCCCTAGTTTTACTGGAACATGAGAGATCATTCGGGGGATGCCGTTTAATTTTGGGCTTCTTCATTGTTTAGAATTCCGTATCCGCTCGTTATGCCTCGGTTTTGTTTGCCTTTTATGGTCTTGTATGCATTTGACTTCTAGCTTCTCCTGAAGCCATCTAAACACAGAGACAAACGTTGTTATAACAATGTATCAATGGTATCAACCGTGGATGTAATCAGATAATAGCTAATATAAACTGTGTGGTTGGCTGTTGCCACTGGGAGTGATACCCTGCAAATACATGCATACAGGTACGTATGAGCCAGTAAATATGGCCATGTTAATTTATCTTCTAAAATATGTTATTCTGTCTTTGTACGCGTCATACCAGAGGATCAGACACGTCGTAAATCCCAAGGATATATTACCGAACAGCTGCCTTGGGGATACACTGTACATCACAAACGCCACCTTTGGCGTATAGTCATAAAATGCATGAAATGATCAAGAACAAAGTGTTGGCATAGAGGGTTGACTTTGTTGGCAGTGGTTGGAGCCTATGTAAAGCTGGCCTAGACACGCCTGCGTAAGTGCCAACTGAAGTCTATAAACTCCCTATGCGTGCCAGTACCTTTTTCTCTCTCTCCCAGAAATAAATTTCAAGTGAACATTAAAGTCTAAGAAGCGGATACTAACCGTATACACGATGGCTACTTTTCTGGTCTCATTTTCTACTGCTTGCAAGGAATGTGATAGGATCGACATTTCCAAACACTATATAGCATATTGTTACTCTGATGGAACCTTGACATTCATAAATGCTTGCCACTTGGGTTGTAGTTCACGGACTTGGAGCCTTTGGCGGAGTACTGGGCGGAGGTTCGAGCCCTTAGTGATGGCCGCTCAGGTGTCCCCAGCCGGATCTGGTTCTACACACGTGAAGACGGTGAGCATAGCATTAATACTTTCATTTTTATAGAGGTATACTACCTAAAATTAGATTAATTTAGCATTACTTACTCAGTAGATTATCAAATAGAATAGACCATAGCCAGAACTAAAAGTCCAAAATACCTCACTATAGCTGCTAGCTAAGCATGTACACATACATTGTAGATGTTTATATGGTAAACTAATCCTTCTTAATGATACTGTATTTAGCCTATAGCTCTAGGAAGATTTGTATTTTTTATATCGTTTTTAATGTCCAGCAAAACCCCAGCAGTGTAGTAACACCCCCTTTGTCTGTATTCCCTGGTTCTACGATCAATAAAGGTGTTCCAAGTGATAACAAAACAGCTTCACTCAAGGCCACAATACCTTTGTACCAGTCAGCCATATCTAACACGTACCTGGGTGTGTAGTCCCCATTTGTACCAACTTCTACTGAGTTCAAAGGAGGTTCAAATTACTGAGAAATGTGGAGGGATTCTGTAATTAATCGTGTATTACTTCAACCCTGAGTAAACCTCGCCTTTAATACATGTAGTAGTCGCTTCAATCACTCCACTCAGTTCAGCCACTGTTGAGACGATGATACCTGCCCACATGACGGCAGGGGTCGTACAACTTTAATGCTCGTGTGAATAAGATAGTTATATTTGATCCCATAGGAAATCTAATTGCTTGACTCATCCACTTTCTTCCCTCTCTTATAGCAGTCTCCTTCTTTTGGCTCACTTAGCTTTTTTTTTACCAGTTTCCCCCAATGGCTCATCCACCGATGGTGTAAGCTACAGCGATGTAAACAACTTTAGCGGGCGTAGGTGTAGTTCTACATGTATCAATTATTAAGCATATTCCTCCAGAAAAGCCCACTTACCTGCTTAGAATATGAGACTGATGGGGACCATAACTGCATGGGTCATTGAGAACACCCTCTAGCATAGCATCACCGCCATTTAGTAAAAGCCATATATGGTGCTAGAGATGTGATACCTGAGGAATAGGGGTTCTTCTTGCAAAAGGATACATTCATATAACAGGTGTTCCGATCAGCAGTGATCTGCTTGTTAGATGGAACTGTTGGAAAATTGCTTGTAACAGTGTAAGCATATGGCATGAGCATGATCTGCATATATATTATGATTTGTCCATCGTCTAATAAGGGTTCTCTGTTAACCTAAATGTAATTGGTGTATTTTGTCATAGAAATAAACGTTATCTATATCACCACATAATTAGAATATAATCCACATCGGCAATTATATATAACAGGACGTCCTGGATATAGTATATACAGGGGTGCCCAAGGTGGGCCCAGGTACCCTGAACCTATGAGGAATACCATGTCGGTGCAGGACATGCCATCTTGCAGGAGGGTGCCGCCATAAACTGATTTGGCTAACGGTTTGACTGTGCCTTTGTGATTATGGCTCCGGCCATGTATAAGTAATGAGGGCGGCGAATGCAATCACGAGCCGTCCCCAAGGGTGCATCCATATCCCTTACACTGTTTCCCTACCACACGCCTACTGCCATGCCGGCCAATCAGAGGGCCTTTAGCGGCACCGGAAGTGATGGATGGACGCCCGCACTGCCCTCTGCTGGCGTCCAGATGGACCAGCGTCCCCTCGTTAAAGCGCCACCTCTTGCTGACCAGAGGCACTAACTGACTTAAACCCCATTATGTACCGGCATGCACTCGGGCGGCCAGGGGGCTATATTCTATGGCCTATATTTGATTATGGGACTACATGTGTTTTGATGGTGTCCCCAGCCCAAGCTATGATTATTCAATTGCCCACATGGATGCTGAGGGTCAAGACTCAGTACAACTCCCCCCCCCCCTATCTACTACCAGCTGACAAGCCCTTGTTCCTCCATGGCATGCCAGCACGCGATAAGCAATGGTCATTAGAATTGTGTAATTATGGCTCACGTCAAATGACATTAGGTGTGACAGATTGTCACACACGTCTTGAGAAAGGGATGAAAATACAAGTTGACAGCGACCACCATGGGCCTCCAGGGTGACATGCTGCTTCCCAATCAACCCCCCCCCCCCCCCACCTCCCACCACCACCACCCTCCTCATCTACCTTGACTTGGGTCAGTCTGCCTTCCCGGGCAGGACGACACCTAATACGGCCTGGAGGCGGGCAGGGCTAGGGGATTTAGGCCCGGCCTAATCAGGAGGTGCGCAATATTGAGACCCGGGATCAAGGACCGTAAATCAACCCCCCACCACCGCAGGTGATGTTTTATTTATAGCCTCCGCACCACTAGCGGTCATGGTAGCCAGTGGTGGTGATAGTGGTGGGGATGGTTTGGGGATGGGTGTAAGGTGGTGATAGCCAAGTGTTGTGTTGATAAGGGCGGTGGCTATTGGCTGATTGGTGTGTCTAGGGAGAAAGTCAATTGTAATCACTGGTAATAGTACACGTCCACTGTAAATCGTGAAACCAAAAATACGTCCCTTTTTACTGTGAACTAACAGAATATTCTACTGCCCATGACCACAAATACCATAGTATGTACTACAAATCCACAATATATTATACGGTGTAGCTACATTAACTTCAGACAGTGTAGCAATGGTGTATGTCCATAACCCTGTGCTTGCTACAATGGTGAGGAGTGACACCAATGATATGGCACTGCATGATGACAAATGATGTGGTGCTAACAACTAGGTGGCGTTAAGTGGCTTCTAGTAGCACTATGGCTTCGTGATTGAAAGTTAGATACAGGCGGAGGAATCACCAAAAGGCAGGAAACTGACATTATTGCCTGAATGCCCAGACCGGTGCACCTTGGGCTTGGCCCCTTTTCGATAACATGAATAATAGATCCCCTCCCCCGATTTCTGCCACCATAAGAGCAGCATAGAGGACGCCCTGGAGACCCGGTCGTGCTGGCAGCTGGAGGCAGCTGGCACTGTGGGGAGGGAGGATCAGTTAGACAGAAAGACACGCAGAGGAGGAGAATGAACTAGAGTAAGTGAGGGAGAGAGAGAGAGAGAGAGAGAGAGAGAGAGAGAGAGAGAGAGAGAGAGAGAGAGAGGGAGAGGGGGAGAGAGTGAGAGTGAGAGGGAGTGAGAGAAAGGAGAGCGAGATTTTGTAGAGATGGCACGACCCGTTCAGATTAGGAACCTCTCTCTACGGATACGTTCATCTCCCTCTACATAGATACGTTACCTGTGGCAACATTTTGGGTGAAAATACTTAAATTTATTCGTTGGATTAGAAGGCAAAAAGAGAACAGTCAACCGATCGTATCCGTACCCATTATAACCACACCTTATAACCAGGGTATACCAGCATTAGAAGTAAACCAAACCCGTCATCCAATGACATATGTACCACGTATAGAGAAAACAACAGGGTATACAAGCTCATCATTTGCTGATGTTCAAGAAGACCTCTATATCATCCGTCCGTAATCAGATAAGGTATTTACAGATGCATCACACATTAATATGGTGTTACAGGACTCAAGATTCTAGAGCGCCCCAAGACGTTGGATATAACAAGTAGAACTCCTGCAGTACACTAGCAGTTCCACTGCAGGCCATGTAAAGGTCCTTTGCAGGTCGCAGGCAATATCAGAAAGCTCTCCCAGACGGCCTGTCAACCTAGAGGGGGCTTCTCTCAAAGATGATAGAAAATAGATTGGAGTCATTGGAGGGAGGGACGGCTGGCGATAAGAAAAGTAACACTGGGAGGATAGAAAAGGCAATTCGAAAGGAGGAATAGAATCGGCGGCATGCGAAATGCAGGATTTATTTTCTATACAATCTTTAGATTCCTACCTTATGAATTTTCCGACACCATGAGTTCTGGGGATTTGTTCCCACAGTCAATTATATGGCATGGTCAAACTACATATTGCTTACTCATACACTCCAAAATCCCAAGTCGAAGAAAGATACCTGACCTAGCTGGTGGCTTATGCAATTTCCTTTATTTGAAAACTCCTAACAATTTTAGTGTATAGAATACGCATTTGGAGTTGAAGCTCTTCTGCCCTTGATAAAGCGGCACACAACTTCTAGCACTTTCTCCTCTGATTTCTAAATACGCGCTGAATAAACCATTGACATGTCCATAGTAACTACTAATCCCTATAAATATCATTAAGTGTATTAAATTGATTAATTAGACAGCATACATTCCCCTAATTATTCACGGATATATTTAACTCCTGTATGTAGCCATAAGAGGAGACATCTAGGTAAGTCTTAAAAAAAACCATCCCATTATAAAACACAGTAATTATCTGTCAGCCGTGTATATGAACCTGTCCAAGTATGTTCCCCCATAGAGGGACGATTAATTAAACGTCCATTACTACCTCAGTGGTGTTGAGCTAGGTTTGGAAATCACCTGCTGGAAGGGAGGGGAGGTGTTGGGCACTAATTAAACTACTCTACTTCCTGCTCCAGTGACTGATTCCTCCAGAAGCCTGGCCCTAATGAGGCGGATCATGTAGAACACGACCAGGTGGTGGCGCCACAGTCGGCCTCCCCACATTACATCTCACGTTGCTTTCCACAGGAAGGTGTCCCACAGTGCAACGCAGCCAAATGATCGGGAAAAGAGACCGCCTCACACTCACAAATGCCTTCAAATTTAAGCATGCGATCTCATGAGAAAAACGGAATAAAGAAAGGAAAAACGATATGGCGAAAAACAGGGAAGGGAATAGGTTTTAAGAGCAGAGCTGTCATTTGTCAAACGTGGAAGGGGGAAAAAGTCAAATGGAGATCTAATCAAACACCCCCCTTCCCTCCAATCTCCCGACTACCGCCCCCTACCCCCTGCAGCCTAGCTTTTCCTCACTGAGCAGCTCAGAGGAGCAACTCCATGCACCAGTGATGCAGATACCCTACCATTACGCGGAAAAATAAGATCTTACAAAGCAGGCATAAAATGGGCACTGCCCGTATTGATGGCAATATTGGATTCCCGAAATGAATCTAGTTGGTTTCACCCTTTAGAAGAAGAGTAATGTGATCCTTTAATGTTGGCACTGTTGATCAAAGTTAACAATTTCTGGTGTTCTCATTTCTATTGACGACTTTTCTGACAATCAGGACGTAAGTACTTTGTAGTTATTACGTGCAGTTTCACCATTCACTGACTACTAATGACTAGATTGTCTTGTGTGATGGTTATATATAACCACATCTCACCGCAGAAGATGTCCTATTAAACAGCCATCCTCGGTCACATAATAATCACTACGGACTTGGCAATGATCAATTGCAAGCAACATGTGCAACAATTCTTGGAAGACAGTGTCTAACATAATCCAAATCTTTATAACTATTATATACCTCTTACTACATTCCCTCCAACACTTCTCCAAGATATGTAGCATATGTTGGCACAATTGACCATTACTCATATTCACCTAACATTGCTAAAGTGATGCATATATACCAGTATTACTGTCATTTGTTGCCCGTGTCTGTATGTACAATATACCCCAAGGGTATATAGCTACATACAGAAATGCAATTAGGGTCAGTCGTCCGTGTATTGCGGGTATCGTTTATAGCACTTGAATGTCACAGACGAGGCGTAGAGAGCACATTGACAGCCTAGGACCTTGGGGCGCAGTGCTGGCGTGGGTGTGGGTGTGGGGGGGTAGGGGGGGGGGGGGTGAGGCAGGCAGCGGGAATTGATCGATTAGTACAAGGTATTGCGGAAAACAACACAATGTGATAGTGGTCACTTGGGGAACCACTATTCAGCAGGTAGACGATGGGGGTGGCGGTTGGGGGCTAGATTCAGGGAATAGCAAAATGGTACTATAATAAAGTCAAATACAGGATCATGCCATGGGTAGGTCTGCTGGAGACAATCAAACATGTAACAGAGGGAGGGAGACAAACATACATGTTTATGGGACAGAAGCTTAGAAGGATGGAGCGCTATGACAGACTAGGCAGGGCCGCAAATCGAGGTAAAAGGGACATCCAGACGGTTTTAATAGAATATCAGAAACGAACTAATGGACCTTAATAAAGAGTAGTCAAGATGGCAATGGAGGGCATGAGAGAACCATTATAACAGTGCTATAAGTATGATAATGGGCAGCATAGGCGGCTAGCGTGTGGGGTGGGGGGTACAGGGCAATGAGGGCACTACTTCCATACCAGCCAGCCGATAAAGGGAATTAACATCAAATATGTCCGACAAGCGTGCTGTCCGGACGTGATTGAATCCTGCAGCTTGCCGATAGCCGTAGTGGTACTGTAGTGTAAAGAAGGGCAGCCAGGGGTGAATGTAGTACAGAACTAGTAGTCTACATAGTAGGCAGCTGGAATAGTGGGTGGTAATAGCCTATGTATGTAGGGAACTAAGAAGTAATGGTCATGTGTATATTTTCATCGCAGTATATTCTGACGCTTATATATACTCACTATTAACGTTAGGCGGCCGAGAGCACTGCTAGCAGACTGTGTGTGGTAAGATGAGGTAGTGAGTAGTATATGGAAACAGCGATCTGGTGCTGGCAATGTCATGGGGGGGGGGGCGTATATATGTCAATAGACCCATTTTCCATTAGCCGATTTGTGCGTGCTATCAGTCGATGGTCCTATAGGGCTTCAAAACCGGCCATTGGAAAATGACCGTTAGATGGTTTGTGTATTATGCTAAGTAATGTATTCATATACATGTATATACGGGTGAAAATGTCCACGACAGGAGATAACTGTATAAGTTAATTGTCTACTGATAACCAACGTGTCTCTGTGGTAGTAATGTTAATGAGTGCGTCATTAGAATGTTATTGTTGTACCATTGTGTATTAAACCTATACTATAAATGTATACCTGATACAGATAATTATTGTCAAAACGATAAGAAAATCCAAAGCGCGAACTTGGAAGACTGAAATAATGCATGGGATTAGGAAATTAAAACATTTGTTGTTTTAGGCTTCGCACATAAGATTTGCACCCATATACTGAGTCAGGGGAATGTGGAAGGACTCACTAGAGTTCTCCCAAACTTTGCACTACCACGTGTCAGGTAAAACAATGCACAGCCGCACCTGACCTAGCCAGACTACCACTCAGGTATGCACAACACGTATTCCTCCAGGTGCCCTTTGATGTCCCTTAAGTACAAGAGTGTGCCCTTGATGATCAGATGTGCTTTCATTGAAAGGCTTATTTATAGCCGAGTTGCTCCCTTTGTTATGTGAACCTAAGCGGTGGGAGAGCAGGTGGGTAAACAGTGGCTCTTCTAATCACACTCCCAGCCTAATTACTGTAGCCTCCGCCCGGCCTCAACCTTTAGTAGGCCAACGTGAACAGCTGGTCTTGTTTCTTTCGCTCATTTTAAAAGTAAATACAATCTAGCTAGGGATACCTCTGCAACTACTCAAGGAGATTGTGCAAGGTTGTGTATATATAACATACTGTCGGTAAATGTTGATATACACACATGCTTAATATAAGGGACATGTGATAGTGGCTATCACTGAGTTTAGATTACAATATTTTGGTTATTTGCCAGTGAGTTACCTGCAGTCAAATGTCTACACACTACTAGTTTACCATTAAAAAAAGGCATACCTCACGCTTTCCCATATTACACAAAAGGCTCAGTCTCACTATATACCATAATTTGATCTATTACTAGAATTATCACAAATGTTCATTTCAACAGTGTGACACTTTTCCCTAATTCTCACGGCAGCACATGTAGATATGTGATTGCAAACTACACCCCACCTGGCGCTAGACCTACATGTTGCCATTGTAACGCCATCAATAATTATATTTCTAAATCTGTCAATACCCCCTTCTTGACATTAAATATACCATTCCAATTCTAACAGATGTTTCATATTAGTCTAATTGACGCATAGCTAAAGCCGACTGGTTCTAAATCTCACTTCTTCCAAAAGGTTGACTCCGCCTTAACATTTCATTCCATCTGTTAAGACCGTGACTATAACATGACATTGTGCTTACTGTACCTACTGAGACTTACCGTTAGTTTTGTTGGTATTAGACTGTGACCCTGTGACTGTAGCACCCCCTGCTCACACCTCACCCTGCTGCTACTGTCCCCTTGACCACTCACCCCTCCCACCTGCTGGTCACTTCACCTGCTGGTATGACCACCTACTGACCCTCGCCTTCTTGTTCTGTCTCTGCTGCAGCCTGCTCCGGCAACCCGTGTGGCGGCGGGCGCTGCGTGCTCACCGACCACGGGCCGGGCTTCCGCTGCATGTGCCAGGAGTCGGGCACGTGCACCAACACCACGTGCACCAACAACACGTGTCTCATCCCGTCCGACCTCATCAAGGAGATCCACGTCATCCGCTCGTGTCGTAACGGCGGCACCTTCCACAACGACAGCGGCGCCGGACGCTGCGAGTGCCCGGATGGCTTCGCGGGGTCGTCGTGCCAGTTCCGGGACCTGTGCGCGCGGGACCACGACATGTGCCAGCACGGCGCGGTCTGTGAGACTGTGTCGGCGACACGGTTCCAGTGCCACTGTGTGGGTGGCTACTTCGGCGACACCTGCGAGCACTTCAACCCCTGCTCCCTGGAGCCCTGCCGCAACGCGGGCACCTGCCGCAACCAGACCGAGTCGCAGTACGAGTGTTCGTGTGCGCACGGCTACTACGGCAAGAACTGTACGCACTACAACCCGTGCGCGGGTTTCCCGTGTCAGAACAACGCGGCGTGCCGTAACGTCAGCGAACAGTACTACGTCTGTGACTGCCTCATGGGCTACCACGGCCATGAGTGTGAGAACTACAACCCCTGCTTCCACGACCCCTGCCTGTTCGGCGGCATGTGTAACAGCGTAGACGGCAAGTACGTGTGTGAGTGTGCGTACGGGAGGTACGGGCGGCACTGTGAACATATGAACCTGTGTGAGGCCCTGCTGCCCTGTGGGGAGAACTCCATCACTTGTAAGAACACGTCCGACAGCTCGTACAAGTGCGTCTGTAAATCAGGCAGGTCTTCCATTCTTCACCCTTCTGTACACACCCCCAACCATGACTGTCCCCCACCGTTTACACACTTAACATTCATTATACAAGGGCTACCACCTGAAACATTATTACCATGATCTATACAAACAGTATTGAATATAATCATCTTTATCCAATTCACAACTTGATCGAATTTACACATTTTGACGGGCATTTTCATGTAGCCTCCGAACATTTATGTCTTACCCTTACACTATCAATAGTAGATCCTAGTAGACACGGGACATTTTGATTATTCTTGTTATAAATCTCTTCTTTAAACTATGGTAGACTATCTACATTTATCCACTTTGATAGTTTTAACTATATTAATTACCACCTTTTAGTAAATTTCTAAACTATTTTGCTCTTCTCTAAAACTCAATTTTTCAGAGTAATTTTTCTTCTTGTCTGAGAATAGATTCCTCATGTAGTGACTTTGTAGTGACTCCCATCACTTTTGGTTTTCAGGCTATTCAGGACAGAACTGTAGCATGTACGACCCCTGCTTCGACAAGCCGTGTCTGCACGACAGTAAGTGCCACAAGGTGTCCGATAAGGAGTACACGTGTACATGCGCACTCTCCTACTATGGCCGCCACTGTGAGAAGATCAACCCGTGTGGCGTGAACCCCTGCCAGAACAATGCCGCATGCCTCAACATATCAGATACGCGTTATACGTGTAAGTGTGCGGACGGCTTCTTTGGGGATCTCTGTGAGGGCTACAACCCATGCATCAAGGCCATCTGCATGAACGGCGCCGCCTGCGTCAACACCTCAGAGAGCCAGTACCATTGCGCATGCTCACCGGAGTACTTCGGGGACCTCTGTCAGTACTTCAACGGCTGCTCGTCAGACCCATGCCGGCACGGCAACTGTAAGTCCTTGGAGAACGGCAAGTACGAGTGTACGTGTGATCCGGGATACACCGGCAAACAGTGTGATAACTATGACCCCTGTCGCAGTAACCCGTGCCAATATGGCGCCTCGTGCACCAATACCACCATGCTGGATAAACTGTGCACCTGTATGCCCGGCTACTTCGGCACCTTCTGCGAGCACTTCGAGGCCTGTCGGAGCAGCCCGTGTCGAGGTGGGACTTGCTCGGACCTGCCGAGTGGTAGGTTCCAGTGTCTATGTCCAAAGGAGTTATTCGGCCCTACGTGTGAGAGCTCCGACCCATGTGCCGGACACCCGTGTGCCAACCAGGGCACGTGTATCTCCATCACGGGGCCAGGTTTCCGCTGTATCTGTCCTACCGGGTTCTACGGGGAGCGTTGTGACAGCTACAACCCGTGTGTATCTAACCCCTGTCATAGCGGCGGCACCTGCCAACACCTGTCTAACGACCGCTACACATGTCTGTGCCGTGAAGGCTTCCAAGGACGTGTCTGTGACGTAGAGATCCCATGCAGTAACCACAGGCCATGTCTCTATGACGGAGCCTGTATACGGAGGACGTCAGGGGACCTCATCCAGATCTACTGTCAGTGCCGCCAGGGATACTCCGGCAAGAAATGTGAGGTGTTCGACCCCTGTAGCTCCAACCCCTGTCTCAACTCAGGGAGGTGTGTTCGACGTATGGACGACCAGGGCTTACTGCATGTGTTCGAGTGCCGCTGTCAGAATGGGTTTTTTGGAGAGCGGTGTGAGTACCATACACCCTGCCTCTCCTACCTGTGCCGTAATAACGGGACATGTGTCCGTACGGCTACGGGAGATGTCTGCAAGTGTCCGCCGGGCTTCACAGGTAAGATGACAGTACAGGTGTTGTAACGTCTCCAGTGCAAAATATCACCTAGAACCCCTCACTGACATACTGCACTACCACATCCACTAACACAACTCATTCCAGACTCAACCCCCCCCCCCAACTCTTTAATAATGATACTACCCTGCTCTTCTAACGCTGCCAAATATTTCCCCTACAATACCATACCATACCATACCATGTCATACCACACCATACCATAACATACCATACCATACCATATATCATCTGCTGATTACAGTGCCTTAGGCAGTGATAGAAGTTGGATAATTACCCAGATATAAATGCGCTTTAGCCAGGTTCAACAAGCCACTCTAAGAACCCCCTTTATCATACTATTGTAGTGAACGTATCCTTCTTTCTCAGCACACAACACATCACTCACCGTCTCTACCCCCTTCATTTCCCTTTCGACATGAGCGAAACCCAAAACTGCTGTGTGAAAAGCGTTATTGATGGATGTATCCCCAAATAACGCCATCCCATTTTAGTCGTATTAATGAGAGCTGTCCAGGTTTATTTATTTATTTCTCTCATATTTTCAATAATGGGTGTAGCACGGCTGCACTTGATTTTGGATGGCCATCTATTATCCGACATTCATGTTACTATACATACTACTCGGATAGGTTAGTAGTCACCATCACCAGCTATTATGAGACCTTCATGTATCCTTCTTACACAGGTTTATCGTGATTTTCACCAGCTACTACCCGACATTTGTGTGTGCTACTTATACTGGTTCTCGCCAGGTATTATCCGACATTTGTATATACTACTTGCGCTTGATAATTGTGACTCTCGCTGGCTACTATCCGACATTCATGTATACTACTAACATCAGTTCTCGCCAGGTATTATCCAACATTTATATATGTGACGTGATCTGCAAAAAGGCCCAGGTCCCTTATCACAGTGCATGTCACATATACTACTTGCACAGGCGCATTGCCACTTTCGCGAGCTACAATCCGACATTGATGTATACTACTTACATCAGTTCTCGCCAGGTATCATCCGACATTTATGCATACTACTTAAACTCGTTCTAGCCAGCTCGTTCGCTGACATGTACGGGTATGTATATCACAGCCACAATTGCAACCTTATAAGAGTGTGTGTGTGTGGGGGGGGGGGGGATCTATAAAGTATAATTAGTATTATACACCCATTTTCCCAAGGGGGCCCATTTTCTGAGAAATGTTGCGTAAATACTCTCTTTATTTTCCATTTTGATTTCTGGAGAAATCACTCTATTTTCTATTTTCCATACCCATAAACGCCCATAGTGAATGGATTAGAAACTATTTCTATTGTTTTATATATTTTTTGTTTTCAAAAATATTTCCGATGATCATAATTGGTGTAGCATTTCTCCATTTTGGTTGATAAGGTTTTGGTTGCAAAGGTTCTCCATTTTTTCTGCTCCTTTTAATAAGCATCTGGCTTCCATTATAGTTATTAAGAAAATGTTGGTTGATCTATAGTCAGTTAGACTCTATCAATTCTCTTTAGAACCATGCCAATATGTTTAAGACCATCATATTGTACAGATGAATAATTATCATGTTATACATTTCGGCTCGCCGGACTTTGATGAATTCTAATGCTAACAGTGAACAGTTGATCGAATCCTTATTAAAAAAGAACACCATCATTTTTAAACTATTGGTATCGTTACAGTCGTTAACATGAACCAAATATATACATTGCTCTTTTAGAACAAGGTAAAAGTATTTCAAAAGGACTGTGTTAACAGAAAGCAGAGGGATGTGGGGGAGTCCTTATGCCTTGATGGGACCAGGCCATTGTCTACTGTGGCAGACAGGGTGTGTCTCAACCATTGACTATACCAACTATACCCAGAGACGGAAGCATATCCATATCGGTATACCTACACTTTAAATATAGCAAGTGGAACACAACAGAACAGGTACATTTCTGTGTATTGCACGCCATTGTAAGCACACCACAATCCTTATCAGGACATCAGAGACACGCCACTGTTCCACACAATATATAATAAAAGAATACCCGTTTATATGGATTCTTATTTTAACTATGCTGCTGTATATTTCCATTTTCAAATACTGAGAGGGGAGAGAAGACGTGTCTTTGATATATTTGATCCTTTCTCTTATATATCAGAAATTTCAACATAAACATTAAATAGAGCCAGCTTAAAGTAATTTAGGTGAGCACACGTGTATTCCAATCGTAATGGTATACAATTATTCATTACTTATATAAGGCCATGATGATTGTGCTGGCAATCACTTTGATTTTGAATTATGAAACACACTAAATTGGACTGGTAATATGTAGGTTTAAGAAGTCAGTCAATAGTGGCTATCCAAGGTTAGTCATATGAGTCTTAGTTATTTTGACTAATGCATTAAATGATTAATGACCTTATAATTCAAACAATTGCATAGTCATAAGGACTAACCTTATTGCTCATAGGAAAGAAAAGACTAAGGTAGGTTAGTCAGTTATGATTAACCTGGGTTGGGCGTATAGGGGAAAAAAGGCTAACTAGGTCAGTCACTACTAACTAAGGTGTGAGTCAACACTGATTACGTTTTGAAGAATGTATATTACCAGTGTAGGCAAGTCCTAACTCAGAGAATAAGTTAACTTTGTTCAGACACTTTCCCAAAATGTCAGTCCTTTCTATTTGTGGATAGTGAACTTTGGATTCCTGAAATAAGAAAAAACACGGTGCAAATTTAAGGTGGATCAGTACATTGATTGATGGGCACGTTCTCTAAGGTCAAAAATTACACGCAAGATTATATGCCCAATCTTATATGTTATGAATAACTATACATTACGAATAACTATTTTATGGTTTGAGTAGAGTGCCATACATGTAATACACACCCAAACTACCGTTGTTAGCTTCTATTTGACTGATAGAGGCAGTGGTGTATACATGTTAGAGGGGGAGGGGGTAGGGGCTACATAGGGAAGATGACAACTGTTTACTTGATCTGATGGATTAGCTCTAGGAGCTGCTCTATTCAGATGTACAGTAGTATACTCTAGCTATACTTGCTGGAACTTTAATGTAAGCCTACATTTCCTGTGTGAGCTGCATGTGGCATGGAGCCAGACCTTCTGTAGTCTATGTAACCCGATTGTTAACCTTGCATTAGCTTTTATGACCAGATTAATCATATAATTATTGTCCTAGATTATTTTATATTTACATGAAGAGCAACAGGAGTACATGTACTATTATATGTTATGACTCTTTGTTTACACAATCATAGAAGACACAATACCAAGTAATATAGCATAAAAGATACAATACCTTTGGGGTAACCCAAGGGTATTATATACTATGACTGCGAATAGGTCCATGATTGCAACAGCAAGACAGTTCCATGAGTCGAAATATGGCTCCAAGTATAGTTATCAATCAAAGTCAATTCTCATGTACTTATAGATATACATGGGGAAACACCTCCATGCCAGAGCAAATGTCTGCAGATAGTAATCTAGTGGCTAAATAAGACACGTGACCCACAGACACTACACTCACTGTGAGAGCAAGCGTGCATAATTGCACAGCGGAAGTTTAGTTCGACTCTGCAGCAATGCTTTTGGGCCTATAATACCATACACGCTAACACCACCACAGAGAGCACTGTACAGCAGATAACTATGAACTCCAATGCGACAAAGGCCTATCGCGAAGTTAAGGCAGAGCTATCTAAGTCACAATCCCGGTAAGTTTACATCTAATTCCCCTCTGTGACAGAATAGATGTACACGAAAGTGTGTATTTTCCAGGTGCAAATTAGGTAAAATTGATTTGTTATTTTCAAATAAATTACCTTGGTGTTGGAACTGTAAGACACCAAACTAACGAACCCACAGGTCCTCGTTTCCACTTTGAATAGGACAGAAAAAGGCACTTATTGAGAAATAGGTAGTATAATTTTAGGTAAGGTCATTCTTTTGGCATGATTAACATTCTATATAGCCTAACCTTATGAAAGAAAAGAACTATATCTGCCAATGTTTTGAGAAGCATTGCAGGCGCTAAAATTATATAAAAGTACCTTTTATATTTTAGGCCTTAGCAGCTGAACAATGAAAAAGCGAGCTGAATATTAAACATATATAAGAGCGATGATTAATGACCAAATACTCGCCTGGCCGTGTTCGTCAGTCTTACATCACCTAATGATTATAGGCACCTATCTGGCAAGTAGTATCGGTATAAGAGTTGGTATATGGAGCTCATAAACAGTACATTAATGCCGGTCGCTACTGGTCATTCAAAGCCTTTAGAATATCTCAAAACATCATTTTGTCTGAATTATCTGAGATCTGAAATTTAAAAAAAGATGAGGGGGGGGGGGGGTCCCATGCTACTTTTTTAAATGTCGAATTTTAAAAAATAGAAGTATTTACACCTTTTTGCAAGAATTGGGAAAACATATGAAAACTCCTATACTTTTATTTTGTGATCAAATGTTTGGGTTTATCTATATTTACATTTTTTTACATCTGTTTGGATCCGATTTGTGAGAATAGCTCCTATCTGACGACGAAATTGGGTAGTGGAG
Organism: Harmothoe impar; assembly: GCA_947462335.1. Classification (NCBI taxonomy): domain Eukaryota; kingdom Metazoa; phylum Annelida; class Polychaeta; order Phyllodocida; family Polynoidae; genus Harmothoe; species Harmothoe impar. The sequence continues at coordinate 58,323,582 of OX381704.1, forward strand.
TCCCAGCCTGTGGAATAGCATTCTGGGGGATTTTTGGCCATATTGGTTTAAAATGCTTCCGAACATTAGAACTTTGTTAAACGCTATCCAAAATTAGTTCAGATAATTTGGTAACATGTAAAGCTAAGACTTTTATGTGGTCATGCAAAAACGGACTAAATTTCACATATAATTATAAAGCATTGCAAAGCAAAACGCCCTATTTTCATGATAACTTCTATCTATAGTCTTGGTATTACTAAACAATATATTATGTTATGTTTAGTAAAGCATGTGGTATTAAAATGTAGAACAGCAGGGCTACCTAACAGGGCCTATGACGTCACCACTGGGTCAATTAACCAGATCCTAGCAGCATTGTCCAAGACGCACTGCAAAAAGTTGGTTGCCATTTCTGTAGGTGTACAGTAGATTCCACTGTAGGTGTACAGCTGCTTGTAGGTAAACAGTAGACTGTAAATGTACAATAGATTCTACTGCAAATCCATTCTACAGTAGATTCTACTGTAAATCTACAGTAGATTCTACTGTGTACCTACACTAACTATTTACAGTGTGGAAGATGTAACAACTTTAGTGCTGTGCAGGCACTACTGGGATGTATTTGACCAAATGGTGACATCATATAGACTACGGGATTATTATAGCACATGATTTACTATGATCTATAGCTTCTCTCTGACCGGAACATTAATATGATTCAAGGCTGGATGATGTCCACAGGATACTCGGCGGTTACAGTAGGGGACCACTCGTTAACCCTGATCTAAAGGCTACAACACAGAAAGATGATATCCTGGAGCATGAGGCCGGTGGTGTTCACACTGGGATGCATATTAGATATAAGGCAGCTGATCCACTAAACAATTCAAACACAATTCGTGAGGAGCCGTTCTTATCCCCATCTGAAGATTCAGGTATTTGTGTAACACCGGCATTCCTTCATAGTACACATAGTACAGAGGGAAGTGGCTCAAGAAGTCAGTCAAGGCGAGGGTCCCACACATCCGGCATTGCAGAAGAAATGGCATCACTTCCAAGTACAGAGGGAAGCGGCTCAAGGGGTCAGTCAAGGCGGGAGTCCCTCTCCCAAATATACGAAGAAGCAGAAGATACCATACAGAGTAGGCGCGACATGACCAATTTGGATGACGTTGATCACCAAGTACCACCAAAGCACAGTGATGCAAAACATGATGTGAGGCAACTCACCCAGTCGAAGAAAGATGTGATAGCCATGGCCAAACCAATAAAAAATGCCAGAGGCAATAATTCCAAACATTCAACATACGCAACAACCATATCTACCCCACGCTTGTCAATTGGCAGCATTCCTGAGGAGGGTCTAGAGATAATATCTTCTATAACAAAAGATGTATCCTACAAGAAGAGTAATCAGAAAGACACTGATGGGCCAGTTTCAGAGGGTAGTGAGTCACCAGATGTGTTTGACACTCTACCAGGACCAAACAAGGGGTAAGAGAACTATTAAGCAATTAATGCAAGACTATGACATGATTTGATGCATCAAGTATTATAAAGTTCTATTGGGTTGCTCTCTCCCATCACTACAGTACAGGAGACACTGCGCAGGGCTCTGGTGGTCTCTACTCTCAGCACCTGTTACCTTCAATAATCTTGTAGCCACACCCTCAGGAAAGTGAGCGTCACTTTCGCCGAAAACACTCTCACCTTAAAGCCAGGCAGTGCCTGACTCTCAGGTGAGAGACATAAAAACATAAAAACGTTATTTTACGTCAAAATAATGTGTTAAAACTTTATATAAGCCATAGTAAGGAGCCTTAGAGAAACGTTATATAATGTTATACATGTAGGATGTTGTATAACTTTTTTTGTTTACTGAGAGTGTTTTTGGCGACAGCGACGCTCCCTTTTCTGAGGGTGCAGCAAAGAGTTCACCTACCCATTCACTGCCGGCCTTGAAAAAGGAATGCAACTTTGGCCAGTTTTTGGGTAGTGGGGTATGAAGGAATATTTTTGGATTGGTTCAAAAATGCTTATATTTGTTTCATAGGGTAGCAATGATTTGGTGGTATTATTCCCATAGGGCAGCACTAGTGATACCTTAATATGATTCCAGGCTGGATGATGTCCACAGGATACTCGGCGGTTACAGTAGGGGACCACTCGTTAACCCTGATCTAAAGGCTACAACACAGAAAGATGATATCCCGGAGTATGAGGCCGGTGGTGTTCACACTGGGATGCATATTAAATACAAGGCAGCTGATCCACTAAACAATTCAAATGCAATTCGTGAGGAGACGCTCTTATCCCCATCTGAAGATTCAGGTATTTGTGTAACACCGGCATTCCTTCATAGTACACATAGTACAGAGGGAAGTGGCTCAAGAAGTCAGTCAAGGCGAGGGTCCCAAACATCCGGCATTGCAGAAGAAATGGCATCACTTCCAAGTACAGAGGGAAGCGGCTCAAGGGGTCAGTCAAGGCGGGAGTCCCTCTCCCAAATATACGAAGAAGCAGAAGATACCATACAGAGTAGGCGCGACATGACCAACTTGGATGACGTTGATCACCAAGTACCACCTAAGCACAGTGATGCAAAACATGATGTGAGGCAACTCACCCAGTCGGAGAAAGATGTGATAGCCATGGCCAAACCAATAAAAAATGCCAGAGGCAATAATTCCAAACATTCAACATACGCAACAACCATATCTACCCCACGCTTGTCAATTGGCAGCATTCCCGAGGAGGGTCTAGAGATAATATCTTCTATAACAAAAGATGTATCCTACAAGAAGAGTAATCAGAAAGACACTGATGGGCCAGTTTCAGAGGGTAGTGAGTCACCAGATGTGTTTGACACTCTACCAGGACCAAACAAGGGGTAAGAGAACTATTAAGCAATTAATGCAAGACTATGACATGATTTGATGCATCAAGTATTATAAAGTTCTATTGGGTTGCTCTCTCCCATCACTACAGTACAGGAGACACTGCGCAGGGCTCTGGTGGTCTCTACTCTCAGCACCTGTTACCTTCAATAATCTTGTAGCCACACCCTCAGGAAAGTGAGCGTCACTTTCGCCGAAAACACTCTCACCTGAAAGCCAGGCAGTGCCTGACTTTCAGGTTAGAGAAACGTTATATAACGTTATACATGTAGGTTGTTGTATAACGTTTTTTGTTTACTGAGAGTGTTTTTGGCGACAGCAACACTCCCTTTTCTGAGGGTGCAGCAAAGAGTTCCCCTACCCATTCACTGCCGGCCTTGAAAAAGGAATGCAACTTTGGCCAGTTTTTGGGCAGTGGGGTATGAAGGAATATTTTTGGATTGGTTCAAAAATGCTTATATTTGTTTCATAGGGTAGCAATGATTTGGTGGTATTGTTCCCATAGGGCAGCACTAGTGATAGCAACAGCGGTTTCTCAAGGGTATCTTAGATGCTGCCCAGAGGAATGCTTGGAAATTAGCTGGTTCTGTTAACATTCAGAGCGTTTTCCTTCGTCAATACTGCCCTAATCGTGCGATTCATACTAAAGATATAAGTTTTCTCAATAATATAGTAACAGTTATCCAATGTAGTCTTCGGTATAAAGACGATACATAACACCAGGGCACGCCACTGTTGCATATAATCAATTTTAGGCATCCATCTTGATAAGTGTTGAACTACCTTGAATTTGAAGCAACACCACATTTACTCTGCAGTGACCCTGCAGAGTGCAACGTTTTCCCAACCTAGATATTTTAGCCAACCAGACATTTTCCCAGCTAGCACCTTATGTAAAAAGTACGTCTTTTACTGGTCATATTCACGTTGATACGTAGAAATGACCCCATAATGACATCTTGAGGGAGTAAATCATTTTACATGGTGGTTTGACAAGAAACTTATGTATTATTTACATCTTAATGGCCATGTGAAAGAGACATAAGTCATTTGATATCATCCATACGTTTGAATGTGGTCACTATTTAGCATAACAAGTGGTTTAATCTTGATCAGAATATTACATCTTTTTTTGGAGAAATTATACACGTAATACATTGATGTTAAATTCATGACTTAAGGTGCATGCTAAAATGATGTGATAGATTTGACATCAATATTCCGTATAGTTTATATATGTGGTACATCCTTATCTGGTCAGATTATGACGTCTATAACACATCTGTACTTTACCTTTCAAGTGGTTCACTCTTTTAACACAAGATGTCTCTCTTAACCAATATCAATAGAATCCAATCTACATTGGCAATACTTTGACCATGAATGAGTATTTATTCAACACAATGAATTTCTAAAGAAGATGAAATTTGAACAACTTTTGTCTGGAATGTATGATATGTTATTTTTGTTCCTGTAGAATGATTGTTTAAGGGAGAACCAGGAGATTAGTATGAGCACACCTTTTCTGTGGTTGCTACAACTATTCAAATCAAAATACTGACCATGAGCTGGCATCACATCTTGGCCAATTTGCTAGGATCAATGTGCTAAGTCTCTGCAGGAATATTGGTGATGTCTACAGGCAAAATACGCTGATTGCCTTCGATGTTACCTATTTCTGATGGAGAAGTCTTACTCTAGGTGTAGGGTAGACGTTAGATACATGTCTTTTCATGATGTCTAAAATGTGTTTGCATCTGGCATCTTATTTATGAAATAAATTTATACCACAATTAAAATGATTTTGGAATATACCCACCTCACACAATGTTACAATTATTCCACTTACTTACATCATTATATCGCATCTTCCTGATGTCTTTCAAATCTCTCAAAGCAGGTCATATTAATATTATTATATTACATCAAAAAGATGTCTGAAGAATGATGTCTAAACCATTTGCATATAAGACGTCATGAGGCCAAGAATACGACGTAACCAAATGTAGTAAATATCTGTTGAGAAAAGATGTAGAGATGACGTGATTTACTACGAGTTTTGCTAGCTGGGTTGTTTCTGCCAGGGCTCTAGGCAATCAAATACCATTGTGACTTGCTACTCCTAAGACTGATTATGTAAAAGTGGTGTAGCTTATCCTGGTGTCATTTACAGTCTTATTAACTAAGAGTATTAACAAACTGTGCATTGAGGTTCAAGAGAATTAATTTCGTTACTTTGAAATCCTATCAGGACTGCAGATGAGATGAAGAGGAAGTTAGCGTCACCTAGAGACCTTAAGAAGATATTGAGACCAGTTGTGTTCAGGTAGTTTCCATAGTTTACCAATATTGTACTTGTTACTCCTATGAAATCCTTTATGAAATCGTGTTTTTGGCTTATAACTTTTTTTTCCAAAAACAAACAACGTAAAATACAATATTTCTATCAAACTCCTCCTTTACCTAATGTTATCTATCATTCAATTTTTACGAATATTGAAAATATCGTACATATGTCGCGTACAAGTCGTCCCTAACTAGTGCACACACCCTGTGGACCTAACACAGCGTCGTCGGAAAAGAGTAAAATCATACATTTACTTGCAGAAGCGGTGCCCCGTGGATGAACTCGTCTGTGATGATGGGAATTGATGATGACTTAAAACTGAAGATATGGGTCGGGAAAGGATATGAAGACGAAATGTGGAGAGTAGTTATATTAGAACTTAAGAAGAATAGGAAGGACTCACCTAGGTACACAAAACACGTGGGGGTTGTGGGTTTGAATGATACCTTAAATCTACAGAGGGAAGCAGGGATGGCCCTATTGCCTGGCCTACACCTTTACCTGTCAAACAATACCAAAGTCAGACTCACTGCATTTTTCACTGGCGGGCCTGATATGTACGCCGTGACAACAAGTCACCTGGAGGATTTCAGAGGGGAAATAGTTCGATATGAAAAGCAATGCGGTGAGATGGTTCCATTCGGTAAGATCGTCGACCATGTCTGTGATGGTTCGCCCTTTAGGGAGGCATGCCTGGTCAAAGTAAATTCAAACCGTGTACGAGACGTGAGTGAATTTATCACAGACGACAGCTCGGCCCACCCTGTTAGATTCATTCGCAGTGTTTACAATGGGTCCGTGAATACTCTGGAAGAACTGAGGCAGCATGGACTAATGAACTGTGGTCCTGGGAAGTACCATCAAGTTAGAGTAAAAGCCATCATGGACATCAACGACCATGAGCGGAGACAAGTACTGGAGGATGCTGTTATATGGACAAGCAGCAGTGACGACGGTGGCCCAGGAGAATCGGGAGCGTCGTTCCTTAGGAGAACCATTGATGGTAACTTTGAGTTACTGGCCATGCATATTGGTCATGTGGTGCTGGGTAATCAGCGTCTTCTAGTTTCACACACCATGAAGGACACCCTGGAGTACTTCAGTGCTCCTCCAGCAGCCAGTCTGCACATCTACAATGAGGCCAACAACTTCCCCATGGTTGCTGGGGTTCAGGCTGTTAACCAGGCACATGGGGTGAACCACTACATTGGTCATAACCAGATCCAGTTCAACCTGACACTGGGACAGCAACCATCTCCAAGATTCAATGCATCCGATTCACGTCCTATCCACAGGGACAGCCGTTCGGTAGCTCCTCGGAAGCGGGGAATCAACCACCCCAAAGCTCCGAATAGAGAAAGACAGCAGAAGAGAAATGCAAATGAAAAAAAGTTTGGAAATGAAAATATCTCAGCTGGGGTGTGTATTTCAAATGGGTATACACGGAACTAAAAATCGGCCACAGGTATAGAACATGTTTATTCATAGGTGACATTTTGCTTTCAATCCGAAGTTTTTGATTTTGCAGTGTGATGCAGATGTTTATAATCCAGAGTGGAACGGAACCAGGCTAATAAGAAATAAAGATTTGACCTCCTCGAGAGTGACTTGACATTGATCGACCGCCAGCCCAAGCAACGCTCACCATAGTGTTATTTTTGTACCGGGTAGCAGTTATGAACCCATGGTTAAGATAAACAAACTAACAACAACAATACTTTTGTTTTGTTTGTATGGTCTGACCAAATAGAATAGTCGTAATGAGACTTTGCATGGCAAAAGGGGGTGTACCGGTTAAAGTTATACTTTTTCTTCCAGGGCTATGAAATTAACTGTTTAAGCAATAAAAGAGCACAACCATATTGAACTCTGGCGGGCCATGTACAATGGCAGGTTTTGGCGAGTTCTATGTGATAGTAGAATTTGTGGGTCAGAACAAAAGCATTTATACAATATACTCTTTTCACGGAAAACGATAATTAATTGCTGCTTTTTTATGTTCATAATTCATTTATTGCCTCACGTTTGCGTATCTATACATTCAAATATTCATTTTCTTCTGATGTATCTACAACTAGAGACACATTGAGTAGTCTCGGCTGTATAGACATAATCAATTCTTAGTATTGGAATCGTAAGAGTGATATTGGACGTGAATCAGATATTTATCCACGGATATAATAATATGTGACTATGTATGCTTGTATTTTATACCCAGGAGGAATAAAAACATGAAAACAGGTGGTTACTATAAATCTTGAGTGAATCATTATTTTCCTTTTTTTCTTCTTCACAATTCAGCTGAATCAAGGAATACTTGCAAACCCCCTTCGTCTTTGCTATAAATGAAACTATATTTTCATTAGTTTGCATCTGTAATCAAATTGAGTATGGCATTTATGCACCCTAGTAGCACGCCCACACTGGGCCAATTTGGTTTTAGCTCGGATTGACTGTTTCAAGTTGGGCAAAGCTGAGCTGGGTTTCATGTTGGGCAGATGGCTGGGGTGTAGTGTTGCCCTGACCAGGCTGCCCGATTTGGGCTCAGATCAGTTTCAAAGCGGGCTACTGATTTGGGCTTAGATCGGTTTCAAACCCATTTTGGGTTCTGTTGCACCGAATTGGCCAGCCTGTCCAAAACCCGATCTGAGCCCAAAGTGGGCAGCCCGTTCAAAACCGGATCTGGGCCCACTTTCAGCCAAAACAAAACCCGATCTGAGCCTAAAGTGAGCAGCCTATCCAAAACCTGATCTGAGTCCAAAGTGGGCAGCCAACTTTGGGCCACACCAAAGCCCAGTGCCCTAAACCGACGGGTGCCTGTCGGATAGCCCACTCCGGGCCACACTTGCAAATATGGTGTGGTCCTGGACGGACTGTGTTTGCTACTAGGGACATTTTTTAATAACATGAAAAAAAACCCAGGCATGTTGTTAACTTTTCAGGTGGACATACAAATGCCAGAATGAGCATCTGTGCGTCAAGGCTGGACATATCAAATAAATCAATTACCTCCCAGCTTCTTTGCCAATTATTATGATTTCAAGCTCAACGTACAAGACATAGTACAGATTTTATCTCATTGAAAGAAATAATAAACCGGTGATAACATTATCATAATCATTTGTTTTGTAAACTTTTATTACCGTTTATATATACATTTATAGGTGATAGAAATAAAATAATGTCTCAATTGATTGTGCATGTATAGCACTCCCTGTACATTGTATTTTATTTTCACAGTGAAAAATATAACATGTAGTGTATTATTAATTTTTTTAAACATACAAGAAATAATAACAATATTAGAAAGTAAACGGAAATCGTGCGCACGACATAAGTAAATTCATCACAGACCGCCCAGTTAGATTCATTTGGAGGGTTTACAATGGGTTCGTGAATACTCCAGAAGAACTGAGGCAGCATGGACTAATGAACTGTGGTCCTGGCAACTACCATCCTGTTAGAGAACATAATATCACGTCAAATGGAAAAATATAAACATCAAAATAATATCTACCTGATACCATGCAACCAAATCAGTTTTCCCCTTTTTCTTTAACCACCACACAGGTGAGATTTGTGACCGGGACGTGAACGAATGTCGCACTCACGTGTGTGAGAACGGGGGCACGTGCATCAACGTGGCCGGCTCCTTCCGCTGTATGTGCACGTACGGCTTTGGGGGCCGTGACTGTGAGACGCCACGTAAGTAGCATCTAGCACGTTCATCCTTTAAGGGCTGCATCGTGCTTTAATGCATTATGCCGCTCACCGTTAAGTTGCATGAAGGGGAGGACACACTGTACTGTGAGAAATGTGAGCACCACTGTCGCCAAAACCACGACCTCATGAGCATCTCACATTTCCCTCTTTTCAGACGAGTTTACCCACCAGTGATGCATTTACGCATCATGCCGACCCTCCAGGAGAGCATCAAGCCCAGTGGGCACAAAATTTAGCTCAATGTTGAATCAACCTTAAATCAACATTGAATCAACATTGTCAACCAATTCTCAATGTTGATTCAGTGTTCTGTGCCCACTGGGAGCGCGTATGGTCGCCATGATGCATGAATGCAGCCCTGGCAATTGACTCAAAATGTGAGGCTAGTTTTCAGTGAACAAGTATACGTACTGTAAAAGTACTGTACAAAGGTTCAATGTATCCTATTGGGAAATTAACAGCACCCCAACAGGTATTTTTGACAATTTGTGTTTGAGAATCGTTGGCCTTATCCCGCCTGCAGATTATACCTTTTATACATAGTCTGCGTTTCCTAGCAAGGCATGGGCGTAATGTAATGGGCTTTGAGTTACTCTCGGGGCCACTGGGGGTAGAGATGCAATGAATATAATATGGACAATGCTTTGATATACAGCAGAGGAAGCTACTGAATTAGGGAGACTGATACTGCACCGACCAAGGGGGTAGATACTAGATAGATAATATTAGCTCAGGGACATTGTGTATATAATTATATTCTTTCTTTGTTGACAAATGCAGTGGACTATACACTGCCTTATTGTAGTTTTCTGCCACATTATACTGCATTGGGCGTAAAGTCTTAATAAGTATCAGTTTACAATGAGTAAAATGTGTCAACTATTGAAAGTCAATTATGATAGTGGATGTTGGGCAGGAGCGGCCTAATTCCACTGTGCGATTTATGGGGCAACGACCTTTACGTATATCAAACTGCAGGTACTTCACCAATATGCAAGGGACTTAATTATAGGCAATGATCCCTTGCCTATACGTGTCTAAATTTACATGTATTTGAATATGAGAACATTTAGATGTTTTCTGCTGAGAATCATTGCAATTTAAATCGCTGCAAGGGCACGAGTGCTGAATGGCCACTGTGGATATCAATAAGATAAGTTGAGTAAGTAATCAACCAAAATGATGCTCAACTACACCCTTTAATGTTCAGCAACTACAGACGTTTAGCCCTGATTGCAACCAAAAATGGAATTCGAAATGAGCAACGCTCCTATGGGAACCATTATAGTGATTGGAATATTAGACACAGTACCAATTCACAGCAGCCTAAATCCGTCGGGGTTGCTGCCCAATAGGTCGCACTGTGATACTTAAGATTATGGGGCATTATGGTTTCCTATTATGCATTGATGTTACGTAATGCTACCTCTAGCTTTAGCCCTTCAACATAAACACCAATTTATAACCAGAATGACCTGTTAAGAAACAATTTCCTCGGTGGGAAATACACATCCCTATGTCTACTGGTGGTAATCTATTTAGATTATATTCCTTGGTCTAGGCTATCAGCGACGGGAAGACCTAATATCCCCTCTCCTTGTCCCTCACAGAGACCTGCCCCCGTGAGGTCATTTACTCACGAGAGGGCGCCTTCCAGTGGGCCGCCATTGCGCATGGGGCGGAAGTGACGCATCCATGTCCCAGAAACCCTCAGCAGGTGGCCTTCAGACGCTGTTCCCTGGCAAGTAACGGCAGTCTACTCTGGTCCTATCCAGACACCTCCGAGTGTGCCACGGTAAGACATTTTTACACACTTCTTTCTATATTTCTAGTATTATATGGTTCTTGCGATGGGAATGGACATTATAGAGAAGGTCCATACCATGTATTTTTTGAGAATTCAGAGTGGTTCCATTACGTTGACACTCTGACATAAATTGATATTCATATAGGTTTAGTCTAATATGTCTAGATATTTTACCCTGTACTTTGCCTTCCTACCTCACAGTCTCTGCGTTTCTATATCGCCAATATATTAAGGTGTATTAACAGTTTAAAAAAGGTTAGATACATGTCGTAGCTAGCTTCTAAAATTGACTGAATAAGCTAAATAGTGCTAGAGTATTATATCTAAAATCCCCTCTGTCCTCTCACAATGAAACATTATGGGCATCGGGGCCATCCCTAAGATAACACAAGATGGCTTTAGGAAATAGTTGAAATTAGCGTCCTCATCTGGCGGCCTGATTGATCACGACGTGAATTATCAATGGATTCGAAGGCCACTAAAGGGCACATGTTTATCAGACAGGCAGTAATTGGCCAATAAGAGAAAAGGCTGGAGAATGTAGAGGGGTGCATTAAGATGAACGCCCACGATGTTCACACACGGTCATTCAGTAAAACCAATGTAGCATTATACACTGAAAAACTCTGGACAGCTCTGGAGTCTGTAAGGTCGTCTTACAGGACGACCCTAGGGTCTTCTAAGTGAACAGCATAGAATCAACTAGCTTCAACTTGTCAAATTGACAACCTGCCAGGTTACCATCCCACAAGACAACCCTAGACTTGTCAAGGTCGTCAAACTAAGATAGTTGATGCAGGCCTAGAATAGCCACAGCTGGGGCTCATCATTGCATAATGGTGGTAGGTCTAGGGTTTCAAATGTATGAGTTTGGTCTGGTTCCAGATGACAAGATTATTTTATCAATTTGTTTAAATACATAACCACATATAGAAGTGATATTTAATACACTAGTGCCACCAAGGATTCACATAATGTATCACCAAGTTTCTACTGAGAATAGGCTACTCTTTAGCAATGGACTGTAGGCTTGTGTGTGTATAATACCAATATAAGGTGCATGCACCTACTTGTGCCCTGGTGAAAGACACAAAAGAGGTGTCTTCCTTCTACACATGTGCTCTATTTTTTAAATATTGTCAAAAGTATGCATTCTTTACATTATCTTACTTTTTCCCTAGATACTTCACATAATCCTCCATATTAACATATATGTATTGTAATACTCAGTATTATATCAACATAGGAATTAATCAATTTGTTCCCAAGGGTACATATTTATGCTAGGTAATGGCCACCTGCAGGGAGAATGGTGAATCACTTCTAGACAAGTTTAGGGCTGGCATATGCCAGGTAGCTCTAGATGGGTCTTCTTACTGAAGAGTTTTGCTTGCCAGCCCCTCTCCTTGTCAAATTGACAAGGCAGTGCCAGGTTTGCCGACTCTGGATTCTTTCTGTGTAGGGCGTTGCTAACATGATTGTGTGTGATAGAATAAGAAATGTGCCTATCCCATGTACAATGGCAGGATGATATGAGACAATTACTCTACCGCTAGTGACAACTATATTCATGCATGTGCTGCCCACGTTAAAGAGTAGTATATATTTATGCTCCTTGCGCAAATTCCACGATATAGGAAACCACTAGTTCTGCCACGCCCTGAACCTTACCTTAGTCTATACAAAGCTAGCTAGGCAGTGGATAAAACCTACTCCAACTTTGCCGAGTCTCACTAAGTGGACGCAGAATGGCAGGTGCACTCTTGAAGCCGCTTGTCTCCTCTTTTCGTTTGGACAGGAAGTGACGTCAGCGGATATGGCAATGCAGGCTTTGGCGCCGTACCGGGACGGGAACGTGACCTGGAGCAGCTCGGAGGACGTGCTCCTGGCTACTGAGCTAATGGAGGACGTCCTGCCCATCGGTCTGCGGAATACCAGGGTAAGTGGTGGGTTGTGGGGCCGTGTAGTAGTAGAGCCCCATCCCCCCTACCAACCCCCCCCCCCCACACACACACACATACACATACACACACACACTACCTGTTGCCTCTTCAGCCAGGTCTGCAGCGGGCACACCACCACCTGATGACGAGGCCAGTCCCCCACAGGCCTCACCACACAATTCAACCTGTTTGCACTCATTATGTACAGCTTTTATAATGGTTAATTTTCAAGTTCAAAGATTATAACTGAAATTGCTTAGAGACCATTATTCGTATACCGTTCTCTATTGGCTCCTTTGAATATTGTTACACACATTCAACGGTCACTGAAATGTTAGTATCAACCGTCCAGGAGGAATGGTACATATTTCATCTTTTATGACATATTGCATCTATTGTGAGTAACTGTAAGGGGAGCGGTAGCCAGGGAAATGGCGACCAAGTGATAAATCCGTCGCATATCAAAGGATAATGCATATCATGACGGTTGTTGTTGGATGTGACATTCACCCGGCTTTCTCTACTGCAGCTGTTCATGCCACATCCATCTACAATACATTTTCCCATAGAAATACTACCCAGATGTGATTTGATTTATAAGTATATTTTCATTGGTGTTTCAAAATAATATCTATGGTAATACAACAGAATTATAACCATTCAAAATAATTCGTTTTCCCACTATATCATTATAGCGCGGATTTATTGTACGAATTTGTAATGGCACATGTAAAATGTTCCAGAACGAACTTGAACATGCTGTGCCCGTGCTTGCATGTGCTAACATTTAGGCAAATTTAACTTCATACAGATGAAATCTCTCGTTCAATCCAGAGCCTTTTAATGATATCATAGCAGCACTTTCACTTCCCGGGAAACGTTAATTTCAAAGGATAGTCGGTTAATTTTGGTAATACAACACTTCACACCAAATAGACTGCTTGACAGTATTTGATAACCATAATATCCATGTGAAAGAACACCCTTCAATTATGTTCTTCTGCGCACAGCCAAATCCAGGATTGTTACATTATATTAAGACAACAGTTTAATCTACAGTACAACACAATCGGCAATTTCAATCAAGCCACACGATGTATATATGATTGAATAAGTAGCACTAGACTGCCGGTGGCTGAATAGGTGCTACCAGTGAGTCATTTGACTTTGATATTAAGGGAAGCATAGAGAGTTAATGTAATTTGCCGCTTTGTCATCATGGTGCATGAATACATCCTGCTGACTCTACGGGGATAATCCACAGCCGTAGATCTAGAGCCATCACCATGCATGCACCAATGCAGTGCCGGAGAGTTACTAACCGGTACTGCAACTGAGCACAGACACATGAATATGGTGTCTAGTCTCCTCATGCTGTCCTTGACCATCCAGTGTTGATCCAGCGTTCATTTATAATTACCGTCTCCTTATTGCCCTCCCTCCATTTCACTGACTAGGTGGCTGCCGACATATTTGCTGTGATAGACCAAATTCTCCTCTCTGCGCCGGTTCCCCACCTGGCAAACAACATCTCGGCGAGGTAAGTCTGAACCTATATGTTTTCTAACATGCCAATCAGACTCCACTGATAAATAGTGTCTCTCGGCCCAAGTAATTATCAGACTCATCCTCTAGACATACAAGTAAATGCAAAAAGCGTCTTCTAGGTTTGCGCTGTGCTGTCTAGAATCTTATACACGGTTAATTAGGCCAAATGAAAAGGTTGTGTTTCAGGTTATCCGACCCTACGTAACAAAGTAGGGCAGATCCTCCTAGAGATTTTAACCCAATGTTTAATTTCTAGTGCTAGGCCATTTAGGGACTATTTTAAAGTCATTTTGACGCTGCAGTCCATTTAAAAATAGATTCGATCAACTTACCCTACATTCTCAGACCACGTTACATAAAACACCCCCTTTTTTACCAGAGTATGCAGGGACAGTTCTTATCGAATCAAATTAAACTAAAATGCTTATATAATGACATGTATTTGGTATAAGTACACTGCTGACATCTGTCGTAACGATTGTGGGAGCTGCTTTAAAGAAAGACAGCTTTCTACAAGGTTCTGAAGTGTACACGTGCTTAGTTTTTGTCAGCAATCCTCCATTTATGTGGTCTGTGTCATCTTTAATGTCTATACCCCATATACTAGTAGTGTGAGACAGAACTTATCAAGTCTTAAAGCAGGTAAAATGGCAGTGTGCAGAATTCTAATATAACATCAAAGGGACCACCTTCTTTAACTGTCTATCCTCTACAGTGTTAGTCCTTCTACCTTACCTGTGTGTTTTTTCAATAAGAGTTCCTTCTGTAGCTATACGATTTAATTCTATTAAGGGGCCAGACAGGACAGTGCATAATGGCAGCTCGTAGGTGTAGGTACCCCAGGCTGCTAGTGAATTAGTATTGTCTAAGAATTCATGATGTATATATATATATATATATATATATATATATATATATATATATATATATATATATATATATATATATATACAATTTGAATAAATTATATTAAAGTTACAAAAATATCTCTATATAGATATAATTATATTCGCATATTTAAACAGGCTATAAACGTCTTTTTTTCTGTTATCACAAATCATATAATCAGAATTTGTAATATAGAGTGAACAATGTTACCTCGATATTAAAAAGATGCTGACAGTTTTAAGGTTTCAATAATGTCATAATGTCATTATATACTGCCAATTGGGACCTCCAACACTTAAAACCTGGTGTAAATTTAAATAAGTATAGTGCTTTAAACTGCAGGTTGCAATGATTAATGTCCTTTTCATCCTTCAGCATATAGTGCAACCTCCTGATTTGGGCCATATTACTTGTCTTTCTACACAGGATAGTCCATGTTCTGGATGAGCTGCAAGCCGGCATGGCACTAGCAGGCACACACTTCTCCCTGGAGCTGACCACAATAGACCTGTCTGTCAGACTACTGTCTGACGACCAGCGCATGGAGGGCGTCTCCTTCTCCTCCCGCCCGCCCACCCTGGAGGTAAGCTGTCTACAGAGCTACTCCTTCTCCTATCATTGATTTAATAATGCAATAACTCACTATTGTGATTGATATATATATATATATATATATATATATATATATATATATATATATATATATATATATACTAGTATACATATATATATATATATATATATATATATATATATATATATATATATATATATATATATATATATATATATATATATACATATACATATACAAAACGATTATAGATGGTTGCGAGCGTCCATGAAATACACTTCAAGGTTATATGTGTATTGGGTTTGGGGCGGGTTGCAAAGACAGGCATTAATATGTTAGATAGGCAGAGATAAATGAGCTGGTATCAAACAGAATACTGATTTTGACACCCGACCCAAACCGACATTGCTATACTACTATCCTTTGAATTAGCGCGGTGGAAGCAGAACCAGTAGCATCAGTCGTGCCATTCAGTTAGACTTTGTGCAAAAGCCCAATCTATACAAGTTTGCTCTCTAGGATTGGATAGGATTGCAAGGTGCGAAGGGATCTCGGCTATACATATTAAATTCATGGCTTCGTGTCTGATGGTACAGAACTATAAGGAAGGGCCAGCAAAACACTATGCCCTTTGTCCCCTAGCAATATGCCAATATAGCCTCTACCACGTATACATCCCTGTATGACCCTGGGGACTCTACTGACCTTTACCCAACCTCCTATATCTAACACCTCTCACCAGGGCGGCGCTCCGACCATGAAGATCCCATCGGAGGTGTTCAGGATATACACGTCGGCGCGGCGCGCGCAGTTCACCTACTTCCGGAACAGCAAGTTCTTCCGGTCTGCGCACGACGCCGACGTGGACCAGACCAGTGAAAACGAGGTCATCTCGGCAGGTATAGGTCATCATAGGATAGTGGACCTCAACGACTGTGTCCTTTTCAGTCTCTCCTCCAATACAGGGGTAAGTCTATTTAGGGTCTGATTCACTTATATTAACCTTTATACCTTAGGTCTATAATACAACATCATCTATATACGTCTACCAGTGTAGTACTCCCACTACTGGGATTGGTGAGCACAAATGTAAGCATTGAAGGGGAAGATGTCTCGGCTAAGTGGTGAGCCCTTTAATGCAGGAGTAATTCCTAATGCATTGCATTAAGTGCTTTAGACCCCAAACTGTAAGCTGGATCAATAATCTGACAGGGTTGGGTTCTTAAGGCACTCTATGCAACATCCTCTCTCAGGAGAATCATCTAGGATGGGATCCTACTGTAGATTTCTGGTGTGACGTACAGCATTGGATCGTGCATGGATTATTCACTCCAGGCTGATGACTTGTGTATAAATTAACGTTGATAATACAGGCTATATCATGGTGGTCTAGATATGAACCCCATGCTACATTAACAAAAATGTCAATCATTCAAAAGATTCTGCTATCAATTAGCTTGTGGCTAGATTATTGGTTGGCTCTATTAAACATGGCATTATTTCTCTTGCAGATTGATGCTAATAAGAATCGCAAATGTGTTTACTGGAACGACGACGGTAGGTAGAAATGATACTAGTATTTATGTCCACATAATTGTGATATTGGTAACGCCACACTCACCCCGTCCTTTCTCATGCAGGTCGCTGGAGTTATGTAAAATAGCATTGTCATAAACAGCGAGTTCATTTCTATCAGAGTAGCATGGAGCACATTAAACTCTTTCCAAATGCCTTGAGGCGTATGCAGGTAACACTAGATAAATCTAATGTAATTCAACTGGGCCTTAGCAGAAACCTCTGTAGATGCCCTGCGGCAGACATTAGACCTGACATAGAAAAGACACGGCTGGCGAGCGACCTGATCACATTGACAGCCATATTGCGTGGAAAACGAAGTCTCAAATTTATGTCTAGATGACAGGCACATATTCATTGACCTTGGGAAGTTTTGGCAGTTTTTTGTGAACTAATCTCCGGTCTGAACTGAAAGGCTATTCTAATTACTTAAAGTTGCACTGTGATGACATATTCTAAAAAACATTCCCAATGGCTTCTGTAATATAGCTCTAGGTATACTTATGGTGACTAGTTCTCTCACCCATGTACTGAGTAAACTACTATACTGAGTTATAAACTGAGCTGCTCCCTTGCCTACAGACCGGCAGTGGTCGTCAGCAGGGGTGACCACCCAGCACCAACCTGATAACAACATCCAGTGCTGCTCTAACCACCTTACACACTTCACCATCAGGGAGGTAGGTCACCCCTCTAACATTAACTTACAATACAACAATATAACACATAGAAGCCTTATGCATTTGTATACAACTGTTTCCAATAGGACTTTCAAGCAAATATTGGTAAAGTAATGAATAATCATTTGATTAGATCCTTTCCAAATTATTCATTTGAGACAAAAAACACAATGCTATATATACGAAATATATGGTATATATCTAAATAATTTACTACCAAAATGTGAAATCCCAAACTAAAAACTGTCCATCAAACGGTTATACTAAATACTAAATCAAAATAAAAGCATGCCCATAATAATTCATGTATTACACTAAATAAGAGTCTGAGTCCTCATGACGAGTAGCTAAGTAATGATGTTTCCATGTAGCATGCCAATGACCCATCTCTGTACCCATTACCAACAGTATGTTTTCACTAAAACACAGATGTCTTGGCCTTTCCCCCACGACCAGCACATGCCGGAGCCGTTCGCCAGCTCCCCGCACGGCTCCGTGGTGTTCCTCGTGTCCTTCTGTGCTACAGGCGTCTCTCTCCTGTGTCTGTTTGCCGTACTCCTCACCTACAGCTTATTCAGGTGGGTGGCCTCTCCTCTTAACCATTTAAGGACGGCATAATGCCTCTAAGTTTCATGATCATTGGTTGTCATGAGGCAGTATTAATGCATCGCTGCCGATAACTCTAGCATTTGCATAGACGCCAAAACTGGGCTATTCTGGTGTCGCAGACGACATTTAGTCCGTGCATCTAGTATCCCTGAAATGTACAACGTCATGTAATATCTCCGCTAATTGGATGTTTGGTCCTGGCGCCGTCATCTCATGGCTGCACTGACATATAGAATATGGCTGTAACCTTCTCTCCCATTGCAGGGTTCTAAACCGTGAGACGTTCGGTCAGGTCGTACTGCAGCTGTGTTCCTCCATGTTACTAAGTAACGTATGTATCCTGGTGGGCTTTCACAAGAAGGGGGTGGACGACGACATCGTCTGCCTCGTCATCGCCGTGCTCTCGCACTACTTCACCTTAGCCACGTTACTTTGGGTATCCGTGACGTCACAACATGTTTATAAACTCCTTGGAAACGAGGTGGCAGCCAAGGAGAGGTGCTTCATATTAAAGAGGAGTCTCATTGCCTGGGGTAAGTGCCTTCGGTGTATGTAAGTGAATTTTATTTTAAATAGAGTATTCTTTAATTCTAATCATTATGGGTTCTAATGCTAATGCATTGTTAGATATTGGACAATATTTGGAGGACATCCTATTGGGATGGCCAAAACCCTTTTGCGTTCTCTTGAAAAATAAACAATTAATTGCCTAGGGCGATATTGAAAGATGATAGTTTTACCATTGCATTCATTACAAAGACGAACATCTTTTGTATTCTAGGCATAATCCTTTATTATGCATATGAGCGAGCAAATATAAACCTCTACCTTTGAATGCAACACAATATACCATGCCTTTGTAGAGACACACTTTCAAAGGTGAGGCCCCTTCGCTGTGCCCCTCTGTAAGGCTATATCACACTCATAGTGTCTCGGATATGCTTTTAAAAACGACCCCATATTGATTTGTTTCCTTACAAGATACACTCAGAAACACTGACTCTGTGCCTCAATCCAAACAGGAATTACCTTTGTGTGGGCCTACCATATAAAGGGCTCACCACAGACACAGGCCTGCGGCACAGAACCTATATTTAAGTGCCCTAGACCCTATGACCTTGGCAGTACCTGGTGTATTTGCTCTAGGCTTTTATCAGATTAGATAGCTCTATGAGGTGCAGGAATAAAGCCTTCTACCAACAGGAGAAGAAGGCATGCTGACGCACCCCCCCCCCTCTGTATAGGGGAGGGGGGTATCAGTATAGGTTAGGGATCCTGGGCTGAGCGCGTTTACCTTGTCGTGATATGCCTCACCTGTGTACGGAAGCAGGAAGCATACAATGTCATGTCTCAAATAGTCACTCATCACTTATCTTACATATATCTGATTACCACCAGTCTAAGACAGAAATTGTTGTTCCAAATGTTCCACCTAACTATTCCCTCTTATCTTCATTGAGGCCATTTGGACCGCCCTGGTCTTGTATAGATATCTATCATTTCCCTTAGCACGTTTTAATTTCACCTTTCCTTTTCATGAAACAAAACGCATACATTTTATTTCATCTATGATTAATCCTTCCCCTTTAATTGCATACCATGGTTGTAAGCATCAAACATCCTATTGTTGCCTATTTCCCAAACATCTTTTTAAATGCATATTGTAGTGCACCATCATGCAACCGCTTCCCTTTTCACAGACATGCAACCTTATCGGCATTATCAGATTTGCATTGGTATATCACCTTTTTACCTTTTGCCCTACATTTCCCTTCGGGTTCAATCATCCTGTCCACAGCGTATTTTACATGTACCATCCCATGATCATCACCCATCCTTTTTTGTCAGCCAAGGCTATCTCACCTCTTTGCTCGTTGTCATATGATCAGCTCAATCCCCACACCTAGTCCCTGAGGCCCAACCCAGTTTACATCAAGGTTATGCTACCTGAAAACTTCCCTGAAGGGGTTTGCCTAATATAACCCCAACCCTGATTCCTTGTATACCACTAAGCCTGCTTTCTGTGTGGTGTGTTTGCAGGGCTCCCGGCGGGTGTGGTCGCTGTACCACTTGGCATTGATATGGAGGTGTACAAAGCTGACACAAAAAGGTGAGTCTTTTATACCTAATAGTACCTCAGGTGAGAGACAAGGGATCAGCGCCTGTGTGGGTGGGAGTGCATGGGTAGTAGCAGACACATCATGGAACATAAAAGGTGTGAAGTGTGGATTGAACATGTGAGGATCAAGATGGACTACTAACCCAATTTGCAGCATTCGTGTGGATATGTTAAGTCAATATTGTGTTCACGGAAATCAATAAGATCCCGCATTTTGATCTGTTAATAACACAGGCGAAATAATCATGCAAAAATTAAATTAGATTAAAGACACCATTACGCATTGAATCACATATGAAGAGGACCTAAAGACACGAAAAATTGATTTTTTAGGAACATTAATTTTGCTTCAAAGTTGCATTTACCCATCCATGCTCTATATTTTTGTCATAATGTGATATCATTTTTAGAACCGAACTCTTCAAATGCAGGAACTGACCAATGTTTACCTGTTTAAAAAAAATATAGTTGTGCTCTTCTCAGTATGTAATCAAATGAGTATGAGAAGAACAAAACAACGCCAAATCAGACATTGTTGAGTCCCCTGCGTAGAATGTAATAGCACTGTTCTAGTCCATGCATTTAGTACAGCAGCCCATATCATGCTAATAATGGTTCATACATAAGAACCGCATGTTGCCTTTCTGCAGCCTGATCCAAAGGGCGAAGCTTAGAGACAAAGGATGAGTACACGCACATGTTACCCTGGGTAGAGGTGCATGCAGGGCCAGCCATAATGAGATACCTATGTCTGTCAGCTGACGATGTGTCGTTGGCTGTGCACAAACAACCTTTATATAGTATACAGTATCCATATGAACCTTATAAGAGGATATGTTACCTGATATATAGACATTGTATATTAACATGACCTTATTTACAGGTGTCTGATCAGCCCCTTACTGTGGTACATACTTACAGTTACTAACATGACCTTATTTACCTGGCAGGTGTCTGATCAGCCCCCATGCCCACTGGCTGTACTGTGGTACCCACCTACAGTTACTAACATGACCTTATTTACCTGACAGGTGTCTGATCAGCCCCCATGCCCACTGGCTGTACTGTGGTACCCACCTACAGTTACTAACATGACCTTATTTACCTGACAGGTGTCTGATCAGCCCCCATGCCCACTGGCTGTACTGTGGTACCCACCTACAGTTACTAACATGACCTTATTTACCTGACAGGTGTCTGATCAGCCCCCATGCCCACTGGCTGTACTGTGGTGGTACCCACCTACAGTTACCAACATGACCTTATTTACCTGACAGGTGTCTGATCAGCCCCCATGCCCGCTGGCTGTACTGTGGTACCTACCTACAGTTATTCACAAGACCTTATTTACCTGACAGGTGTCTGATGGATCAGCCCCCATGCCCGCTGATTGTACTGTGGTACCTACCTACAGTTACTAACATGACCTTATTTACCTGGCAGGTTCCTGATTAGCCCCCATACCCGCTAGCTGTACTGTGGTACCTACCTACAGTAACTAACATGACCTTATTTACCTGACAGGTGTCTGATTAGCCCCCATGCCCGCTGGCTGTACTGTGGTCCCCACCTACGGTTACTAACATGACCTTATTTACCTGACAGGTGTCTGATCAGCCCCCATGCCCGCTGGCTGTACTGTGGTCCCCACGTGGTCTACAGTTACTAACATGACCTTATTTACCTGACAGGTGTCTGATAAGCCCCCATGCCCGCTGGCTGTACTGTGGTCCCCACCTACAGTTACTAACATGACCTTATTTACCTGACAGGTGTCTGATCAGCCCCCATGCCCGCTGGCTGTACTGTGGTCCCCACGTGGTCTACAGTTATTAACATGACCTCATTTACCTGAGAGGTGTCTGATCAGCCCCCATGCCCGCTGGCTGTACTGTGGTCCCTACCTACAGTTACTAACATGACCTTATTTACCTGACAGGTGTCTGATCAGCCCCCATGCCCGCTGGCTGTACTGTGGTCCCCACGTGGTCTACAGTTACTAACATGACCTCATTTACCTGAGAGGTGTCTGATCAGCCCCCATGCCCGCTGGCTGTACTGTGGTACCTACCTCCAGTTACTAACATGACCTTATTTACCTGACAGGTGTCTGATCAGCCTCATGCCCGCTGGCTGTACTGTTGTACCCACCTACAGTTACTAACATGACCTTATTTACCTGACAGATGTCTGATCAGCCCCCATGCCCGCTGGCTGTACTGTGGTACCCACCTACAGTTACTAACATGACCTTATTTACCTGACAGGTGTCTGATCAGCCCCCATGCTCGCTGGCTGTACTGTAGTCCCCACCTACAGTTACTAACATGACCTTATTTACCTGACAGGTGTCTGATCAGCCCCTATTCCCGCTGGCTGTACTGTGGTCCCCACCTACAGTTACTAACATGACCTTATTTACCTGACAGGTGTCTGATCAGCCCCCATGCCCGCTGGCTGTACTGTGGTACCTACCTACAGTTACTAACATGACCTTATTTACCTGACAGGTGTCTGATCAGTCTCATGCCCGCTGGCTGTACTGTGGAACCTACCTCCAGTTACTAACATGACCTTATTTACCTGACAGGTGTCTGATCAGTCCCCATGACCGCTGGCTGTACTGTGGTCCCCACCTCCAGTTACTAACATGACCTTATTTACCTGACAGGTGTCTGATCAGCCCCCATGCCCGCTGGCTGTACTGTGGTACCTACCTAACACCAGCGTGCCTCGTCACCTTCACAAACGCTGTTCTCTTCGTGCTGGTCCTGAAGGCGTCCATCAGACCACACAGCGAGGTCAAATCCACCACCATTGGTCTTGCACAGGTCAGTGATCAAATTGTCAAAAAGTCTATGCATTCATTGGTTAGTGGTGTGTAGTATATTCATCGGGTCAGAGAGAGTTATAATGTGTAATACATACTTGCATAGAGGTACAAGTATCAATTTACAGAAACTTTTTTCAAGTAAGCCAAATATATCATGTTATACGTTAAATCTTGACTGCATATTTCATTCAAGATTGTGTCCATAAAAAAAATCGCAAAGGAATAGGATCAATCACCTGATCTGATCGTATCCCATGGAGTCTTTTATTAATCCAACATTGTCGTGAAGACAGAATTAATTCCCATTGATTCCTTTTTGTGGGTTGTTTCACGTTTTTATTAGAATGCAGTCCTATTTCAGATTCTCCCATTTGAACCGAAAAAGGCACGAAGACGAAATCCGAGCGTGATATGAGTGTCTGAAACAATAGAAAGCCGTTTGTCATGGGAGGATATCCCATGTTATTACCAGGCAATCCCAATAGAAATGAAATAAAGAGTGTGAACTATATCACTTTTGGGCCTGGACATGGACATGAATTGAACGGCCCAGGGAAAAAAGGGTTCTAGTTTTATCAAGGGTGCTTCGGGAATTCCTTGATCTCTTTATTTGGCAGAGGTTTTCGGTCTGGCTGGTCATCAAAACAGCTGAAAAACTATTTGTTTTGCTTTTGTAAGGAGGGGGGGGTGCAAGGTGGAGTTCAGCTGAAATCCGTGAACAGACCAAGCCAAAATGATGTGGTAAGAAATGGCGGCATCGCTCGAGATGAGCTGTTGCAAAATATCATTTCCAATCAAAGTTAAAAGACACTTGAGCCAGGAACTAAAATGAAGAAACAAAAACAGGTTATTGCCAATCAAGTTACGTTCGGGAATCACTTATTTAACCCCAGACCCATTGTATTATTATATAGCCATACATTTGAAGACCTCACCCACCTATAATGTCATAATGATATTCCCAGGTACAGATAAAACAATTCCACCAAGGTGAGTACGTTTATTCCTGTGTAGGACCTATACGTGTCCCTTATGTGAGTACACCTTTTAAGATCATTAAAAAGAAGGAATAGTGTGGAGGACAACCTCCCTTTTCTTTTGTAATCTTCTGTACCACACCTTCAGGTGGAATACACAATTTAGTTGCTAAAATCACTGATTGTGCTCTTGTATTTTCAGGCTCGCGGCACCTGCGTGTTATTGGCTTTCATGGGAATCTCGTGGATTCTGGGCTACATGGCGGAGAGGGACCAGAGTGTCTCTGCTGTGGAGCCCTACATGTTTGAGTACGCCTACTTCGCGTCGCTGACACTATGTGGCGTACTCACCTTACTATTCTACTTCCTGCTGCGAGGTGACGCCACCGCCGCCTGGCGGAACCTGTGTTGTAAGCGCTGTGGTACGTCCAAACGCCGCAGGGTGGCTGGCAAGAACTCGATGGGGGCCAAGCGCATATCGTCTGAGGGCAGCGACTATACGCTGGTCTCTGATCCCAAGTACGCGGCCCGGCGAGCGGCCGCCGAGGAGGAAAAGATGCTGGACCCTTGTACCAGCATAGAGAGCCTCTCCAACCGGGGCAGCACCCACCGCGGTAGTCAGGGAGGGGGGAGCAGCTCTCGCTATGGAGGTGGTGGCAGTAGTAGTCATAGGAGCACCGACTCCAGGTGTAGGACTCCAGACTCTAATGTCTCACTGCTGCAGAGACAGTACCTGGCCATGGGGTCAGACTCCCTGCCCGCCTCCCCCTCTCCCCACCTCCGCCATGCCAGCAGAGGCCCCACCGCCCACGCCTCCTCCCACTCAGTTTCTTCCTCCTCCAGGGCGGCCGCCCGGGCAGCGTCCCACTCCACGACAGACTGGATGCAGCACAGCAAAATATGATGACACTAACGTCATAGATATTACCCATAACTACAGCACATGGCTCCGCAGGGCTTTATACTATGGTGTCTATACTTGTGATGCTAGAATTCACAGTGCAAGGCAATTGTCAGCTCCCTTGCTATACGGGAAGTAGGTCTGATTTCAATTTAGACCTACTCTAATAAACCTATAGTTAATATACTGAAATAGGAGAAAAATATAAAGCTTCCTTGGTATATAGCGGTCTACCAGCATATGGTCAAAGGTATTTGACACCACCAACATTCTGCGCTGGATCTGTGTCATCGTTGTCATATTACAGGTAACATCAGACAAAGATTAAGATAGTGATGTAATATCTATAGGAATTGTGGAAAGGAATTGCATGCTTTCACGGTTGATGCTAGTCTAGAGGGAGCCAAATATAAGGAACAATAGACAAAGACAAAATCCTGGGCTTCACAAATGCTACAGCAATGCTCAACCCAAACCCAAAATAATATAACAAGTCTGAGTTACAAACCCTATTGGTACCTGTGGCTATCCATTGTGATTTTTGATATGGACTAAGATGGATATCTTTGGCTACAGATGTATATAATCTAAAAGGGGAAAACTATCACTAAAGGAAATTGTGATTATAATCTGTGTGAATATAATTATAGTTTATATTCTGTGTGTGAGGAATGGATATTTATACATAGGGATAACTGTGTAGAGAGAAATAACATTTGCATATTTTCTCTGATCTATGCGTAACAGTTGAGAATGAGTCCCCCAATTCCATTGCATATTCCAAAGATGACGTAGCAGAGTATCAACATATGTGGGTCAGAGTGTTTCCATCGCTGTACAAAGAATATGACTGTATACATGAAGAGTGTGCAGTGAAAACTGATAAATAGATTGAATGCCAGAAGAAAAATGTATGATCAGAAAATGGTGAGAGCTCATCAAGTATGATTGGTCAAATCAGTTCCAAATGCACAATATACTAAACCAGCTACGATTGGTGTCTATTCATAAAGAGAAGGATTGTCTGAAAATCACAAAATCCCTGTTATTATCTCTGAATGTTGAAGTGTGACATTTTAGTGTCCATAAATGGAGCTATGATAATTATCATTATTAATTTGTTCTTCATGTTCGATGTTCCGTCCTTCCCATTGTCCGGAAGTCCATCACCGTAATCACCATAGCAACCACCTCATTTGCATACGGAGACGGAAGCGGAAGTCCGACATGCACCACGTTACTTAGATCTGCACCAGGCCCTCTGGTGGCCACATGTTACATTACTGATTGAGTTAGACAACATGAACAAAATATAAAGCTGATATCTATTATGTGAATCTGGATGGACAGCAATAAAGACATTAAATGTAATTAATTAAGATATTCGTTAATCCTTCATTAGTTTTCTTGGATTTTGGATTTGTTGATTGAAATAACGAATGTAGCATGATACATGAAGTTAATAAGTACCTATTATGGACACTACTGGTTGAGTGGCGTACTTGTAGGCATAAAGATGGAAACTGCACATAGTAGTCTACATAGCCAGTCTGCAAAGCTTATCGAGTATTACGACTTTGTCATTAATGAAACTATTTATGACAGTTATTAAACAACACAATTAAAGTAGGCAATCACCTTCATATCAATAGTGGAATATTCCATAAATGCTAGAAATGATTATGGAGATCCTACTTAGATACGGCATTATAGTTTTAAGATTGTGGCCCTACACACCCATCTTGTAGCGAGACAGGGGGCCACCTTAGTCTGTCAATTACTTCTCTTTACGGGTACACGTTTACAGAGTTGGTTATTCCACTAGCGCTTATCATGTGATCATTTATGCAACTTGGTTTGAGCAGTGGCGTAGGAAAAGGCGGGGCCAGGGGGGCCCGCCCCCCCCCCCAATCACTGAGGAGGGGGGCCTGAATATGTTTGGGCCCCCCCCAAAAAAAAATTGTGAAGACCTGTAATATAAGACATATGATATACACAATCTTCGATCCTTTACTCTCCTGCATAGGGAAAAGTAGGGGCATAGGGGGCCGGGCCCCGAAATCAGACCCAAAGGGGGCTCAAATACTGCTTTTCCATACAATCTAATATAAGCATGTATATGATACATCATGCATAAAAACCGATAATTTAAGTTGGTTGGAGTGGGTCCCCCCTTGGGCCCCCCCAATGACGATTTGCTTCCTACGCCTCTGATTGAGTCTATATCAACGCTCTGTAACTATTCGGAAACAAATGACGCCACATATATCGACCCTGCAGAGAGGATCTCTCAGTCAACTTCTGTTTCAGAATGCTATGCACCCTTCCTACGAACGATGAGGACGTTAGTGTGGACGTTAAACACCAGGTGGCTATGGTAGCGTCGAGTTGACATGTAGATGTGACGATCATGGCGAGGATATAAGTCCGGGGAACGAACAACCAATATAATATAGTATCTCTCCAATGAATCGGGATTTTCTAAAAGTTCATAGTATGCTGTTTAGAGACATATTAATGTACCAGGCTAGTAGTAAGAGCAAAGTGGACTACGACTACAAAAGAGGGCTATACAACAGTTTGGTAGAGAGAAAGGAGGCTATGAGGCATGTTAGCGGTACACGAAAAGATACCTCGGTATTACCGACGCTCCCTCGTCTTTAGTCCGGCGGCAGAGTGAAGAAGCGTCAGTTCTTATATACTTAGACGAGGGCGTTACTGGTCAGGGGTTCAGTCAATCTTGAGTCTATGGGCCTCCATCTGGTGTTACCTGATTTAACTTCCGAGCCCCGAAACACAGATGTGCCCTAACGGGTAGAAGCCCTATACAGAAAGGAGACTAGGTACCACTACCATGTTAGTAGTATATAGAAAAAAGGGCCATGTAACCGGTAAGTAGGGGGTTATGTACCAGATAAGTATAACAGAGAAAGAGCTATAATATATCAGTTAAGTGGTATAGAGAAAGGGGGCTAGTTAATATTATAGGGCTATAGTAGTATGCAGAAAGTGAGAGATATCCAATAGAAGTATAGTGACAGGATGTCAGGGCTGGTAGTATATTGAAATTGAAGATATTCAAAGGTAGTATATTGAAAAGGGGCTAGGGTTAGTAGTATACAGAAAGTGAGAGATTTTGAACAGTAGTATAGCGAAATGGGGCACGTTCATAGTATAGCAAAAGGGAAGCTTACACAGAGTTAGTAGTATAGAAAACGGGTTAGTAGTATGCATAAAGCGAGAGATATTTAAAAGTAGTATAGGGAAAGGGGGTTATATACCATGTTAGTAGGCTAGTAGTATACAGGCTAGTAGTGTACATAAAGGGGGCTATGTACAAGGCTAATACATGTAGTATACAAAAAGGGGAGTGTGTACACAGTTAGTAGTATGCAGGGAGGGGTATGGTAGCCACCACATAGTTTACAGACAGGAGATCGGAGGTATGTTCTGTAATTTTAGTATACTAAGGGGGAGAGGGCACATGCACTAGGTTATTCAACAGATAGGTAGCGGGTTATTCAATAGATAGGCAGTACCAGGCTAGTTATTCAATAGATAGGTAGTTCCAGGCTAGTAGTATACTGAAAGGGCCTAAGTACCTCTACCAGGCAGTAGTATAGGGCAAAGTGCCCATGTACCAGGCTAGTATTATACAGCAAGGAGCTAAGTACCATAATGTATGTGCAACATAATGCATGCAGTAGTATGGGGAAAAGTCCCCATGTACCAGGCTATTAGTATACTGAAAGGGCCTAAGTACCTCTACCAGCGAGTAGTATGGGGGAAAGTCCCCATGTACCAGGCTATTAGTATACTGAAAGGGCCTAAGTACCTCTACCAGCGAGTAGTATGGGGGAAAGTCCCCATGTACCGGGCTAGTAGTATACTGAAAGGACCTAAGTACTTCTAATGTACCCATGTAGCAGGCTAGTAGTATACTGAAAGGGGCTAAGTACCATAATGCATGTGCAACATAATGCATGCATACCAGGCAGTAGTATGCAGAAAGTGGAGCTAAACGGGGCTATGTAAAAGGTTAGAAATATACGGGAGGGGGGGGGGGGGGTGTGTGTGCTAGATGAGTAGTATACAGAAAAGGGCCCAGGCTAGCAATAATTGTCTCACGTGTAGTCACTTGATGGCGCTCTGAATATCTGGCAACACTAGAAGCCATTGTACTTGTCATACATACTACGTCTTTATCAATATACATTGTGCACATTATAATGTGTGGAATTGGTATGCATGCATTATGATATACATGCGTTAATTTTGAGTAGAGCTACTACAAGGTTTCACCACTAAGGGAGCCACTTGGACACTTGGTGCATGCGCCTCCTCCAGGCGGGGTATGAGTAGGTTTCCAAGACTGGGTGCGACTTGTGAGAGTGAGAGTATTAGGCTTTCTTGGCTACCTGGCTCTGTGATGGATCTGTGCGCAGACGAGGACAAAGGGTCATCCGAGCAAACATGTAATCTTTATAATATTGAAGTTCCAACGATGTACAACAACTGGCGATAGTTTTCTTTAGAAATTGCTTGGCGATCATGGGATGATGTTACTCAACCTCGATTTCAACAGCACCATGCATAGAACCTCGTATTTAGTCGCCCCATTCCATAACCCATGCTAGTATTCCACAGTTCCACATTATTTAATGATAATTATTTTGTATCTAATTAACATGAGTCCATATGTCAAATTGCAATTAGCTACTGGCCAAAGCTTTTCAAGCTTAGTCATACCGTTGGATATAGAAATGATATTTACATTCTGTTGCCAATCTAGTGACCCTCGTAATTAGGTCTCTCTATGAATTGGGGCTACCATTGTAATCAGAATCAAAATCTATGTTGCCAAGACAACACCTATTGAAAAAAAAACGATGAATTTCGAACAGTGGCCAAAATGAAATACATTGGAGAAACCCATCATTTTCTATAAGGAAGAGCACCGTAGAACATTTTGGGCTTATCTTTTTCACTTTTATGGCCATTGTGGGTCCCCTGGTGACTAAACACAATGTCAAAAATCAGACGCCTTTCACCTCAGCTGCCCATACTGTGTGATTTATAAACCTGTCAATAGGTGCAGGGAATGCCTAATCTAACTCCTATAATGATCAAATTGGCTTGATCCTCCCTTTGTCTCCCCGTCTTGTATATTTCTCTCAAAAAAGGTTTGAAATCAGCTAAAACTGATATCTAAATAGTTTTCAATCTCCCCATACGTATCATAAGTAGTAGGCTCAGAAGGATCAATTTGCCTAGCCATGCATCATCTACAACCCCCCCCCCCCCCATGCTCTCCTTGGCAACACGATCCCAGACCCCACTACGTTTCATCCTCGCTATGGTCATAGTGTGAATCCATAGTTATAGTCATATTGTAAATCCAGGGATCATTAATGATTTTGATATAATATGATACCAACTCGAAAATACCACAGAAATTATTGCAAACACACGTACACAGGGCCTACATATTTCCTGAGAAATACCCTGAAAATACCCGAATAAATGAACCCTATGTGCGAGTTACATCTGCAGGACATCGGGCTTGACACAGTTAGTAAGAAAGGCCGCCATCTTTGCTTTTAATGGCTTGGTGGAGGGCAGAATAACGGCCGTCTGATTACAGGGGCCCACCACATTGATGCAGGATTCAGCCAATTGGTGCCCGTCTTTATAATTCATTACCGACTCATCAACGATCCCAATAGGACCTGCCGAGCACAGTGGGAAACATTGGGCGGCTACTGGAACCACTTTGTAGCGAGCTACTCAGAGCCAGCAAGCCGAGATTAACTCATCATGACGTGCAGGCTACGTCAAAGCTACGTCATGCTTCAGGTATAATTCCCCAGGTAAATCCACAGGAGGCACCCATTCTGAAATAGCCTATCCTCCGCTTGGGTGGCTGTTGGGGAAGGTTGCTTATTTTGCCGTCAAAGGCCGGGCAGGTAGCGCCACCTAGTGAGCGTGTATCTCACCTCTGTGCTTTTAAAAATCGCCGCCATGTCTCCACCATCGCGGGGGAGGGACGAGAATATACGAGATATCGCAGAGGACCCGGTGAGATTGCTTCAGCAAATGATATTTGGTGATGACGTTTTCGGCCCTGGGGCGTTGGAATTCTGGGATATGCCGTGACGTCAAGGATAAGCCCGTCTTGGTGATTTGGCCTCGTATTCGTCTCTCTGACCGGAAATGGTGCGAGAGATGAACAATATTGTATTCCGCTTAGGTCGAGCCTTAGGACCCGTCACTTTTAGAAGTGAAATGGACGGCTATAAATAAATCACATACATGTTCTATATCATATCGAATTTAATTTATCCCACGCAACAGAGATAAATTACTAAATGAATTATCAAATTAATTTCCAGACTCCACCTTTTAAATGATATGGTACTAGATGAATACCTGTTTATCTAGTTACTCTTAATCCTATACAACTAGGATCAGAATTCCATCGTGTGATTTCATAGTGCTCCAGTAAAATAAATGTTTTATTCCATATGGAGAACGTGAGGCTCAAATTGTAGAGAAACACTCAGTCTGGATAGAGTTTCGTGAATCTTTGTCTATAATCTACGTAGGGTGTTGCCTCGGTGTTTTCGGGTAATACTTTAAAGGTATAACGCAAACTAGCACATTCTTCTTTCATCCGTTAGATTTACTAAAGGGGTCTAAACGCTCCTACCTGTAGTGCTTGATTGATATCCTTGCATATGTTGAAAGTCTGTCAAAGGACATTTCACCAGCGCATCAAGCTTCTCCAGCCCCCCTCCCACACCCACACGTCACTCATGAGATATCGTACCTCCAAACTTAATGACAACTCAAAAACTTTTTCTATAAAGTTCCAACACATTAATCTTGTTACTATTCTGTTTGCTTGTGCCATCCTCCTTTTGTGGTGGTTTTTAATATCAACTATTCTATTTATGGACAACATTCTCGACTTCTCGCATCTATAGAGCTCACTGATGCATGCATCATTGAAGTAAGCCCTATGTTACCGGGAGTTCTTCCACTTGAACAGAATAAGTATAGCAATGAACTGTAAAGCTTGATCAAAAATGCAATTAGACTGATACAAATCACACCACCAATAATCACCGCATCCAGACAGGCAGAATGATAATAGCCCTTATCTCAGGTCTAGATCCTAATTACAAGACAGAACTAATCAGCATCACGGTGTACATTCATATAAAGTGTGGACTGATGGGAGAAAAACCATAGGCTTTCTTTTATTGGCAGGGAGATATATGGGGTGCTTATAGCTACTGGTCCGATCAGACTGATAAGATGCAGCAGAGATAAGCCCACAGGCAGGGGTGATCATCCCAGGGATCGGGGACAGGATAAACTGGGATCCCCAGCCCCCAGGGCCGCCAACAGAAGGGTGGAGGGTGGTGGAGGAGGGGGTACTGGAGGAGGAGAGGGGACTGACAGGGGTGGGTGGTCCTCAACCTGAGGACAACGAACAGGTGACCATGATGACCCTTTCCTATAGTAGGATAGACGAGTTATAAGATAGGCGTGCCACAATGAAGGGATTAAGACAGTATAATGGGGCTATACTGGTCTCGGTGTGCAGGGTCTGTGTGTCAGAGGTGGGCTGAATTGATAGGAGGGTGGAATCAGGTAATCGGTGCATGTTGAGATGGACATGTTCTAGGTTATATGACAACCACCTCCTCTCTCTCCCACAAGCCCATGCAGCAATAACATAATGTGCTGTGAGGGTAAACATAATTGTAGGTTAGTAAAGATAGAGAGAAACTCAAGTTATAGCCGGATGGGCAATGCCAATGGCATGTGAATTGCATTCAGTCGAAATACCTCACTAGTATCTAATTGCTTATATAGGTGTAGGGTAATATGCTATAGAGTTAAGACTGAGATAAGGATCCCCCATGGTGGCCTGGCGTATGGGTATAGGCACTGGGTAGTGGTGGGGGGGGGGGGGTGAAGGCGGCCCTTCATCATGCCCAAACGGTGGCTTGGTGTGGCTGATGTAATAATCCCAGACTTTAAAAGGAGATCAATCCGTCTCCTCCAGAGACTGGCGTCTATGGTCCTCTACACCACCCCTTTTGTTACACACTACTCTACTGAGAGAGAGAGAGAGAGAGAGAGAGAGAGAGAGAGAGAGAGAGAGAGAGAGAGAATTACATGAGTTGAGGTTCTCACGGGAGTAGCCGCAATTGGACTTGTGAATGTCGTAAATGGTTAGCATTATGTTAACTTTCATAGCATATTCTATAACAACTGTTTCAGTCGTATATATCGATTTTACATGAATTAAATGAGGATCTAGAATAATCTAATGATTTATAAATTACAAGCTGGGTTAACCCAGCATATCATGTATCTGTGGACACATGTTGTGTGAGCAATATTCTATTCACAATTAAAGGAACCGTGCTATACAGTATAATGTATTATTTACACCAATGTTCTGTA
This sequence comes from Harmothoe impar, assembly GCA_947462335.1. Lineage (NCBI taxonomy): Eukaryota > Metazoa > Annelida > Polychaeta > Phyllodocida > Polynoidae > Harmothoe > Harmothoe impar. Next base: position 58,357,466 of record OX381704.1, read on the forward strand.
CATAAGATTATTAATCAAATAATTGATATAATTATTAGTAAAGGCAGCGCTGCATCTTCTCTGATTACACATGATGCGGGGACACATGGGGTGACCCCGATAATAAGGGTCCATAATAAAGTGCAGAAAGGGTGCCTACTATTTCAGGGTTGACTTGAGGGTATACAGATCCATCTGGGCACACACTCACTGCTCTTCCTCTGGCCAAACAAGAGATGTTTGCCTTGGCCGAACAGGACCATACTTGAGCGTGTCTGTCGCCACATCTTCACCCGACCCCCAGTGCTACCTCCGACACTTAATCTGCAGGCCTCAACTGTGGGAATTTGGAGGCTCTCTCTCTCTCCTTCTTTGTCATTCCCAAACTGTTAATTCCCAATACTCAAATCTTTGTCATCCCTTTCTCCAAAATGACTATTAGTGTCCTAAACTATGTTTAAAATCACTTATCATAACATTGGTGTTAAAGGCTAGCACAACAGAGTACCTACTGTTTGTCCACTAACAAAATAGGAGCGTCTTAGAAAATCGCTGAGGGACTTAATGGGCAAAATCTTAGCAAACATTGGCAGAGGATAAAGACAATTGAGAGTAGCCACATCATATTGTTCTAAATCCGTATGTGAAGGCACGAAGACATGAATGGGCAAAGTTTGTATTAGTATTGACATCCGACAGGGAAGACACTGGCCCCAGGAGAGTACACAAGCAGGAGGAAATTAACGCTTTCTCTTTAGAATCGTCATTGTCCATTCCTCTCAGAGTATTATTGTTTAGTTAAGACTAGTACTCAACAGTCCATCACGCGAAGGCTCTATGATAGGATATACAAAAATCATAATTATATATACAGGGAAACTAAAGCAGTTTAACTTCACAGAAGGCCCGTATGGCGTGTTTGCAAACATTATTTTATTGTCAATTCGATGAAGTTATATCACTGTTTATATAATGAAGAACTGATGTACAAATATCATGCTCAACATCATGCTCATTTAACATAATGTTTAAATTACATACAGGTATATTATTACCTGTATAAATGTGGGAGGTATTCAGGCTGTGGTACATTTCATTAATGTAAATACATGCTGTATGTACGTATCATGCCATGAGTGGCGGCATATACATATGTATGTAGCCTCAACCACTTAATGGCTTCCATGCCCCCATGCCATGTCTCATAGCTGTAACATATCAGTGTACATTAACAACATGGGCAGGTTATCACGATACAGGTACAGGGTTGGATGATACCTGATGATGGTGTGTGCTTGGTGTCAACCCTGTAAAGCTGCACGACACCTTATGACCCACAACACTAGGATAAAGGGGGCCATAATATATACCACACATACTGTTACACAGAGAGAAGAAACAGCGTCAAAAGGGAGTCCAGGTGAGAAAGGGTGAGACTAGTGCGAGCATGCCCACAGAGCAAGGTAGGGTGAGCCCTGTGTGAAAAAGCTCACCCCATATGCTAGATTGGGCAAGCCTTGTGCCTATAGGGCTCTACCGGGACCAGACTTGTTCCCGTGACCACTCTGTGTACACTGACACCAGCAATCTCGTGAGACCTTGGTTCTGCTCTCGTAGTGTAGCCTGTTCCCCGGAAGCTATGGTGTGTGAGTGTCTGGTCACTGCCTAAGTCTCACGCTAAATTGCGAGCTCAGAACTAACATGGCCGCCCATATGGAGAAAACCGAATCATCGCTATAGCCTCCTCTGCCCAAACCCACACTGAGGGTGACCCTCTGGTCTGTGTGCTGACACACCACTTTACCCAAGGTCCCCCAAGCATGCACACCAGTAGTTAGTAGTAGGTTTGTATATTGCCATGGTGGATAAATAGAGGTTCCTTTATATGGCCACCCAACACAGATCCGATAGAGTAGTGGTCATCACTGGCGCTTTGTATGTGAAAGGTCCAGGGTTCAAGACTCGGTCAACCTACCCACCATTTTTTCTTTGATTGTCTATTTTTTATTAACTTTCATTATGCTACTGCAAGCCCCTGTCGCAACTCTTCCACAGTGCCACACAGTCCCAGCCATCAAGCCTGGATTTGGGCAACATGGCAGAGAGTTGGATAGGGCTGGTACAAGATTCGGGCTTGTGTGAGGGCAATGCTAGGAACAAAAGGTTAAAACATTCCAATGTACAATACATATAGGTTCCTTAGATATCACAACCTTGTACCCACATGGTAGTCTAGTGGTCATCACAGTCGCCTTGTATCTCAAAGGTCCAGGGTTTGTGACGCGACCATGTCAACCTTCCCACCATTTTATCTTCAATTTTCTATTTTTATGAAGAAAAGTTGGTGGGTAGGTTGACATGACCGCGTCACGGACCCTGGACCTTTGGTACAAGGCGACGGTGCTGACCACTATACTACAGTGTGGGTGTGAGGTGGTAACATATAAGTAACTGATATATACTGCACATTGGACAACCACACACCTTATGCAAGCCCTCATCCACCTCTCACCCGAGTTCCCCAACCATCAGCTAGCTACTGGGTGGGATTGGGTGGGCATGTGGAAGGGCTAGGGCACCTCACCCAAAGCTCACACTACCTCACCCCTTGAGATAGGCACAAAAGTAGTTCGCCCTAGCTGGCACGAGCATACCCTAGCCTCACCCCAGTTTCCTGGGTCCCCTCCTTATGGGAGCCCAGGTCCTTATTTGACTCCCTTAGGTGAGTCAGGGAACTATGTGACTCCCCCAGGTGACTCCCTTAATTAGATCGATCGGGGAGTCATCTAGGCTCCCTTAGGCGGCCAGGGGTCCCCTAAAGAGGGCAGTCATTCTGGAGGCAACCTGGACTCCCTTTTGACGCTGTTTCGCGCATCTTTCTTCTATCTAATTGAAAATGTCACGTTCTACTTCCCATTCTGCTAACTTACGAACCTGAAATATATCTTTCGGTATAGATACATATGGACTCTTTGCACTATCCGCATTAGAAATCTGCGTTAAATTATAGATAACTTTAACATTTTCCTCTGAAGAATTTAGCAACTTGACGAGGAATACACGTGTATGATCCCTTACTCCGCCACCTCGTGGTCTTGGTGTAGCTTCCTCTAAGTCTGCCTCCTCCAGTAGCTGCCTGCACCCTGGCAGCGGCCCGTGCTCTGCTACTGGCAGGGGCTGGTGACGGGTGTAAGGTGAACCCCACCACAGCCATACACAAGTCATGAGCAGCTCGCCGCCAGCTGGAGAGCAGCTCGTCTTGGCCCAGGTGCAGGCCACACCAGCCACAAAAACAGCATCATTTGAGACCACCAGCCTGCCTTATTGATAAGCCTTCAACTCATTACTCACCCACTGTACACCGTTATCTGAGATAGCTGGGGCCTTCCTGAAGCTATAGGGTAAAGGGTTGGGGTGGTTGAGTTTCCAGCTACCCTCTCCCTCACCTGAGGGGCACCACTATAGCGCTATGTGAACCAACCTCTGCCATTCCAGGTAAGGTCCTGTTTTTACTCAGAATTGATGGAAAATGTCTCTTGGGTGCCTTGATTTACCTGATTGATCCAAAAGATATGAAGAGGCCACCCAAATGTACAAGAATATATGCCTATAGGGTTTTAGTGCCGAAAAAGCACATCTTGGTAGCTAGTAGAGTTTATTGATCTGCAAAGGTTGGGAAAATGTCTTTTATTTCTAGACGACTGCTTACTGATAGTATGAGTTTAGTTCGATACCAAATCTGTCAATATTTGTCCATGTCAATATCCGTAATTATCATTAGACAAAACAGCAATCTCAAATAAAGATTAATTATTATGAAAAGATACTATAAGATAATAACAACACATTTAGGGCAAATACATAATAATATTATTACTAACATAAATAGGAACGGTGGATGGGTATTTCCTTATTGCAATCTGACTTATGATTCAATTATGGTGAGCTAAACTTTAGAACAATAACTACAATCAAGTATCTAAAGGAAAGTTATGTGTTATGCGTTTGTTAAACTCTTGTATGTAGATTTAAATTGCACTTCTAATTATACTAATGTGCTAATAAGACTGCCATGCCAACTATAACTTATGCTAATACTTTACTGTATTTGTTGTTTAAATAGTGAATGATACTCTAGTGTGTAGAATGTGTGCGGACATGTACCTGCCCACACTTTTACAAGTATATTTAGCTAACGACCACACATAGTCCATGCATATCACCGAGACAAAGCGGAGGTCATCTTTTGAGGCAGGACAACCCCATCCTTTGATTGGCCACAGGTCAGGCCCATTGGTGGCCCAGTGGCGCTTCCATGCCAAGGTAAACCAACGTGTGCCCTGGCCATTGCCCCTTCGGCATTCTGCAGCTGCCTATCCAACAGAGGATGCTAGTGCAATCTATACTGAATCATATGATAATATAATATTGATATTTACCATCAGATTCTATCTGTCAGATGTGGCGGCGCAAGGACCTATAGTTGTAATCGGAAGAGTGTATATGATATTTAGCAGGCAAAATATGAAGATGTGTAAGGTATGTAATTACCATATAGTGAGTGGCAACGGTTGTTGTCTCAAATTGACTTATCACTGATTTAGAACTCCGGGCCAAAAAGTAATAATCCAAATAAATCTTTTTGAATCAGTTTTATTCATCCTGGAATACAATTAGGCTTTCGCCCTTTGCGTCGCAGTCCAGCTTGGGTTTTACATAGACATACATTTTTATATGAAACTAATTGCTAATAATATAATGTTTGAGTATCATTGTTCTAGAATATGAATAGAATGCTAATAAACATGTGAATAGACAAAAAATAATATAACAGAATGGCAAGATGAATACACAGTTTTCATGTAATTAGTGATGTTAAGGATTTACTTGAGGTGGGGGGGGGGGGGTCAGGTTTAGAAACTTATCTTTCAGTTTCTCTTTCAGAGATTTTTATACTTCTCATAGGTGTCTACCTTTCTCTGATGGTAGAGTCCACCTCACTTATACACACAGGCTGCCTTCAGGAAAAGCCAAAATATATTTTATAAATCATCTTGTCTGATGGACAAATAACTTGTTTTAAGAAAAATGCAAGAAAGTCATTTTTCTAAAACTAGTCATTTGTCCGCCAAGCGAGTTTATCTATCTTATTTTCTTGAAATGAGACAATTATTTTTGGCATATACCTATACTAGCTGCACGTAGCACCCTTCATCCAACTTCATATTCTTATGGAACGTAGGGGCGGGTCCATCTTCTTATAGCTAACAATCACCACCTGCAAAGCAGTATAACAAGTATAAGCAGCTATATATATGTAGAAAGCACCAAGGAGATTGCGGGTCAATATTATATCTGAGGTTTGTCCATATTACCATCGAAAGTGACATCAAAGATTACGTACACATTGTTAGGGGGCTGGGCCCATAGCGTTCGAAAGCACATATATATGCACAGCCGATGCACCAGTTTTACTTCCCATTATCCATTTGTATACATTTAACTTAAGAATATCGACATCGTCACATAAGACAGAAAAAACTACTGTTTAAAGCTATCAGCTTTTTCTACTGTCTTTGGATGCATAGGTCCCTTACATCGATGTTATTTATGAAAGAGCACAGCTGTGGTAGACACAAGCGTTGTCTGATGCAAGGACCTTGAAGTAGGGGGGTAGGGCACACAGCAACAAAAAGGCCACACATGAAAGGCGGTGATAGCTTGCCTATACATAGACTTGAAGTATACCAACAGTGCCACACCCTTGTCTCTGTCTGCAACTCCTGCCCACTCACAGTAACTCCCCCACCCCCATGCAGCACCACATATATAACACTACACATATCCAGTAACACTCCCTCTTTTTCACCTCCCCTTGCCACGCCTATATGTACCATCTCTGATTTCTTACCGTTAGCACGCCACCTTCTCCATCCCACTCTGAGTATCTATAATAAGTCACCACCCATGTGTTCTGGTGTTGGGTGGTCTAACCGCTACTTCCAGATTCATGATTACATGAATTAATGAGTATTGCTGAATAAATGGGTGTCTTACCCGTTGATGCTTAAAAGGGCTCAGCGACCAAGAATACAAGAATTTACTCGTGAAGTTTTGGGAAATGTCTTTGCAAATTATGTCCCATGAATCACATTCATATAGATTCCTAGTACTACTAGTATACTACATATCGGATGCTATTTAGGAAGAACACCTTTATAACTACAAAAACTGGTAGTACCCAAAAAGAGCTAGTTAACATAGTTCTTCTATAAGATCATGGTATCATGAGATAATTATCCTTTTGAAATAGTCAGATCACCACATCACCACAACTGTTCCTGACATAGATTTAATCAATATTTACCAAGGTCACATATGATAGCTTTGGCAGATTACGTGAACCTATATACATATTGGGACTTTCATGTGGTATATCATTCTTAATGGTCCTAATTTATTAAATGTTTAATGCTTGTACCCATTCCATATGTACACAGATGAAGGGGTTGATTGAGTGGAGTAGACACACTGTCTACTTGCAGTAACAGTATTTTCCCGAATTTAATACACATAGAGACTTCCTTAGTTCCTAATGGAGCAATATTTTACTCATTTCTTATATATCAGATATCTCATGGACATTTAATTAAAGAAGGAGCTAGAGTGTGTGTTTTTTGTACGTGGAGAAAAATTACTGATATCTCATAATGATGTTACCCGGGGAGTGGGGGTTAATAAAACAGTTGCGTGCAGTCAAATTCTAAGAAGCTTTTCAAACATTAAAAAAGATAAACTAACTGTGATGCTCAGTGCAACAACCAAGCATCAATTACCGATACTAAGTAAGTTTAATGCGTGTGTGCTTTAGTACATGGCGTCATCTTGACGGGTTTACCAGTTAAATGCAGCTAGATCATTTAAATACGGTAAGGGCAACTTCCAAGATATCCCAAAGTGTGGTGTGTGTGTGTGGGGGGGGGGGGGGGGTCGACTTGCTTTACTCCCCCAAGGGTTAACTATTAGTCCATTCATAACATCCTTTAGTTAGTTTATATTATCATTTATTTATGATGTGAATACATGCCGCTATCTTTCAATGTCATGGAGGTACTGTTATCCACTACTGTCCAAAGTAAATAACCATGACGACCGACAGATGATACACCATACCTATTAAAGCAGCAGCTAATATGATAAACCACCAGTGGACATATTTGTATTCTGATCGTTTATGAATCGACATGCCATCTTTGTTCAGATTACTTTATAGCAATAGAATGGACATATCATAGGGGAGCCGACAGTGATTACCACATGTGCACCGTCCAGTATACACAGCAACCTGGGCTTATGGAGAACCCGCCGGTGTGTAACTTAATACGTCCAGTGGTCCGGCTGATGAATATTAAAACACACAGGTGCCCTACAAATGGATTATGTATGGTTGTGACAGGTAGAGCAGTGTATCCCCATCTATAGTACAGAGAAAGTGGCTGAGTGGGATACAGCCCCAGCCTCACCGAGGGGGGAACGATACCAAAACCCCTCTGGTTATGAGCCTTTGCCTTTATTTCATGGTCTTTACTCTTCAAAATATGTATAATTGTATATAAATGACCATAACACTTTGAACAGATGATGACTTCACAGGAACATCGTATCCCATGGGGGGCATGGAATACGGGATTCCTAGTACTACCCTGTCGATCTTCCCAGGTATATATATAACCATAATAAACTGACAAGTGATCACCCAGGAAGGTGGTAACTCATAAATCTAATGTCTGTTACTGAGATGACTCTAATGTCTAATATGGAATGAGTTTAAGCGTGAAAGCCGGTATCCCTCCCTCCCCAAAGAAATTAAAAAGAGATTCAGGCTTCCTATAAAAATTAGAGATTGTTACTTACTACCAAAGCAGTAAAAGCTTGTCTCTGTGCTGTCAAAGTAAATTTATGCAAGGGCTTGTATATTCACTGTATTATGTTTACCACTAATTCTGTATTATATTTACCACTGTATTATGTTAAGTACTATTTCCTATTATCATCAAGGTGAATACTTAATACAAATCATCGCTTTATTATTATGGTCTTTAATATTGAACGAAAAAAATGTTTATTGAAAATGGTTTCCCATATTTATATTTTATATCCCTGGTTCTGGTCTCTGTAGACTAGGTCCTTGGTGAAGATTTCCTTAGATTAATATAATATCTTTTCCAAAGGCTTGCAGAAATGTCTGCTTTACTTATGGTTATAGCATGTTATATAATGTCTGGATACTAAATTCATACTCTTTGTTCTATTGGACATTGAGATGAGCATTGGTGATACAGGTATTACCAATGCAATCCAGTTTTATGTAGAGCAATATATTTTATGTGTCAGAGTCTTTAGATGTCGGTAAGTACAACGCCCTGTTGGCACGACAGGGGCCCTGCTGGTCAAAACAACATTTGTATTTACAGAGATTATCGATAGCTATAAACAGGGCCTGCTTTCATGAGGGAGTCTCCAATGTCAATATTATGGCACCTACAGGACAAGAACAAAGTAGAAATTCAACCGAAGACCTCCATTTCCCATGCATTCAGTTTAATTCAATGGACATTACGGGTACAACCTATTAGCCTGGTCATTCATATTGCAAGTGCCTTTAGGTAATGGCTTTTGCTCTTCAACCGTGGGTGGCGAGAGTAGGACGGGTGGGATGGGGTTGCATTTTACAACAGGAGGATGGGGTGGGATGCCTGGGGTGTATCTAGTGGTGTTTGCGTGCAGAGAAGGCTTAGATTGCCGAGTGCACGCTGTGACAGAGACAGTCTCATAACAATAGTAGTATTAAGGGAGGGATGATGCTGTGACGGCTCTGTACTGAGTACACTGCACCAATGACCGATGATTACAGCTCTCCATGCAACCACCCCCTCCCCTCCCTATCTCCCCTCTCATGTCCCCTTCATGAGATATTTACGTAGCTGCTATTAGTATCATGTGGACCCTGCAGTGGAGGATTTCTCCAGCTCAGTTTTGGGATAATATTCTGTTATACAGGATCTGGACTCTCATTGGGTTAGCAATGTGGGTCAATATTACATTTTCTCATAGTTTCTCGCTGCCCTGTTTGAATTATTGTAGTCTGGTCTTGACTTCTGGGTATTGGATTGTGTGACGTGTCTGCACAAGCAACTTGGCCTCGTCCCATGAGCTTACCTTCCATTCCACAAGCTTAAAGCGTCTCTACAACTGAATCAGATTTAGCGTACTAATCTTTGAACACTATAAAGGACACAGGTTGTATACAATGTACTCAATTTCCCAGGCATGGAATCTTCACATACAATGACCTGAATAGGCCGACGTGGTGTATTGGTTTATCTTTAGGGAGTGGTCATTACAGGGGAGGTGAGGGGGGGGGGGGGGTCGTGCTTGTGGTCGATTCATTTGACCTTTCGAAATTGCCCGACCCATTTGAAATCTATAAAAGCCTGTGCCCTTATTTTTGTCCCCCTCCTAGGAGAGTCTCTCCCCAAATCTAACCCTCCCCTTATTGTTAAATTATGACAATTCCCCTTGAGGTGTCCATGTGATATCAGTAATTCACACTATATAGCAACCTGAGGTGCCGTGTCCAATGACCATTAGTCTACATAGGTGTTTATAGAAATAGATCATTGATTGTATTGATTACCACAGGGCCTTCCACGAGCTTTCCTCTGCGTTTAAACTAGGTAAATGTTATATATTTGTTAATATTGATTGGTATAGGCATGCAGGGTACACATCCAATTTTGTAGGTGGTTTCTATTCTCCCAGCAGATCTATAGTTATATTATAACTGTTGTTTTTTACAAGGTTTATTTGGGAATATATATGATCATTAATTTTATACCCCAGATTCAGCTGGCCGCTCTGTCAGCTGGGCCCATATATCCTAATCTCATATTTAGATAGAATATATATGGTAAACTGTCCCAACAGGTTAATGTGCTATAATTAACTGTGCCATCGTAGAAAGTAAAAAAAGAAATCGCACAACAAAGTAATCTGAATAACGAGATCTAAAGCAGCGGTTATACATAGCATAAATATAATGATAAATTGTCATTGATGTAATAGTAAGTCAATAATTAAGAAAGTCCGCTATACTACCCAAATAAGAATAGACTGTTATCACCAGTGACTCAAAATATAGTGGATAAAGAATCAGTAGATAGACTTACAGCACATTAAAGTATCATTGACGTCATGGAGGAGGGCTTCACTGCATCCTTCATCAAGGTGTTTAACGAATCGGCCACTAGGGGGCTACACCTCATAGGAAATCACGTGGTAGTGTGCCCTGGTGGGGGGCAGGTGAACGACACTCAACCTTGTTATTGTTCACAAGTGGCGCGGTCACCGGTCCCAATCTGGGAACACCAGGAAATTTGCACCCTTCCCGTCGTGCCTCGCCACAATGGAAGCCCCAGCGGGGGAGGGTTAGAAGCCAAAATGAGGCTCATTGGACAGGGAAGCCCACAATGACTGCTCCCTGCTCACCTCACGTATCTCTCCACTACAGCAGCATCGTGGTCACCTTATCACATGTATAGGACCTCCACTATTACTGCCCCTCTACTACACCCTCCCTGCTCCTACTACTGTTCTGGTTCTATATATATATCGATATCAATGATTTCGTTCATGGACACTCAAGACAGGTATTTCATTAACCCTATCCTACATGGTTTTGTACACATGTAAGGAGCTTATTTTGTTCCATCCTAATCCTAATTCCATTGCTCCCATGTTTATACTATTGCTCCAGCATGTCCCTACTTCACTTTCAAATTGTGCACATAACACATCTTTCTTTCAATTAATGAATTAATCGATTTTATGTCATCCTAGTATCAAAAACATTGTCTACCTCCCCCCTCCTCCCAGGAAATGGCAGTCTGTGAATGGGAGAATATGCATCATGTTATCCCTTCATAACACCAAGGTCACTTATTCTGAGGTGTATGTCAATGACTGGATGTAAAATCAGGTTTCCTACTAACTTGGGGTAAGAGGTCCGCTGTACTATATAGGTACTCGCGTGCAGAATCATAATTAATGTTCATCGGTACTACTAATTGGGGCCGCGACTCATTAGTTGGGCAACCAAACATGGATGCCAAGATCCGCAGGCTAGGAGCCATTTCGCGGAACTATAGGGACATTTGATACCAAGATGGGAAGTCGTAGGTCAATCCAATTGGGAGAGGCCATGTTGACATTAACAGTCCATGTGCGCATTATCCGTAAAACGACATTTAATATTCGATTTATCAGATGAACAATGATAGAAACAATAGATAGAGAGTCAAACAGCTAATGACTCTGCATATATGAAGGGTCAACTTGAGTTGACTCTCTACTATAAGTGTCAACTTGAGTTGACTCTCTACTATCAGTGTCTATAGCAGAGTCAATAGCTGTTTGACACTCAATTTTTGCCAGAGCCACGTGGGAGACACAGTTGACACCTTTACTTTTCTGTGTGCACTTGTTTAGCATGATAAACTATTCCTATCACGCACAAATGTGATAAATGTCGCCTTCTAAAATAAATGAACCACTAAATATCAGTTGCTCTCTCTATTTGCGTGTTCTTTAGATATACCATGAAGGTCACAGTGCACAATGGGAGATCATAGTTAATGGACCTACATGCCAGCAATGCTTTGGTGGGGGTGGGTGCTGCTGGAAATTTGCCATGGAAGAATGACACCACCCCAGCCCCGACGATACCACAGACTATCCCTTCTCTTCATTATGACATCTTTGTGGTTCGCTCCGGCAACTTATGGCGGGAAGCCAGGTTTGCAGACGACTTTTGGCTTCAAGAATCAGGATCCGGGTCCTCAAAGATGTCTGCTGCCATGTGGCAGACGCCAGCAGTCACTATTCTAACAATTCTATACTATATATGATAGTAATTCCTCTTAGACAATACCCCGGCAGAACGCTGTAGGGCCATATAGAATAGACCTGACTGCGGATGAGGATTGTTTACTTAAAGGTATCATTTTGATTTACTTCGTCCATTGTCATAATTTTGAAAGTAAGATATAACCAATGTGTGTATGATATATGCGTATTTAACATTGAGAACGGCTACGGTACAATCCCATGCTCGTCTTCAACATGACTCACGGTATTTAAGTTTTTAATATGGCATTCCCCTGAAGACAGAAAAACATATCAGCGTTTTTGACAACCTAGTGGGCACAGAGCATTGAATCAAAATTGATGAATGGTTGACAATGCTGATTCAAGGTTGATGCAATGTTGATTCAACATTGAACTGAAATATGTGCCCACTGGGAAGTGGCGTATTTATGGCAAGCCCATTAGGAGAACTTAACAGAAACCTGGCTTCTGTTACAGACCCCTCCTCTGTGCACTGAGAATGGATGTTCTCACAGAAACCAGGATTGTGTCTGCAGAAACTTACCTTGTGTAACATAGTGCATGGCAAGCCGATTGAGTTAACTTAACAGAAATCTGATTTATGTACACCCGGTTTCTGTCAGCATGGGAGTTTGTAGTTTGTAGTTGAATATTTTTATTTGACCATAATTTCAAATAACATGGGGCACTTTTCAATATAGCCAAAATTACATAAATCGAGTGATGTACGCCATAGAGTTAGTGTCTTTGATTATACCACTTAATCACTAATGTATCAGTTTAGGTGTTAACAATGGGCAGTATATTGGCTCGTCTTGGTTAGGCAGCACAGGAGTACATCATTTAGATTGCATTCATAAAGTCTTTTTTAGCTAGTATATGTTGAACGTTGTCGTCGAGTGCGTCCCATATAGTAGCTCGCCCATGTAGAGGGGGCTTTTGGCAAAGATTCCCTTCTTTAGCCTGGTAAGAGAAACCTGGTTTATGAAAGAGAAACACGGTTTGTAGACCCATGTACGCAGAGGATGGGTTTGACAGAATCTGGATTTTCGTTCCTCAGAAACCCACTTTCTGGAACAAAATGTGGGTTTTCCAGCTAAACCTCTCCTCTGAGGGAGTTTAAAAGGAAACCCCACTCTCTATCACAAAAGGTGGATTTCTTTGGACAGAACCTGATCTATGTCAGAAAACCCATCCTTTTCAGAGCAGAAGTTTGATTCAAGAAGGTGGGGTTTTGGATGAGAGGATGGGTTTTAGTTCCTAAACCTGTTTTTTGTAGAAGAAACCCCTTCTTTGTACACAGAAGAGGGGTTAGGTATAGAGAAACCCTGTTTCTGCACAGATAAACACGGTTTCTGTGAAGGCAGTGTGGGTTTCTTTTACAAAAAACAGGTTTCTCTTTCCCATGAGATTACCCAGTAGGCTTTCCATAGAGGTGGCAGTTACAACTTACAGACTTCTACTAAAAAACGGGGTTTCATCTGAGGTTAAGTAACAATCCACCAGCGGGCGACATGGGGTTGTCGGGGACATGAAATCGGCCAGTGTTCCTTCTTTGCTCTTTGATGAACCGTATATACAATGTAATCCATCACCCATGTTTGACATTACATTTTATGCATTTGGATCAATATGGTGTTGTGTAACTCCTTGTGTAAATCACTGGGATGGAGGGTTTATTCCTGATGAGGAAGGTATGATTGTTTCACATGTGAATGGTTCCAGGGGGTTGGACAGGGGCATGTAAGGGTGCAGAGATCATTAGCAATATATACAAAGGGCCCCAGACGGGTAAATTCAAAAAGGCGACAAGACCCTGTTTTAGCCCTTATGGACAAGGGACAACAGAATGCGGGCGGTTGACGACAAGGGACAAACCTACTCCTTTGAATTGACAAGGGACAAGACCCATTTCTTAGGATCGACAAGGGACATTGGCATTTCTTAGGATCGACAAGTGACACAGCTACCCCCCGTCTAGGGCCCTACGCAAACAATCCAACATTAGGCACATGTCTATAAAACTATAGCTAACTATGTGTCTTACTATGTCAGGTAGAGTTATGGGCAAGGAATAGCCCATGCATGGTTGTTAAATGCAAAACAGAGAACGATCACACAGTACAATCTGTGTCAGCCAGACCAGGAAATAGAGAAAAGTAAAAGATAACACAGAGTATACTGTCCCATAGTAGACGGACTACTAATCAGACTAGATACGTCAGCAGGACACAGAGCACCCCATATGGTGCTCACATACGTGCAACAAAGAGGGAACCACAGAGTAGACGATCTGTGTCAGCCAGGCCTAAAGTGAGGTACATAGAGCAACTCATGTGGGTAAGGGAGAGGTAAAAGATACCATGTCTTTTACCACAGACCAACGTGGTGCAGCTAGAGAGGGAAGAGGGCGCCGATATACGTGATGGAATTAACAAGCCCTCCCTAATGATGCCTACCCTACACCGAGGTCACGTGGCCAATGATGACCAGCCAATCAGAGCCCATTCCCCGGCCTGCACTTCACACGTGGGTTTGACGTCACGTCCGGTCTAAGTGCGCCTGCGCATCGGGCGTGACCCGGATGACGAACCTGGTGGCGTTGTTGGGCACTATGGCGGCCAATTGAACACAGAGCGGTGCAGTATCAAATGTCTCTTCCCGTACGAGGGATAAATTAATGAATGTACCATTGATTGGTGCCACCCTGGGAGGGAGGGGTTTGTCGTTGACGGTTTGCATGACGTCAGTAGACGGGGTGAATGGCTTTTAGGGGTGTGACATGTCTATATAAAGCCGGACACAGAAGATGTAAGGTGTGTGTGGGTCTAGATCTGTAGGTGTGTGTGTGTGTGTGTGGGTGGGGGGGGGGGGTCTTGATATGCCCCCCAGAGGGCCATGTTGGGGAGGGATCTAGAGGTCAGTCCTTGGGTCAGGTACCTTGCTGAGGGACGCACGCCTGTATTCGGTGTTTGGATTATACCAAACAAACTACATGCATAATATAACAATAGCCGTAGACATTTATTATTACACTGCTCATACCGAGCTTCTATCCTGCGAATGGAGACATTATGCCCTACATTCACATACGTGAATGCTATTAGTTAGTCATTTAGTTCTATAAAAGATATAAAAGGAGATTTTAAACCTTTTGGATCTAATTTCAGTTAAACTTTCAGGCCTCCTAGCAGTAAAATAGAGAAAGTTAAAAGGAAGTTGCTTATAAAAAAGGAGATGAAATAAAACATTACTGTTACAAGGGTTTCTATAGTTTTTTTTCAGATATTTTATTCAATAAATAATAGTGGCGACAGATATATGGATAAGTATCAGTATGGCTAATTCCCTTTTGGCAAAATAGTAAGGCCAATGCTGCGTTCTTACCCGTTCTATCAAATCATAAGCGTTGGTATAATACATTATATACATGTTTCACCATTGATATAAATAAGGATTAGAATATGTACATGAATGTTTTAATCTCTCAGATTTCATATTCATTTTTAAAGAGCACCCAGTCAATTCACCCACAAACTCATATACTACTCATATCTCCTGAAGTGTAGGTCAATTGCGAATTTATCAGATATGCTTTAATAGGCCATATCTTTAAATACTGTATAGGTAACAACTAATCTACTTTTGATCATATTCAGGCCACATCAATTTAAGTAAATCAGAGAGAATATACTATCATGAAATAAATGTTTACAAAGAATAGATCTCTGTCAACGAACGAGCATTTTGTGACATAACTTTGTCAAATCATCAATACAAAATAATTAAAACGGATTATAGTATCTAGAAAACGTTCGTCCAAGATATGCCAGCACAAAAGAAGGTATTGGAAGGGAAGTATTTGAGTTATGTTGGCCATCCAGGTGATTCTGGTAATGAAGGAGACGCAATCTGCATCTGCCACTAACTGAGTCAACTCAATTTGACTCTGCTTTATAACGTGGAGGAGCAGCTTGACTCTGGTACTTCTTTTTCGTGAATCATTCGAAATAGGCATATCTTAATTATGAGAACCCCAACATCAATATCAATGTCATAACGTTTCCTCAACTAAGCATCTGGCACCTTCGGATTTACACATTGATAAACCATTATTGTAATATACATGCCTCATTTGAACTGAACTGAAAAAATTACATCCTTTCTGAAATGAAGTGCTGAATAAACTATAGTTATATTTCCATTCTACTCATGTAAGCGCTATATTAACGTTGATTAACTCCAACATGCAATTCCCTTTACTTTCATTTCTAAAGCTGGCACATTGGCTCCCCCTATGGCACCATCGGAAACACCAGATTTAAAGATCACAATAATGAGTCATTGCCATCATCTATCACAGTGAACCTCTCAGATAAATTGATTTCTCTTGTCAGTGATATCAAGTATCCACTGATATCCTCAGGTGAAATCCAGAAAACAGTTTTGTTATTTTCATGGGCATCTTTCAGGTCATCACAACAGGTGGCCCTAATGAGATCTTTGTCCTAATTTGGCATCGTGCATAGCCAATCATACATCCACTATGTGTGTCATTTCCACTGTTGTCTATTGTAGTATCTTGATGCTGCCGCCTCTTTCAGCTATTGTGTAATAAAGTATAGTCTCCCCCTGAGATTGTGACCATTATCAAGCATCTAGGTAGTATAGGCATATGTTACCTAAATTTCTCACCATGGAGGATAAGTGAGGATGGATAGCAACTGCTATTAGACTTAGACCTCACCAACGTAAAGCAGAATAGTCTTCTTTGTGTTCATTTCCCCTTCTCATTTCAGTATTATAGTAGTAACTGTAGACTATTCATATTGGAATGCGACAGTGTTTAGGGAACCCAAGTTATTTTTCTAGATTGCCGTGGTAAATCAAATACACAAAAAAAGTAGTTGAATAAAATCTTCAATTATTCGGGGTAAGGTAGTTTCACTAACAACATTTTATGTTGAATCTTGCCTACATTGATGTCGAATAGGAGGCTTATGTCAGTTGCAGACAGAAATTAGCTAGTCGTTCTGACATGTCCCATAGTTGATAGACATTTCATGTCAACTTCATGTAACTAATGTGAGCTATGGACCCATGGCAGATGATAATTGCTAGATTGGGTGGGCAACTGTAACTATGCTACAGGGATTTACCCACGTGACCAATGCCATGTAGGAATAGTATGAGAAGGATAGCTGCATCATAATTACTATCTAGAGTTGTTAGATAATAATTAGGCTATTACAATGGTAGGTAGTTCTGGGGGGGGGGGGTTGCCTCAGATTATCCTCCATGACCACCCCACAGCTTTACATGTCAATAGTTACCATAGAGGATGGGTGGGTTCTGGTAGGCTGAGGAGGTGGGGGACTGTTAAGGAACATGCCATCGTTTATATACGACGTCAGTGTAGTCTGGCTCATTGGCCTGTTACTGTTCAATGTATTGCAGCTCCCTTCACTACCCGGTGGTCTTTGTAACCTGGTGCGAGCTAGTCGGTGATGGTCTATAGACCCATAGGGCCCCCCATGTAGGCCGTGGACCTCCACATAACCGTAACTACGAGTAGCTCGCAGCCTGGACGCTTGGCGCCGCTCCAGCTCAACCTGACTTCCGGTGGCGGCTAGTGACATCCGGCGCTGACTGGGGGCGCTGGTGGGGTGGTCAAAGCGGTGGTAGCCCAGTGCCCAGGGTGTGTCATCGTCCTCCAGGTCCGACAGGCCGCCCCTGCCCCGACCTGAGGCTATGGTGGCCAGCTCATCCTCCTCGTCCTCGTCATCGTCCTTAATACCATGGTACTCTTGGTCTGTCAGAGAGTACACAGAGAGGGAATTGACAGTTGGTTGCATTGGTGATTTGAAAATAAGGTTTTAATACCTTCCATCGAATTCTATATTATACAGCAATGGTAGATCTAGATAATATTGGGTTATTTCTTGTCAAAGGGTTTGTTCATAGTGATTGTAAGTATATTTGTTTTCCCCTCGCATAGGCAGGAAACATTAATTTACTGCAGATGTAACACTGGCATGTCTTAGCACCGTAAGTGCATTAGTAGTCAAGCTAAGTACCGCTATGTCAGAGGCTCGACATCTCTATCACACGCATATCAGTCATTTTGCTACTACTTACTAATGGTTAGTCGATTCAGATTGAGGATCTTTGCCATCAGAGCTTCAAGAAAATAGGTTAATGGAGAAAATTTGAGGACGACATCAAACATTTGTCTTTAGGGTTTGGGCACTAAATAGTGCAATACATGTGAGTTAGAAGATTAGGATAAAGACCAGCTTTAAGGAGAATGACCCTGGAGGAGGGCAATTGCTATCGAGAACACCCAAAAAGGCACCCAGGTAAGCACTGCACTTACGTGACACGCCGACGTAGGCAAACCCCCAGAGTATGCTCCAGATCCAGCCAATGAGCAACACTGGGGTGAGGATGATCTGCGCTAGTGCGACAAGCAGGCAGAGACAGCTGGAGGCCATCTTCTTGCCGCATGACCACTCGTCAGGTTTGGTACAACAGAAGAGGCCAAAGGCAGCCACCAAGGTACCTGCAAACAGACGGCATGGCCGGGGGTTAATGTCTATAGACCTGTGCCGACAACTATACAATGAATATGGTGGGGCTGTTATCATGAATGGGCTATGAACTATAGGACTGTCCTTGTGTATAGACATACCCTCAGGTACATTGCATTCATTATACAGCACACATGTTGGTTTGGTAATGGCCCACAAATCTTTGCTTATTGATAACAATGTTGGAAAGATACATGAATATACATCTTTACGATACAAGTGACAACTAGTTATATCTTGTTCTACAATGTCACGGCTGTCTTTTGATTCAATAGTAATGCAATATACATATAACCCCTCAATCTAAAGTCGGTTATTCGTGTTTATGAAAACCAACGCCATTGGTTGGTGGCACTCAGTCTTCACAAGTGATCTAAGGTCAGTTTTCAGTGTCTAATAACTCTGCTTATCGACAAATCCAGTGCAATAAATATCCGGTGGATTATAATACAGACCTGTCCAATATTCTATGAGGCAAAACATTGGCCATAATGAGTACAATATAGACTGCTACATTGACCGATCAGATTATACATTTGCAGTGTACCTAATACATATGGGAAGCTGCCTGTCAACCTGTCAAACCTCTTAACCTATACCTAGTGGTGCTAGCATAGTAGGGTGGTAGCCGAAGTTCAGTATGGATCATATGGATCATGATTAATACCTGTCAAAATAGCTATAGTTGTAGGTTTGGCCATGGTATACAAATACCTAGGCAGTATTGATTATGCTACTGAGAGGTCAGCAATTGATCAAATCTGAACTCCAGTATAGACCTAACTGGTTTAAACAGAGTCGAGTTCAACAATCCTGTATTTATCTTATCATATTTAAGAATGATTCAACATATAATTTGCCACCTACTCATGATCCTGGCTCTGACTAACTGTGTAAGGTTATTATCATGTTTATAATGTTGTTTATAGGCACATGATTATACTATAGAAACAGGTATGCTCTCCAACTGTTATTGAACAAGATATCCCCCTCAGTTATGGCATATAATGTCATTGAACGTAGGCCGAAAGAATGTGTGTTTCAGGGTACCGGACTCCACTTGGCAAAACAGGGCCAACTTTGATGTTAATCAATTTACTATTTAAGGGTCTTTTTCAGGTTATTTTAGAGTTGGTTTATTGATCCATTATTCAAGGCAAAGTTTTGAAAGTTGGCTAGTCAATTTCCGGGTACTGTTCAAGTATAGACGTTGAAAGGCACCCTTTTATCTCCTAGGTATCAATTACGAAAGCGTGTGTTGACTAGTTACTGTGCTTTAAATTCAATAGTTTGTACAACATTCCGGAACAGGTTTACAGAAAAGGATTTGGTCACACCATTTAGTAGCATGGAATAGTCTTGCCTATATCTTGAGGTTCTCTTACAAACTGGTTTACTACTAGAACAACACTCAAGATAAGTAAAATGGTATCAGCTATTTCACTGACTCGCATCCCTGCTATAGCAAACATGGTCTGGTCCTATCATAAATTGAGTAGACGGGTGCGTGGTTCTGGGCGCATATTGGCTTTAAAGTGGGCTTCCAAATTTGAGTTCAAATGGGTGTGCAATGGATCAAATTATTCCTCGAGATTCTTTTTGGAGTGGTTCAATGACTGTGCTGAAATATAACTCCTCAACTTTTGGAATTGAAAAGTAATGGTAGCCTGATAACGTTTCTACTTTTTTATGATTATCTCCAAGGAACATCGCTGCATAGTCTCAAGTTTATTTTAGGTAAGGCAGTTCACTCCTATTTAAGCTACTTGTACACAGGTCATAAAAGCATCCCTTTATACTGGCTTATTAAGCACTGCAGAGAATGTGCAAGCCTTGATAAGCGCTTAATAAGGGGTCTGTGCCCATTGGGTTACATCTTGATTAAATGTTTGATTGCTGCTAGGATAATCTCACCTGGGGAACACGGGAGCTTTGATTTATTTTCGAACGCTGAGAACAATCTCTCCGTTGTATCAGTGTGTATATTGGTTTCATGATAATACTAAAAGCAGTTTAATGTATTATGAAAGGACAGATACATTTTGGAATCTCCATCACCACTGGCCGCCCAAAATGAACTGCCAACTTTAAAACCAATGTGTATCAAATTGGGTAGCCTGGTCCGGAGTGCAATGACCAAAAGTAATGGGCTCAAATCATTTTGAAAAACGTAATTTTTCCCAATTGGACTCTGACTTGAGTGTGGCCATCCACCCAACATAAAACCCATGTGCTGCATTCTACCCGAGCTCAACCAGCCAAATCAATGTAAAACTGAATTGGAGCAATTGGGCTTGCTATTTGGGATTTGGGACCACAGAAACACGTCTTCACTGTGACATACTTGTAATCCTGTTCAGCCTTTCAAGCATCGCTCACTATAAGCGTACCTATACTACTTTAAAGGACGGCTTGTCAATTGAGGCACAGGAGTGTATCAATCAAATAATCCTATTAAGTATTTAATAGGCATGATCTTGAAACACCAATTATCTTAGATTAGATGTTTTGTACTATTAGTGAAAGAATATATGTGCAGAACCTATACTTAACTACCTGGACTTGCATTGGACCTAGGCCGTGTTGTAACATTTAGTGTGGCACAGTTGTTTAGCAGGTTGATCACGTTTCTGTTATTTGTACAAATAATTAGTCATACGTCCTAAAGCATTCTCTTGCCACGAGGTGTTAAGCCAAAGTCGGTCTAAATCTAGGATTACTTGTCAGTAGATCAATGACTCAACGTGTGTGTTTTATCACCCATTCCAAGAAAACATGTGTTAACCACTAAATGAGAAACAGCAGGGAGGAAATATGTAAACATATATTTATAGTGCTCTTTCCAATACAGCGCCTACCTATAATATTACATGCCCCGTTTTCCTGATTTCTACCTCTTTTTATGCTATTTTATATCCTTTTATGAGCGGTAGAGTGGTTGTGGTTGTGAGATAGTATCGATCTCCGAGTACTCTACCACATGGCTCAGTGCAATAATTCACAGCAGCAGGTCCTTTTCTGGCAACCTCTGTTATTACCACACTTCCACATAGATCAGGATTAGCCCTGAGATTAGACCAACGATAATCCACCATGGGTACATTAAGCACTGGCCATTATGAGATATGGGATTATAATAATGATACATATAACACTCAGCCCCATTGGGTGATTCTGGAAGTGGTATCATTATTATTCATTTATACTAGGTTTGTATTGTTTTAATCAGACTGGTCTGAATCATATTATAAAACGCTCTCATTTTCTCATGGATATTGATTTCTTAAATACGGTTTACATAACGTAAGGTACCAAACATGTTTTATAAATAAGAGGTCATGTAAAGTATCCCAGGTTAAGAAAATACGGATTACATCACAGAAATCACTTAGCTGGTTAACAATTATTCACACCCTGCCTAATTCTCCAGTTCAAAACTACACATAAAAATATATTTTCTCAAGAAATCGCTCTTGAATGGCAAACTCTGGTATTTCTTGGCAAGGAAAATCGATTAAATTGCATCGATCCTAAGCCTGGTGGATGCCACGACCAAGGAAACCTTACTTGGTACTAACAATTTAAAGGCCCAGAACAAGGCCATAAAATGACACATTAAGACCGCCATCGTGTTTTTAAGCATCAAGGGTTATGGCCCCATAAAAGTTGTAAATGGCAATGTTGATTTTCAAATCAATAAATTGGGACAATATCCTTTGTTGGAGGTGTGAAGACACGTATAAGATAGCATATAATGTGTATGATTTAAGCTATATGAACGTGCTTGGAATTGTACACAGCCAAAAATAATTTTCTCATTTTCAGAAAATATTTCTTGTTTTAAGTAAAATAAACTTAAAACAAGTTTGTCCGTAGGATAACAAAATTTTACTTGAAAGCATGGTTGAGTTTAATATACTTAGAGTAAGAAAAACAAACAAGAAAAACAAACAAGAAAAAAAACTTAAATCAAGTATTTCATACTGGAATCAAGATGATATTTCCTGACATATTTCTCAAAATAAGAAAATATTTCTTACGGAATGGACCTTTTTTCTAGAAAACCCTTTTCTTAAGTAAGTTTTAATTTCTTATTTGAGTAAATAAACAAGATTGATGTTCTTGCCTAGGAAAGGGGTATGATTATTTTTAATTTTAGACTTAGAGAGAACGGATTGATGCCAGAGCATCAGAAAGAGGTTCATCAAATTAAATGCAGCTTTTTGTAGCTACAATAGAAGTTTAAGCAAACAGACCTTTATTCAAAGTCATTTCACTTCATGTAATGGGACAGGTAATCCTTCCCTTTATCTAAATGATATTACCAAGCAAATGGTGTCTCTTATCATTTCTCCCTATAGTTATTATAATTCATTCACTGGAACATGGGTTCTTACATCAAATCAATCCCTAACAAATTTCCCCTTTTCCCACATATTTTTACCCTCTTCTGTTTCTTTGGGACATAATTTAAGGCAGAAATGTATACCCTGTTTGATAGGAAAGTTGTTGTATTGCATAGTGGTGGCCTCTTGTGGCACAACATGTAACTAATGTTCTTAATTTAAGAAAATAATTCTTATTTAGTAGTCTGATCCCTATGGAACCTAACTGAACTCACATTCCACACCTATAAAATTCCCAAATAATGAAAAGAATTTGGTGAAGGCATTAAGCATGGCCATAACCATCACATAATAGAGTATACTTGCATATTCTTTGCCCTAATTGACACTTTAGACACATGGTTTCAGGTTAATTCTTAACTGAGCAGATTTTCAAGACATTGCAATCTTAAATCTAGAAATAGAACTGTCTTATTTCAGGAATATAAGATATAATCTTGTTTGGTGCACAAATGACCAGTTTTAAGAAAATTCCTAAAGAAAAATAATCTTGAATACTTGTTTCTAGAAGAATATTAGAAAAATATAAGATTTTTTTTTTAGCTTCCCCTTTCTGAAAACAAGATAAATGTAAAAACTCAGAATGAGTTTATTCCTTGAATCAAGAAAATTTAATCTTGATTCTAGTATTTTCTTGGGGTAAGAAAATTATTTTTGGCTGTGTATATGATATTAGTGTGCCATATTGGACTATCGTCACTACAGAAATGTAACTTGGACCGATAGCCTACCTATGGATGGCCTTTCAGTGGGCGTCTTTTTCTATAGGGTTTATAGTGGGAATTTGATTCTCACGACTGACATATCTGTCCTCAAAGACCACCCTGTGATATTATCACACTATTCAGGTCTCTCGATAACGCTATGAGCATCCTATGAATAATATTTAACGTAAAAAAAGAAAAGTGTTCACAGTGCCAAACTATCAAAATGAAAGTGAACGACACTATCATATACATGGTTGATAAATCAGACGAGGACCATTTAATATAGGATCAAATGCAATAAGGGCGTATTACAGGTTGGGTTTGTGCAGTAATTTCTGCAATAAACCCGGCACCAGAATGAGACCAAGCACATGTGGAGCCCTATACGTGAGTTATGTTCTGGAGCATGCACCTACACCTGTAAGCCCCGGTGGACACTATGCCAAATAAATACAAACACAGAGTCTACCTGTCCGTATGTCTGCGAGGGATCAGAGGCATTAAGTTGTTGAGTATAATACAGAAGAACCAACTGAGGCCGGCCTTGGGGGCCAAGGGCGCACCTACATAAAGGCTGGGTTCACTGTATCGGGGTGGCACTTAATAGAGGTTTAGGTACCTCCAGGGCGGCTTGGCGCCAGGAGCAGGAGCGGTAGAGCCTGGTACAGAGTGGGTTGGGGCAGCACCTTACTCGTGCTGAGTATTACTGGTACATTATCCGCCGGCCTACTAAGTCATGTGTGTGACTAAATCACTCACTGTGGACGCGTACTGAGAGCACTGGAGAGGTGGACAGAGTTGGGTCTGGGAGGGGGGGGGTTGTTAATTCAAACTATACCCAACGATTCAAACCCTGCCTAGAAGATAATTCAACAAATAATTTCTTCAGGAAATGCTAAGTGACACATCTTAAACCACAGTTAATATACACTGGGACATGTCTCTGGGAGCTGTTTAGATTTACACTGATTCAGCAGATCGAGATGTACATACATTCGCATATCCATACAATATCAATGTACATCTCTTTATAAAACTAATTAACATTTATGTATCCTGGTCTTATTGAAAATGAGAAATCCATCACCATATTATGTATAACGCCATTTTCGAATGCACAGAAGAAACAAACAGTAACCCTCCCCTCTCTAACGATTGGCGTCTTAGTTATACTGCCTTCGCGTGACTTATATAAAGGAGATATATATTCATGTGAAGTGGTCGCAATGACATCTATTTCAAAGTCTCAATGTGCTAGATGGGGTCTGCAATATGACTATGGGTGGGGCATGGACATGGCCCAGAGTGTGGTACTAGTAAACTACCATACCTCTGTAGGTAGAGTTTTGAGGCTGAACATTTGAAAGGACCAAGTTGCTACGAACCCATTGCAATATTCAAATCACCTCAGATGAGGTCCATTTCTATACTATTACATCAAGTCAAGAGCATTAAGGCAAATGACTGGCCCTTTAAAGACGGTACGGTATCCTTTAGTGAGCAACTCGCTGGTATTGTATTGTCCCATCATGACAAACAGTTGTCAATGTATCACCAGCATGGAGTCGTCATGATGCATCAATGCAGCACTGGCGAGTTATCATGCATCATTACGAGAAAAAGCCACAGTGTATTAAATCACCATGCTGTCCTCAAAGAGTTAAACATCAAGGATGAGGGTTATAATACTGCATGCTAAGAAGTTCCTAACATGCAATAGGTCGTGAGATTTGCTGACAGAAACGTACAGGCTCCAAAGTGCTGAAGTAGGACCTCATGCAAGAGCAAAATTTCCACCGAGATCAATTGAAGTATGTGTGCGTATGCCCCTCTATTGGCCTAAAGTGTCTATCTAGCACCGATTCAGTTCTGAGGACTTTTTTCATGCGACTCAAATGACACAATATATTCTTCTGAAGCCTTTTCTGCATGGGCTTCTTGAGATGAGCCACACCCAAAAGTCCATCATATAAATGAATATCGTGCACATTTTGTATTCCAATTACTATTGGCAGAGCGTGTCTGACATCCTACTTTACTATAGCGACAGATACCGGTAGGATTATTGAATAATATAGAAGATTAGTACGGCCTATGATTAAGTGCATTATCATTAGCTTATTACTGAGGGGCACCCGATCAGATTAAGTACCCTATACACCGGAGTAGTTAGAGATGTGTTCGAGACCACGAATGACGTGAGACACAGCCCCTTCCCTAAACCTGAACCGATTCATCTGTGTTGGGAAATGAATTGAGTAATTTCTATGTTGATCTTAATCCTGAAATCCTGAAAATACCCATATATAATTAGTATAGCATTTTTGAAGTATCTAATGTCACAAATGGCCAAATACTCTGTAGAAGCTAGATTATAACAACATCTCCTCATCATCAGGCGGCAAGCCATATTCCCCAGGACTACAGTGACCACAGTAATCGGTCTCCTGTGGTGAGCAGAAAGCAAAGAACTGATCAATCAACAATAGGAAAGAAGCATTATACTCCTCTTTTCACTTGTAGCTGTCGTACATAGGTTATATAGACTAGGTAATAAGTAATTGATAGACTACGTTATAAGTAATTGATAGACTATGGTTATGAAAGGGTATATATAATTAACCACAGCTTGCTGGTGGGGCCAGACGAGGGCGAAGCCCTACCACATAGCCGTAGGCCTAAACAGCTAGGGCCTCTTCTGGATCCACCACGTGTCTTTAGCATCCATGCATATACATGTAAGTCAGATATAAAGGGCCCTTACCTGTGACAATTTATCATCGCTGATTAATTTAACCTCTCCACATTGGATATTGTAGATCAACCTTGGGAAAAGAACCTACATGTAAACCCATGAACCCTCACCTGATCCTGGAATAACACAGTTGAAGACGAGACAGGTGGTGGCCATACAAATGTGCATGGGAGGCAGCAGGAGTTTGGTACATCTACCATTGTCCTCCTCCTCTGCCTCCTCCAGTTCCCTGGTGATGGGCTCGGTGATCACGACCCTCTCTGAGGCCGTCAGTGCCAGGTCCCCGACCCGCCGCTGACGCCGACCACGCGGGTTGCGCTCGTCGATGAGCCGACGATCGGCTGGGACACCAATAGGTCCTACACTGTTCCTGGAGCCGCGGTGCCCTCCCGACCCCCGCCCTGCTAGGTGCATCTGCGAGAAGGAGAGGCTGGGCACGTTGCTCAGGGGGGTGGTTATGGGGCGCGACTCGTAAGGAACGAAATAGCCACCGTATTCCAACGTCAAATGGTTCACTGATTCCTCATAGGTCGGTGGGGCGCCTGAATGCGGCCGTGGCGACCGTGGCGACCGGGAAGCGGAAGCCGTCCGCGAAGCAGAAGTGGTGGCGGTACCAGAAGTTGTGGTGCCGGAAGTTGTGGTGCCGGACGTTGTGGTGCCGGACGTCTCTGTACCAGACGTTGCGGTACCGGAAGTCGCTGCACCAGATGTCGTGGTACTGGCAGCTGCTGTCGTAGATGTGGTTGTACCGGAAGTCGCTGTACCAACGGTAGTGGAACTGGATGGAGCCGCAGCGGAAGTAGCGGCCTTCGCGGGGTTTGCGGGCTGGCCCTCCCGCACAGAAGCCGCGGCCGACGTCCTCGTGGAAGCCGACGTCGTTGTGGCTTCCGGTTGACTCGTCGCTCTTCTCCTATCGCCATCCCTGGTCGTCACGCTACTACGACGACTGTTTCTCGTGCTCGCCGTCGTCGTTGAGCGTCCAGCTTCCGGTACGACTGTCGACGCGGCAGGTACGGACCTCCTGGAGGTGGTGTCATCAGACCCCCGCGTCTGGCGCTCTGTGACGCCCCTGCCGACGGACCGGGCCCTACCGGGAGCGGCCGTACTGCCCCCGGCAGCCGCCCTCCCAGCCGCGCCCGGGCCCTGAGACCCCGCCCCTGTAGCAGAAGAGTCCTTCCGGTTAGCATTGGGACTCCTGGCGGAAGCCGCCCGCGTCCTGGTCGGCATCTTGATGTGGCGTCGTTACGCTATGTTACAGAGGGCACCCAGTAGGGGCATATAGCACGGGGAGGGGTTAAGGTAGCGGGTCATAGTGCAGGATGTAGACAGGAACAATACATACAGTTGAGTTGCAGATTATAAAACGGTGAGTGTACTATATGGCTCCTTGTGTACCTCTATAGTAGAGAGGTCCTCCTGTGGGTGTATGTATAGAGCTCCACTGGCCGCTATGTAGCTGTACTCACGTGGAGGAGCGGCAGGTAGCTCCGTGGTACAGTCCTCCAGGTGTTATGTCTAACCACCTTCAAAGGGCGCCCGGCGAAGGACACTCCTCCCGGATCCATGCTTCATGATCCTGCAGCCCCTCGTTGGTCATCCACACCCTCAGCCATCTGAACTGACCACAAGTCCTACTAACCCCCTCCAGATCAGGGCCTTCAGGGGCTGACCACCACTCACTCCTGACGCGTGGACGGGGAGCTCTGTATGCACTTCTAATTAGCTTTCTAAACAGCAAGACGGTCAACCCCCACAGCCACGGCCTTCTTTGGCTGTGTATTTGAAATGTTTATTATAGCAGCGTTGAGTCGGTCGGCTAGGCTTAGAACACGGTGTAATACTCCTGGCAGGGGTCTAGGCCAGGCGCTGGGCCATTGGTCACATGCTGCCCATAGCAACATGGCCACCAGCCGGCTCACTACTCCAGGCTTCTCCACCCACACAGCCTTATACGCCATGCTCCAGTGTGTACCTCCAGTACATGGCTATCGCAGACCGACATATGAGTATACTGGCCCATGTTATAGTCAGTCATTGGGAATCACTGGTCTCAATCCAAGAAGCAGGGTATTAATGTTCGAGCAAGGTGTATAGCCTGGTTAACCGTAGGATTTGAGAGAAAGGTAAACGCTATATAAGGTGGTTATGCATTGGACATACCTTCATTAGGTGTGAGAAAGGAAGGTGTAAGATTGGATTAACAGTAGCATTTAAGAATGTTTAACTTGTTGAAATGAAGGGTGTACCGTGAAAAATAGGTTACAATGATCATTCTAATTCAAAGTATAACCCACATAAGGCCCAATGACTTTTGCCATACATAGATACAATTCTGCCGACATTATGAAAAGTATAATTAACATTAATTTATTTAAATGCTCCTAAAAAGAAATTCTTAGATTAATGAATGCTAACGGTGATCTTTAACACTTTGATTTATGTATTGTAACGTCCGGATTCATTTTAATGGGAATGCCACCAAACGAATTACCACATTGCCACCAAATTCTGGTAATGTATCCAGAAATAGAACTCTCAAAATAACTTGAGTTTGCTGAATAAATCTCAACTTCAAAGCCCCCAAATGTTTTCCATGTTCATTGGAATGGGTGGGATGGGAACTATGTGTGTGTGTGTGGACGGGGCGCGGGGGGGGGGGGGTGTTCCTACAGGACGGATTGCACAAACTGGAGGGGCGGTATAAAACACCACATGAGGAACCCGCAGATGCCAGCCTGTAATGTTCAAAGCGTTTTTTGTGTCTTGTGAAGAGTGCCAAATCCTGTCCTCCTCTGTTCAATATTTGTTCCTGAGTTTACCGGGGTAGATGCACCGGGCCCACCTTATAGCGGCCATAATGTAGGGGGGATGACCCCTCCTTGGGTGGCGTCGATACCGACCACTGCCTGAGAGGCAGTTGTGACCAGCGGTGTCTGTATAATGTATATAGTGGGAAAGGAGGGACACTTTTATATTTGATATATTTAACCCTCTCAGGGCCACATGATGATTTAATTCGATCTGTTCTTAATCGTCATGATGTATGCATGTAGCCCTGACGAGTGACTGGCTAGTGCCTCCTCAAGCGAGCATCATGACGACCCGATGAGGTTTGATAACACATTAATTCCAGAAGAGTCGATATCATGTTACTCATTGCCACTGCGTTGGTGCATCATGACGACAAATATCGCTTTATGGCAACATCGTCATTACCGGGATACAGGAAGACAACTATGTTATACTACACGTACTATATCAAGTGGAAATACTTGAGCTCATTTATAATCATCTTGGGTAATCATTGAGTCGACATGAAATAACATTGTACCAATGGTAC
The DNA here is from genome assembly GCA_947462335.1 of Harmothoe impar. Classification (NCBI taxonomy): domain Eukaryota; kingdom Metazoa; phylum Annelida; class Polychaeta; order Phyllodocida; family Polynoidae; genus Harmothoe; species Harmothoe impar. Next base: position 58,387,189 of record OX381704.1, read on the forward strand.
AATTATCTGAGCTTTCCTGGGGTTTGTTTCTTAACCAGATAGAAACTGATTGCTCTAAATAAGCTAGTGAGGACTAAATAAGCAAAATGAGGTTCTCTTTGTTTATCAGTCTTCGCCACTAGTTTTCGCCAGAAGTAATTCTGAAACAGAAAGGTAGTTCTGTCTTTGCTGCCCGCTCTATCGGTACACCCTCAGAAAAGTGAGAGTTATTGTCGCTAAAACTACCCTCACCTGAGAGTCAGGCAGTGCCTGACCCTCAGGTGAGGGTAGTTACTTATTCTGCCAACAGTCCCTGGGGGGAGGGGTCTCTCCTTCAGGTTTAGTCACTATTTGTGATCATCACAAATCCAAGAGAAAGGGTCGATTTGTGGGGTCTAAGCATGGGTCGTCAGGGGCCATGATATAAGATGCCTTCTAGAAATGTTTTGAGGTAAAGGGTCTTGTTTTAAAAAGCACTTGCATTAGCCCTTGATAACTGTCTTTGGTACATTGGATAGAGCTATCAGATTCCACCTGCTTAAGAAACAACGTTAACCCCCTGGAGATGACTGATGACGTCTAGAACACTAAAAACCAATCGCAAGTAATTATAATCATGGCGATGTGGAAATAAAAGCCATGCATGCAATCCTCACAAGACAAATTATCACTACACCTGCATGTCCACAGAGGATGTGGTCTTTATAACTATTGCAATTTAATTTCAATTTACTATGTCTTTATTCTGCAATCTCGAAAGATATAAAAGTACATATATTATATTTGTTTCAGTCAAATTACAGAGAAGGTTGATACTAACAACGAATGATTAATCAATTTAGCATATTTGTCTATAACACCTCAATTTCATTATTTCTGTATGGGGAACTTGGGTTCAGGGTGGAGTCGGAGGGAGTTGATGGAAATGAGACGATGCAAAGTTTATAATCATTATCAATTACATAACCATTTCCAGGAAAACAGTGTATAGGCCTAAAGTTGTACTTGTTCACTAGAAACATATGTATACATAGACTTGGACATCATTACTAGATTATAGAAATCATAATTGGCTTCATCAAAGAAGGATTTCATAAGTTCTTCTATGACCAGATACAACCATGTATAGTACAAGTATACTACATTGATGAGAGCATAATGAAGATACTAGGGCCGAGACAGAAGATCAGTTACAAGTATGTTATGACCTCATGAATCCATGGTGGTAAACAAGTTAGCGTGCCAGTAGAAGAACGTTATAGCTATACAGACACATCTAGGGAAAAGACCCCTCCAGGTGGGATTTTTAGTTCTGGTTTTGGCCACCAGGGGCACCATGGTTGCAAAAAGGTGTTAAATACATGATGAAATATTCTAGGACCATTTTTTATGTAGAATGCAATGATCTTCTTGAATTTAGTCCATCTTTGATGTCAAAGCTTGACCGTTATGGTTGAAGTGAGGCCAAAAGGACTTTTGGATATACTTCAGTTTTGATTCACAAGAGGGCTCTTAAGGGCTGGTAGCTCAGCTCTTACAGGCACAAGATAGGGTGAATATGTTGTAGCTGGATAATGCTCATGGTCCCCTGTCCAAACACTGCTGCCCTCTGGTGGAACTGTTATTTTAGTCTATGTATGGAAAATGATTTACTTATTCCCCGACGGCCCAGCTTTAACATTCTACATTTGGAATGCAAAAAGAACTTTTTTTATATGAAAGAATAGAACATTTGACACTTTCTGGTTGCCATGTAAACCATCCCAGAAGCAGAAATTGGAGGCAATATATTTTCCAATAGCTCCCGCTCTATTTTCAAGATCCTGGATCCGCACCTGTTATCGGTGACCATTATATGAGGACATATGGATACACGTTAAACCAACCATTTAAACTTAAGAAAAACACGAATCTATATATGGATCGTCGGGATCTAATGCGTATAGCATATTTTTGCCTTAACATAAAAGAAATTTCCCATCATTCTGGCATCATTCCCATCACCAGTCCGACATTTCTTCATGCTTGTGGTACGTTTCTCGTAACTCTAGGCTGAACGAGTGCACCTGATCAACCAATCAAAGTGAACTTCAGGTAATAGCTAACGACATTCCTAGTGGTGCTACATTGCCGTTATACGCCGTAAGAGGCGCGTTGAACACGCCTTTCTGGACCCCATTCCCCTGCCCCTCCCTACCATATACCATAAGATCATTTTTCGCTAGATTGGCACTTTCTCGGCCAGATATCACCCGATTTCGTGCGGCGTCACGTGACGACGAGATCGTGAACATGCCATCCGCCAGATGGCGCCAGGAGTTAGTGCCGCCAGGAGGAGAACCTGATAGGTGGGGGCAGTTCTCTGTTTTATGGCTACCACCCCGCCTATATTGACCGGACAAGAGGGTGGAGTGTGGCTGGGGGTGGGGTTGGGGGTCCTTGCATTTGGGAGTCGATGTTCCACTTCAGCCTTGCCGCAACATGTATACCCTCCATGGTTTTCATGTCAATGGATTCCCTCATGTATGGAATCCTCATGGGTCTGGTCCAATAAAGGGAAGACTGGATTTGGTGATAAGGGTATGCATAATATCCTCCAGCAGGAGAGCGAATCGAAATTAGGCATTGACATCCCCTGGTAGGCCTATACGTTGTGACTTCACCAAGAAAGTAAGGTCGTAAATTCTATGACTGTAATTGTTAAAAATAGAAATACATATGTATTGAGGAAATCATGCCTTAATCGTACCACCTATGGATAGGGTAATAGGCCTAGCGTGGATCGAGATTATAATATCTCAACGCGATATTACACAGTTACCACTGATCATGTATAATTATTAATCATATATAGGACCAATCAATATTGCATAAGGAGAGGCAGATACTGATACATAGGGTGCTATTATCGCCCAAAATATATACATGATGTCTATCAACATAGTGTACACGCATCGTCATTAAATCTTAGAAAAAGAAGACTCTTATGGCACAGCGATATGACTTACCTTATAGTATTGTGGACAGTTGACTGCTTTAATCATATCCTTCATTATCGCAGTCAGATGAATTATACCTTAGACCGCAATAGAGTAGGGTAATTAAGGATCGAGGTATTATGTATTATTGGGTGCTCGGGAAGCTTAAGAGGTGTGTTGAACTTGTTAATTATCCTTTACCTGATTTGGGGCATTATGAGTATCGTATTAGTGTGGTTTATAATGATGGAATCCTGAGCTAGAACGATGTACCTTAGTTTTATAATATAAATATAGTCATGATAAAAGAGCAACACGACGCTCATATATCTATGCCTATATCATTGTCGATTTCAGGAGTATCTACAAGTATGTACATAGGGTGATTTGCAGTTCTATCAATTTACCCTTGTGTTCTAATGGTATTGGCCAACTAGACTTCAGTCCCATTAATTTTATAGCTAACCGTTCCAAACTGTATTCTGGTGCTACACTATAGTACATCATTCTGAGTGTCTATATATCATTAATATATATGTGTGTGTTTAACCTAGAAATAGGTAACGGGGTCACACTTACGGATACACTTTTTATCTTGCCCTGGTGGATCGGGAGGTAAGACCACAAGTAGTGGCAGATGTGGGATGCGAGCATTATTCTGCATCATTCTGCCTCAAATGCTGGCTTTCCTCAGCAGAAGCCTTTACCATGATGTTATCTGAGTGATGTACTTCAGAGGAAATGATGAGGTCCAGCCAAGCTAGCAACATGTCTCCTGCCTGTGAGTACCTATAGATGGGGTATTGGGGAGGGGCTGGGTTGGAGGTGGGGTAGGGAGGGGTAAGGGGCTCTATTCTGGCCGCTACTGACCAAAATTGCATCAATCTGAAGGTGAGTGGAAGGCAGTACTCTGGGTGGCCTGTCCTCCTCCACCTTGGCCAATTCAACACTACCAATATGACAACCAATAACCACTCTCCCACCCAAGAGGCCAATACTATCCTGGCTCCTACCAGAAGTCGAAGCTCAGTGTATGTCCATATCACAATATCAATGGGTATGTTCTTGTATCGTTTCTTTCTCTACTATAATATATGTCGGGGGCTGAGATTAGTTTATGGATGTAATGATTCATGTGATGCTACAGCGTAGTTTGATTTGAAAGTAGTGCATTGACATGCTTTATCCCTGTAACTGTTGATAACATCAACCGGTGAATATAGCTTACCCATAACGATTGCATGTAAACTATCGAATAATCCCAGCAGGCATAGACAAATTCTAATTCTCTTGCAAGATGTATATATAAGGAACATGTATATACCTGTTTATCCCAATTAACGTTATTCATTCTATTCAAATTATACCAATCCATCAACCCTTAATAACATGGGGGCGGGGGTGGTCAAACCCCTCAACTGAATATACACTGAAAATAATGAATCTAAAATGTTAGTCAAAAGTTACTAACTATTGTACAACCATTAGTGAAAAACATGTGCGCAAAGTTCCTATCCTATCTTAGTGGCAATCAGTGGCAGCAGCACATGGCCCTGCTAATATGCAAATACCACAGCATGAGCTACCTGTGCAATGGTAACCCCATCCATTGAAGCCAGTCTGTCCACATAGCAATCACTGCTATCTACAAATGGCCTTATAGAGACTTGAGTCTGTGTTTGTTATACACATCTTTTGAAAACACGTATAGGAAAGATGTCCCATTCAGAAAACCACAGTGGAATAGGCTATTCTGTCTTTACAAAAACATCTGGCTAAGTAGATAATACTTGAATTAAGTTAAACCCCACATTATGTTCCATATTAGAAAAGGTTATCTTTAAACATGACAAAGCATAAACAAGTGTAATTACAATCTTGTCATACAAAGAAAGTCCCACAATATGCTTGATCTGCCACCTGGTATGGAATTTCTGAGGTTAGCTGGTTAGTTAAAAGTTAGTCATAAAGAACCGACAGACATGACTCATTATTGTTCTAAGGTTGGGGATCATGCCGAGGTTATGTTCTGAGTATTGCTTCCAACTAACATGTTATGTGATGTTAACCTTCATATAGAGTCTATGAGTTAATGCAATGAAAGTACCCGTCAGCATGGTGAGCTAGACACTGAAACACTGTAAGAATGTAGAAATTTCCGTCTTAATCGGTATGGGAACTGCTTAGAAGGCTCCTGACCAATCAACACAAGCTGGCATTGCAACAAACTTCCATTGAGGTGGTCAACCAGGGAACGCAGCGTCCCCACCCGACGACGCGCCACCTAGCAGCAACTAACGGAATCATTGTATTAGTGTTAGGACCCCAACGAATCAGTCACATGATCAGCCAGCCGATCACGTGCCCAATCAGGCGCTCCTGTAACCAATGAGCACGGAGCTGAATCAGCGAGCTTTGACCCTCGTGTTCGGCCTTTTACCCTTCACCACCAACTTCTGCGACAACTGCAGATTCTGTAGTATACATCCATGTCCTTCAACAGATCCGCTGCTAATAGATGGAAGCATGATCAGCGACTCTTATTTATATAAATATAAACGTCTACACACTCACTCACAATGCATTTATGTACCTGACCAAACAGTCAAACATAATGAACATGGGAAGGGGGTGGAATTTGGTGTGGACGCGTGAACATGCCTTTTTTGGGGTATAGTGGCAGGTGAAGTTCCCCGGGGGTCGACATTATTTTTGTCCCCAACCTTTTGCTAAAAAAAGAGAGAGATTTTTCTTGTCAAATTCCCCCATTTCATTCATTCTTTCCATCGTTTACAAACTATATACTATAGTGCATATTATCATGGTTTTATCATATAATGACATACTAAGTATCCTCCATCTGACTCATGGCAGTGATGCAATACTTCCCCTCAATATCAGCCTGCCTGTAGGGTAGGTATCTCTACCATCCCCCAGATGGGACTACCAAAATCCCGGTGGTCAGCCTAGCTAAGGCCTGGGTGCCGATGGTATTTGGCCATGTCCAAGATGAAGCGGTCATTGTTCTGATCCTAATGCCATAGCCCGAGAGATAAGGCATTATCTCAGGGACACAGGAGGTGGGGGAGAGGTGAAGCATGCCACGCAGGCTCTCTTGTTATCTCAGCACCAGCGGAGCCTGAGCGGTTAAGCCAAACTGTTGAGCAGGTCGGATGAGCTGCTCAGAAACCATAAAGTACTTGCTAAGGTGATTTTAGCTGTGCAAGAAGGATTTACAGAGGTTGTAGAGATTCCATTGTAGGGCAAGGTATCAATGTAGACCTTTGTAAGGGTGTCTGAACACTCAGATGACATTTACCATGTCCCAAACAAGTTCATGTTTACCCATTTAGTACATTGAGCAGCTTGACCAGGGGATGATGCTGCAAAAAGACCTGACCGGGGTATCCAAATGGCTTAGCCCTAATATCACTGATACCAGGTGTGGGCATTTGTGATGAGGTTAAGGTGGGTATCTACTCTTTCATCAAAGTCTGTAGAAATTCTTCTGAATTTATTGATTTTTTAAAGTAGGGAAATGTATGTTATTTCTATCCTGCGGCATTACTGGCAGTATTAGCTTTGATTTGATACCAAATATCCCAATATTTGTCCATTTTCAATCATGGTTTTCATCAAAAGTTCCCCCGAAACCTGATTTTATGATGCGCGTGGTGATGAGAAATCGTTTTATTTTTGTGTGTGGTATTTAGTTTTTCATATCTACCTACTTCCACCCTGATTTGACACTTCAAAATTATTCCTGAAACCATCTATTAACCTCCAACATGCTAATTGTCAGCCATCAGGCACCCCCAATCACATCCATGCAATCACTCATCATCAACTGTAGCAGATCTAAACCTTAATTCTTAAAGATGGGTTACAACTACACCCCCGCACCAATTAAAGCATTTTCTGTGTTCAATCTCCATCTCTGTCTATCAGTTGATGGACTGTGTAGTTACCTTGGATTGAAAACAATTCTTGCTGACGACTACTGGAGAGTCTGGCACCAGGGCTGTGTCCATGGTAGCATGTCGGCTTGTGGAGCGGCGGCGGCACCGGTGGAGGGAGGCGCCGTCAGCGGGGCTGGGGAGGACAGCAGCAGGAAAGACGTTGGGTAAGGGGAGGGGGCAGTGCAGCTTTTAATGTCCGGGTGCAAATAGGCGGTCGCCTACATTGATTCCGTTTTACCGCGGGCGCCGGGGGCTGGTGGAGACTCACCCACCACCATCAAAGATTGAAGCCATCCCCGTCGGTTTGCTTCCCGAGGGACCGTTTATCCCCCATCCTCCCTCCTCCGTGAGCCAGGTGGTGAAAAATAGAGAGAACACTACTAAGTCAATTTTTGAAAAGTCTGAATAAGATGCTTGAGATAATGTTCCACGTGATGCAATAATATGTACATACCCTCATCGCGAGCAGAAGGCAGGCTATCAGAGCTGTTGAAATACCAACAAGGGTTATACACGAAACATTGGCAACATTGAGCAGGTGCGAGCAGAAGGCAGGCTATCAGAGCTGCTGTGAAATACCAACATTGAGCAGGTGCGAGCAGAAGGCAGGCTATCGGAGCTGCTGTGAAATACCAACACTGAGCAGATGTGAGCAGAAGGCAGGCTCTCAGAGCTGCTGTGAAATACCAACATTGAGCAGGTGCGAGCAGAGGCCAGGCCATTGGAGCTGCTGTGAAATACCAACACTGAGCAGATGTGAGCAGATGGCAGGCTCTCAGAGCTGCTGTAAAATACCAACACTGATCAGGTGCGAGCAAGCGAGCGGACAGAAGGGTATTGAGGCTGCTGTGAAATACCTGTGCTGAGCAGGTGCGAGCAGAAGGTAGGGTGTTGGACTGCTCAGGTAGTGAGAGGAATAAAACATGCATAGACACGGATGAAACAGACTGCCTGACTAGTCACTGGTGTAGGACATCAGTGGTCCTAACCCCCTCCCCCTACACCTGCACCAGTATCTGGGTAAATGTGTCATAGTAGTGTTGGTGTCCAGGCAAGGATCTGTACTGAAGTCTCCACCACGTTCCTCCATAGAAGGGTATAGACCCGGGTTTGTTTCCCTACAGATCCAATGGCACGTTTGCCCGTCCACTATCGTATTCATGGCTGGCTCTATACGGACTGCCTGCTTCTACATACCTTTGCCATATGTCAGTGTCCACGATACTTCCCTTATTACATAGATGATAACGGTGCCTATACGGTAACTAAATTGATTGATAAGTTGATAACAGTGAAGAGGATAGATCTAACAGCATCGCACACAGTGATGATTACAGCAGACCCTATATATGATTGTTCTAGACTATAGTGAGAGTAAGGAGGCTTCCTCATGACAGGTTCCTGTCTTGCTATCTATAACCTTTGTTCACCCAAAAGGGAAGTTACATATACTTGATTACTTCTATTGATATGGGAGGTGCGGTGGGCAAACAAACCAATGGACTGTGACCCCTCGGTATATACACCATGAATCAGGCATTTATGTTATGTATAATTAGTCAAATATGGGTCCTAAATGAGGCAAATACATTCACATACAAGTCATATATGTTGTATAGTAAAATATGTACCGAAACAAGACACAGGCAATTAAAAATAAAATTTAGATTGATGACCCTGGTGTGTGGCTATCATGGTCAGGTTACCTAACCACGTGTAGCCTTTGTTTGCCCACACTGTGACGTAGCAGAACTCTACACCCTCAGAAAAGTGAGAGTCATTGTCGCTAAAACTACCCTCACCTGAGAGTCAGGCAGTTTTAGCGACAATGACTCTCACTTTTCTGTGTGTGTATATGCAACCTCGCCTATCGATGTTCGTTGCTAAGGTCTTCATGATGGCCTCTCCATACTTGTGTCTGTCTTGTACGTCACTGCTGACGCATAGACGGGTATATCATTATCGACAGAATCCGCAATGACAATGTTTTCAACCACAATCGGTGTAAACAAATAGATGTTGTAATTACAATAACAGTGTGTAAACCGGTTTCTGTTTAACTATGTTGTAAAGGTATACCGTTTCCTCTTATGCTGACGTCATATGCTATGTGGAATCCCCTGTGTATCTAGGTACTCCCAATATCAGAGAGTAACGGGTAGTATTTGGTGGGGACCCCTTTACGGGCCGCATATATAGTGTTTTAATGCATTATGCCCCTTATCGTCATGATGCATTAATACATGTATTCCAGCATCATGCCAAACCGACGGGGTTGATACACTCCCGAAGAACCCACATGATGCATCATAATAATAAAGGATGTAAATATATTTAAAGCATTATGCGACCCTCAAAGGGTTATATTATGGAGGTACACACTATAATGCCATCCACATGCCGCCATGCGTGGGACCGGTCCTGATCCTAGCAGAGTTTGGTTCTGGCAAACCGTATACATTGTCTGGCAGTGGTTAGATCTATCCCCAGGATCTATACCTATAAACGGATTAACGGTAAGCGGTATTGAACAATAGCCAGTTTGACTCATTCCACTATAGTATGGGCCACTACCGTCATCCACTGCCATTCTCTATATAAGACAAGAACATTTACTATAGACTATATTTCCTGTACTAAGGCAACTTCAGTGCTATACCTCTGACCTCCTTTATTTCTCAAACAGACATTGACACTGCCCTGACCAAGGCCTAGACTGTCTCCAAACATTCAGGGCTTCTAGTAATATGTACAAGGCCGGATTCGGACCCGACATCGCAAGACAAGCAAACCGGCGTCGGACTGTTTATAAACAGAAATTGAGTGAGCCCACACATTTCCAACATGTCCTCTGCCGAGCCTGATCGGACTAGTACAATAGGGTCGGTGTATCATATTACATTGTACATTTAATGTCTGGGCACTTTTTCGCACTATTCAGTATTCTGAGGTCAATACTCTTAACGATATCATGGAATAACAAATCGCTGTACATAAATTATACAATGCCATATCAAGAGCATTCACATAGGCCCAACGTATAGGCGATACCCAATATTCAGAGAAGAACCTTACATTGGACATCATATGTAATGACTGCAGTGATGACGTTTTCACATATTTTGTGCACCCCTCCTCCCTTTGACAACCCCTCAATTCTGACTGTTTTTGGTAAAAGTATACTGGTTAAAAAAAGAGTACATGTACTACAATGTATTCCCTGTTTACAAGACCCCTTTATGTGTACAGAAGCTTTGGACAAGGGCGGATGAATTTCTGGAGAAAATGTGTGCAGGCCTACATACGTTGTGGGGCAGTGACACGACTGGGTTTAGGCCTGGCACATGCCATCTGGGTCTTAACTCTGACGACCCGTTACATTGTCAATTCGAAGGGACAGGGTTACTTCTTCAGTGTTGGTCGTTTGGAGCTGCCGTCCATTCTGCTGTGCTATGAAGAGATACTCCGTGTCTAGGCAACAGTCACGGCCCCTTGCTCCCCTCATCCCTCCCCCTTAGCCTACCATGAGACCAACTCCAGGGCTGAGAGGGTGGCAGGGGGCTAAGGGCAATGAGCTGAGGTACATGGAGGGGGAACTAAGCACAAACAGCGGAGGCAGACCTAACTAATAGTCATTGATCAGCCCACCAGGGGGCGACCCCGGATCAATCACGTCAACTCCGAGACGTACGAGATCTGGCGAGAAGAGGCAGGCTGATGTGGTGTTGACAGCGGAGAACGACGCAATAGGTGGGATCTGAGGGTCGATTACCAAGCTGTAAGGGACCCGCAGATACCACCGTATCTACATTTCAACTGATGTATACATAACGGGGTATAGTTATACAGGGTATACTATTATATACCTCAGCTTCATCGACCCTGATCATGTTCTTCCATCATTCTCTGTGACTGCCCGGTATCTCATCCACACCCCCACGCCCTTTACGATGCGCTATGAGGTATTCTACATCGCCCTATATCCGTCTGTTAAATAAACGTATCTACTCCAATACAAATCATGCTAGGGACCCTTTTAATGGAACTGAACGCACAACATATTACATGTGCCCTCAAGCAATACAAATTGCTGACTTGTCATAAAGTATTGTAAAATGCATGTCATCCTCTCCTATCCCTCAAGGGTATGCCCTATATCATTATGCATGGCCTAGTGTGTCCCCTTTAATACAGAGGGGACAGGAGCCCGGGGTAGGAGCAGTTTCCTTGGCTCTCAGTCTCAGGTCAAGATCTGTGGTATAAGGTATATGGTAAGGAGACCTAAGGCTGCTGGGGACGACCACCTTCTCTAATTACTCGCTGCTGTTGTCCTCAGCCAGCGGCCACCAGTGTGCGTGTGCTACCAGATGACTACCTCACAGAACACAACCACTGCTATATGGCTGCTGCCCCAGGGGACATGGGGGAGGCATGTTGGCCAACACATGGCAGAATGACGTAATGACTTTTCCCATGTATCAGCTAATCAGGTTTGTATGTAATCAAGTGTAGCGAGGTTTAAAAAAAATCAAATTGCGATCAATCTGATCAATCTGATAGAGAAGATTCATTATGTTTGCCTATTTCTAGATTTATATTATATCACTATCACCCGGTTTTCAAAACGCTGTCTCTTCTGGGGGTGCTTATATGTGAGTAGTATATACAAATGGGAACCATCATCAGGCACACAAGCATGGCTGGTTTGTTTTCACATTTTATACAGTACAAATGTACGCTCCGGATCTGATTTCCTATACTGAACGTTCATATGAATACAAACTTATCTGGTTATTTAATAGTGTAGTGCTTTATCCTCCTGTGCCATGCCAAATACAGATGACGCACAACCGGATGGTTCTACCAACACAGAGAGAAGAAACCGAGTCAAAAGGGAGTCCAGGCTTGCCTCCAGAATGACTCCCTTTTCTGACTCTTTCTGACTCTCTTGATGAACCTGACTCCCTTAAAAGGGAGTTATGTGACTCCCTTAAGAGAGCCCAGGTTTTGCCTCCAAAATGACTCCCTTTTATGACTCCCCGCTACAGACAGAGTCCAGGTCTATGCTGCAACTCCCTTTAGAAAGGGAGTCTAGGCACAGGATGGCTCCTTTGGAATAGAGAGTCATAATTTATAGGTAATTCCTACCCCCTAACCCTCTATATATATATCCATTTCAATAGCTGTCTCCCTAGCTGATGTTTCTACATTATGTTGGTGCAATGCCTCACAAGGAGGAGGGATCTCAGAAAGATCCCTCAGAGCACATTAGTTAATATACAAAGGAACATATGAGCTTTTGGGATTTAACTTTCTCATGTTGCTACAAATTGGGTGTCTATACCTTATACATCATGCTTATGCTACAGTTTTAAATTAATCGTAATTATTTCATAAAATGTAATTCTGACATTACATGTTGATGCTAAAATGATATACACGTATCAGCATAATTATCAATGTCACAAATAACATGGATCTAGAGATCTGAGCATGCAGAATATTACCATTTTAGGTATAGTGCTACCACCTAGCAGGCTTAACTGTAACCAACTGTTTGACTCCCTTGGGGGAAAAGGGAGTAGGGACCCTTGACTCTGATTAGAAACAGAGTCAGATGGCTTCTTAACATATATGCTAGATGGCATTACAGTCATTGTACAGTAGTGTCACCTAGTGGGTTTCCTATTTCCGTTTTGTATGCTCACCTCTGTGACTCCCTTAGGGAGTCCAGGTAACCATTGACTCACCTCAGCTGACATGGACTCTGTTTGATCTAATTGAAAAGGAGTCAAGGCTGTTAGAAGGGGGAGTCAGACAGTGTGAAAAGTGAGCCAAAGGGACCCTGGCTCTCTTTTTATAGCCTGTACTCCCCTTGTGACTCGGTTTCTTCTCTCTGTGAAGGGTAGGTTGGTAGCAGGTCGTTACTAATTATCCAAGGCCCCACAAAGTATACTTCGGAATGTGTAGAGAGAAAAAAGTATCCTTAAACTATTAAAGATAATACTATAATCATGGCAGAGTCTGGATACCCCGTTACATCACGGAGCCGAGTAGTATAATATTAGGTACACCTTATCTCTCTGCGTCAAATATGATGTTGTCTTGCCAATGTCCCTTTTATCAGATAACCCGACCTTTACTTAATCGCATGCTCCTCTATACCCTTACTGTTATCAGTTCATACCGATTAACGTAGTGATTAGACATTCATTGGCGTGTTGTCTCTGTCCCGGACATATTGGTTAGTAATATACTAAATAAGAATCTATATATTACATATTTATGTGCCCTTTCCAAAACTATCCATGAAGTCAACCCAAGTACCCGGGCCAAGATTGGTTCCATGATAAGGTATGGGTCATGACACGGTTGTACCCTGTCGTTTATGACGATATTTGTAGCGATAACATGTAAACTGTCTCCTCGCAGTATTAAAAAGGTCTCACCAACACGGTCAGGTGATTATCTCTTTGTCTTGGCCCCCAGGCATGGGTGAAACCATTGCCTTCCTCCAGGAGGGTGGTCTTTCAGCCTGGCACGCCATGACATGGGAGATAATACAAGCCCCTGGAGGAGACTGACATTCACTTTGGGATGTCACACATCCTCCTGCTGACTCAGTTAAAACAGGCACCTGGTGGCCTACTCCTCCCCCTTCAGATTCAGCAGCCCAGAAATCCTCATGGTTCCATCACGACTGGGTCACTTAACCCCTCCCCCCCATCCCCTCTATGAAGGCCCAGCCCAGTGGACACATAACATTGAATCAACATTGATAAATGGTTGTTAATGTTGATTCAATGTTGATGTAATATTGATTCAATGTTGAGCTGTATTTTGTGCCCACTGGGAGAGTGCCGGTCCTTGCTCAGCTCCGACTGTTACTGAAGGGGCAGCAAGCGTTTCGCCTGCAAGAACTTCCCAGCAAACAAAAAACGTTATACAACGTTATATAAGGTTTCTCTATGGCTCTTTATTGTGGCAAAAACGTTATATATATAACGTCAAAAACGTTATTTTGACGTAAAATGGCACTCACAGTGGCCTTGCGATACATGATTCAAGGCTAAAGATACAGATACACCCACTATTCACCTACATCCTAATCGCAAAATTGAATGATCCATAAATAACGCGTCAACCGCAACCTAAAGAGATATGGATGCTCCTTTCTAATAAAGACTTAACCCCAGGGGAAACAATCGGCCGTCGAAGGACGTATGTATCCGTCGATAATTTGATCATGTTGGTGGCGGAACACGTGAGTAGTGGAGAAGGGTATGGGGAAGGGGAAGGGTTGGGTGGGGGGAGGGGGGGGGGGGGTGATCCAACACTAGCGCCGCCTAGTGAGACGGGGTGGAGTCGTGCGGGGTGCGACCAGAAGACGCGGCATATACCGAGCGGCGCGGACGGCGGTGGTGTGTGGTGTGCGGGCCGCATCCTCCACGTGTTCTCCTCCTGCTCCTCCTGCCCCCTCCCGCTCCTCCCGTCCTCTCCCCCAGCACACACCCATCCACACTGGTCTCTGCGCCTCTTCTCCTCCTCCTGTGTAGTGTGCCGCGCACCGCCACTGCAACTACCACCGGCAGTGGGCGCGACGCCCGGCCCACCCGCGACAACTACTCACACCACCTCAGAGCACACCACGACACACACTAACTCTGAGTTGCTCCCTCACGCCTCCTGTAAACCTGAGTAACTCCAGGTCATAGAGTCACCACTGGACCCCAGCATGCACATTGGACTGATTCCAAACTTTCACTAAGGAGTCTACACACTTGAGGAGTGGGTAGAGTGAGTTGGTGTTCTAGGAGGGGGTGAGCTGCTCATATGTCTGGCTGTAGCCACTACTATGGCTACACACCACTCCTCCTTTACCTGAGGGGGTTAGGGCAATACACAGCCAAGCCATGCAATAAAAACAAGGTAAGCTATTCACTGTTTTGGTTAACTATAAACTCTCATGCATATTGTATGCCATGACATTTACTTGGCATCTATATGACCAGGATGCATAGAACATGGTACTTGGGTGTTTGGGATTAAATGGTTATTACCCATAGCGACCACACCTATGAAGGTGTGTTAGTAGATGGGAGATCAAAGGGAAGAGGTGCCGACTGAGGCCAAGGGCCTGCCTTGGGCGGCACCTCTGTAGATGCATTAGAGTGCCTGAGAGGTGGCCAGACTCCCGCCATCAACTATACTGATCATAACACTAATGTCAACAGGAGAGGCATAGTTGTATTTACCAGAGCCACTTTCATCTGGTCAAGTTAGACAAAGTATGGGCAAGATGTCAAAGTCAGTCTACATGGTGGCATTATAAGCAGAAGAGGTCCGGTTTGGGCGTTGGTCTTTAAAACAATGCTACAACCTTCAGTTATTTAATGATCCCATTTAAAAGTTAAAATATGTGGTATGATTAGTTTGATCATCACTTTTTTAGTTTCCAAGTTATCTAACATGGATTATTGTTAGGTGGGATGTTATACACCGGGGATGGAATGGTACAATTTTGTCAGGAGATCTAACGTTATATACCAGAATTTATCACTGCGTCTCAATAATTAATTGACGTTTTTCCCAAGGACTATACTTCTACCACTTTGTATCACCTGCCACAAAAGAACCCATTGATGTGCGGAGCAGTCATATTTTAAGCACTCCTATTCTATCAAATAGCGCTGAAAGCGATGTATAAAATGTTAGCCATGTCCTCAATGCGGTGCCAAATAAAGCCACAGCCCTGTCCTTCAAGGTTTGGACTGCTGCCTCAATGGCCTCATCAGACTTTGGTATACTTTGGCAGGCGCTTTCATGGTGTCCGGGATTTGGATTCTCGGCCCTACATCTGGCCCTACTGTGTGTCCAACTGTCAGTAGGCAGTGGCCGCAACCTGCCCCAACCCAGCGGCTCCCCTGAATATTGACAAGCATGTCGACGAATAGCAGAAAAAGGCACATCTGTCCAGAGCCTTGGCCCTCACCCTTCTCTTTCAGTCCCCACTAACCCAACAGCCCCCCCCCCCCTTCCCTCAAGTCTGTACGTAGACAGACAGTCATCTCAACTCCCATTTTGTTTGATGCAATCCTGCCTTTTACCTTTACCCTTATCCTTCCCCCACTAGAACCCTCCTTCCTGTCCTCTCCCTTACTTCTCATTCCGTATCGCTTTGTCTCCTGTTATCTCTTAATCATTTTATTGTATAAATGTGTGTGTTGTTTCTTCATTTTCATCTTTATAAATCTGTAAGTCTACTTCCTTTTACAAATTCCACGTCTACCCTCCGGTCTCAACATTAGTACCGGAAATCCATTCTTCAATCTCCCTCTATCCTCCTCCAGACCCTCCTTACAAAACCCCGCCCCGGGCTACAACACCCCCGACATACGCCAGACATTTTGTTACTATCGGATGCTGTCTGTTTCCTACTGATACATTCTTTTTACCGATTGGTGTCCCTTGGGATATTAAACCATTATCATCAAGTCATAGTTAAAGGATGATCATTACATATTTCTGTCCAGTCATGGCAACGTTCATAGCTGTACATTCTTTGGTGTTCTACGTCTAGCTCTTGTAGCGTCTATTATTAGAGTATTTGACAGCCCCCTCCCCTACACTTCAGTGCAATCAGTTGTGGTTCTGCTGTTCACTCACCTGTCTAATACATGGGTTGCCTGTCCTATATTCCTTATCTGTACCCCTCCCCCTCTCCTGCCCCTCTCCTACCACCACCAGCACCCCAATACTACACCTCTGTTACCACCCAGTGCACCCGCTCATGTCTGTCACTCTGTCCGGATAAATTATGTCTATTTACGCTCTAGTGGCGGCTGTATGGCTACCACCTCACCCTTACCAACCCCCAACCCCTCCTGGTTCCTTTCCCAACTCCCCGCACCACCCGGGGTACCCCTCCTGCAGCGCTCCTGATTGCCTTTCCAGCACTTCTCTTCCACACCATCGAGTGTCCTGCAGGCAAGGGAAGGCCCCTCGCCGCGCGAACACGTGGACAAGGCTATCAGGCCGCCCCCTACTCTTACCCTCCTCTCTCTACCCTCCTCCCCACCTACTGCCTCCAACATCCTAGCTGTAGGTACACTGTGGCCACAAATCTGCTACAGAGCTAGGGGGTTTTACTTGTGGTGTAGGGGAACAACCAGGGAATGCAGGAAGGAACGCCAATAAGTTGGTCAACAGTATGTGCACTCTGACCTCTACTGTGTATTGCTTCCACAATATGTAGTTTTTTTTTGTCCACTGGTGTAGATATCAGATTGGTGGTGGAAGTGCTAGTGATATAAGTATTTTCTTTTTGGAGTGGTTCCACCTTTTGTCGTCTGCCTCATGTTCGGTTTTGAGTTTAAGTTACAATGAGGGTTGTTATTCAGATTGTAGACCCTGTTACCAAACTACCAGTGGCAGCTGCAGCCGACACGAATTAATACACAGAGTCGATATAATGATAGTTACAGTTTTACTTTTTAGTGAATGAGAGAACACCTGGAAAGAAAAAATATGACTGCAGCTGCTGCTGATATGGTGAAATCGATATGCCCAATCTATAGACAGGTATACCTACTACATCCTGTGTATTTAGTGGGGGTATAAACCTGGTAAATAATGGTACAGTATCCAGACGAACGCTTCATTGGAGAGACATTGGAAATACATGTGTGCCATCGCCATACAAAGAAAGGCTTGCTCTCAGCTTTCATTGTGAATGGACAGATGGATACAAAACAATCTCCTGCCCTTTTTGATTCCCGGCTGCATTGAACACCAGTAGCAGACGACTTTTCCTGCTCTGTGCGTGGGGAAGGAAGATATCAGTCGGATACAACAGGATATGGCCCTCCACCGTAAACAGAGGGATCAGCCGCGCCTTTTGATATCATTACACAGCAGAATTAAACCAAAAAGTAACATCTACCTCTGGTCTATTTAGATGAAAACAAAGACCCCTGTCCCCGGATACCCCCTGTGTTGGTTGATAACATATTTAGCCTGACATTGTCCTTTGTCACAACACAGCTTACCCACGCACACGGCTGGCATTTGCTGCCAATTCCCTCCAAGGCTACTTAGCCCACTATGAAGAGTATCAGTCCTCCCTAGTTAGCCCAGGGACAATCAAGTTTCATTATCAAAAAACTCTACTCCCATTTGAAATGTTAAACATCTCTAACATTTTCACCATCACCTTTACAATTGCGATCATCCCCTTTTTATACAAACTTCAATTCCCCCGCCGTCATCTCCTTAACGATATCACTGCAATATAAAATCATGATTTATGACTATTGACTACTTTATGTTATGTGATCATATTACATTTCATATTGTATTGATTTATCTCTACCTACATTCTTCATATCCCAAATGCTTATTCCTAAAATACTAACTTTAATTACTTAAGATCACTCCCCTCAGGGAAGGGCAGGTGGGATGGGGTGGGGGGTCGTCATCAAGAAATAAAAGCACTCTTTGATGTATGGTCTATATTTAAGTGTGCTATCTGGCTATGTCAGTGAACCTCCTGCCTGCATGACTCAGCATGTCTCTGGTAGCAGCACACATATGTATGAATTAATTGATCTACAGAGAGACACAGACAAGGCTTCTGCAGAAAACAATTGGCAACTATCACTACACATCTGTCACCTAGCCCTAAGCTATCTGTCTCTGGCCGCAGGCAGGTACCATTAGCACTGTACAGTTAAAGGTGTGCCCCATACAGCCCTGCCACATCTACCACTCTCAGGTGTGCAGGTATACCATAGACGCCATACCTTTACCACCCAGTCTCCAGCTGATAAGCTGTGTTCTGGCACCAAGGGGGTGACAACCTCACTGCCTCATGCGGCGATCTGATAGGTGAGATTGAATATATTATACACTACTGTCTGGTATGTATTATATATCATAATTATATCATACAACTAAGTTGAACTTACAAACTCCATTCTTTCTAGCTCTACCAGTTAAAGGGGCCGATCTCTGAGACTGAAGGAGAGTGGATCATGTAGTTCCTAACCCTACTGACTGCATGCACCCAGCACAGGGCACTGCGTTTGCTTGATCCCCAATCAGCCATAAATAGTACAACTGGACAACTCTATTACCTTGAACCAGTTGACCCGGCCTGGTCAGGTGAAATTGGTAGGGGGACCATAAATCAGGCTTGACTTGGTGTGAAACATTCTATAAAACCAGGATAAAGCTATCATAATCTCCTTAAATTAATCATTGAACTAGGCTTCTAGGGATACACAATGCAGAAAGGAATCCTTGTGTATTTAAGTGTTTATTTTCAAATGAAGCCATGGGATGCGGTCTATTCAAGGGGTAGTATACCATTTTTCTGTGGACACACAAGTGGTAGTCTAGACAGTCAGTACACTGGTGGGTATCAGTAGTATTGTATACTACCACTGGCATAGTCTAACTGCTGGTCACACCAGTGCAACTTATGTAGAGCAGTGAATTGCTGGAAGGGAACAACTAGCATCCTATTTCTTGGTTGCCTGAGCCATTATTTTGGGGGTACTTTGCTAGGGAAAACGATCCTACAGGGCTAGGACATGCCTGGATCTCAGGGATTGTGCTTAGGGGATTCTAAATTTAACTGAGGTGTTATATAAACTCAACAACCCTGGCAACGGATTTTACGATTTGGTTTGAGAAGTCTTAGCCTTTAATAGTTTTCATTTCGAATTACATGTACAAACGTTTCCGGGAACAGATTACGCATGGTCTTTTCTGGGGCTATGGTCGATATGAGATGGATAGCAGATCTATACTGTATTTGCATTGGTTTACATAAATAATTGATAAGTTTACTCAACATCTATTGCATGCTGTACTCACTAATACTACATACGTCGCTGTTGTCATTGAGAGTAAACAGCCCTTTGTTCCCCAGTCCATATGACATTGTTACTCGCGGGCCAACCTTTGTATTCCCATTCCTAAATAGTACCACCCCCACCTATCGATCACACACACCTATGGTTTAGGTGCAAACCATGAGTGGACTTTACACTGGTTGGAAATGAGGGTGTCAAGTGCTTTGACAGCTGGCAGAACATGGCTAACAGGGACGGCTAACAGTGGGTCAAGTGGTTATATATAGCAATAATTCTGGTGGTTCCATATGCGCGGCCATGTTGGTTCTGAGCACAGAATATCTCGTGATATTTAAGCAGTGACCAGACTCACATACTCCATGATATGCCAGGAACAAGCAACGTTCTGAGAGCAGGGCCAACATCTCACTTGCTCGCCTGTGCCATCATAAACACAGTGCTTGTGGGAATACGTTCACTCCCGTTTCCTCGCTATACAGCAATCATTGCATTGTGACTCCGGTACAAATTATAGGTGTGGGGTTACCTAGCTACTCTTACCATGGGCAGGTTGATGGGCAATACTGAGGCCAGAAGCATTACTTGCACATGAAATGATGTAGACTCCTTTGTTGTAATATGTGTATCAAGAAGACCTCCCACACATAATTGTGAAGGCCATGGGGGCCAGTCGCCCTTTGTCTCTTTATATTCAGTATCCATGATTGGTCTATCGTTTGAGACAAACACAGAGACAGTACCTACATGCTTTTATTTAGTGGGTGCAAGATTTTTATAGGTTGTCCCCAACAATTGACTAGCCCAAATAAGAGTTTGGGTAGTTAATCTCTAGGTCAAACTGTATAGGGCCTTGGCAAGATGATCAGTGGATAGCGCCATTCCCACTTGTACTAGGTCTATTCCCAGTACTCACAGCAACCAGCTTAACCAAATCTCGTGGCCGAGATTAGGGTTCAAGCAGGGTACAGTTATTGTGAATAGGTTGTACCTGGACACTCCTAATGTCACCTGTGTCCAGTATAGTGTAGTGGTTAGCACTGTGGACTCATGATGCAGAGTACCTGAGTCCAATTCTCTTCCAGGCAATGCCTGGTAATCAAATTCATAAGTAAAGTGATTTTGGAAACAGAATACATTATTCACAATACTAAAGTAAATTTAGAAATATATATTGAACGGACATACTGCTATTTGGCCTGGTAGGAATTTGAACTTGGGCTCCCAGAATTATGAGTCCACAGTGCTAACCACTAGCCTATCCTGGACAAGGTGATACAAGTATTGTCCAGTAACAACACATTCACAATACCTGCACCCTGCTTGTACCCTAATCTCGGCCATGAGATTTGGCTGAGCTGGTCCTTACAGAGCAACTTAAGGGTTATGATTGTTACCAGTGGACCAAAAGGTGGAGCCACTGTATCTTGCTAATGCGGAATACCGATGGCTTCACCCAGAAGGAGCTCACACTCTTTTCCAAAACATTACCATTATGGTAATATGCACACTTACCATGTAATCACAATGGTAACTCATGTTATGTGATCCATCAAATATATCATCATCTCAGCTATAGAGACATATTTTATCAAGAAACAGGAATGTGTCTAGCAAAGTGCTAGTTCTGTCAAGGAGACAGTCCTCACACATTACTACCCAGAGGGAGGTGAAGTGTAATGCACAGTTGGCTGGTGTCTAACCATGCCACTCTGCACTCCACATACCAGTCCGTCTTTCTCTAGGTCATTAGAATTGGGTAGGCAGGAAAGCACTGTAGGGATAGCGATGTCCATATTGTGCTTTACGGTCAGTCTTAAGTTTGATCAGCATTAGATCCTCATATATTCACTTGTATTAGTATGATGTACTGTAAAAAGCAGTGTGTATAGAACACGCTAAATGTTTCTGATTTACCTCTGTAAAACACAATGATCAACACTATAACTCTCTTTATGATAGATAAAAATGCAATGAATATTATTATTATTTGTGTTTTGTATATATGCCTCAATAGTGGTTTAGACAATTTACATCATGCATCAGCTTGAATAATGGTGATCCAAGGTACATCAGAACCACATAGTACGGATGCAGCCTGTTTTCAGTCATTTCCCTAGTGGAAACATTGATAGTAATGACCACTTCCTGATAATTATTTAAAGAATTAGTCATTTGCTTCATGGTATATCACCTAGTAGCTGTATAGTGCTCTAACTGGTATGGACTTGTTCCCGCAACCGATGTGTGTACACTGACACCGGCAGTCTTGTGAGATCTTGGTTCTGCTCTTGTAACTTAGCTTGTTCCTGACAATCTATAGTATGTGGGTGTATGGTCACTACCTGAATCTCACGAGAGATTCCGAGCTCATGAACTTATATGGCCGCGCACACGGAGCCACCCGAATTATCGCTATAGCAGACCCCAGAATTGGCAAACTTTGACGATGACCGTGCCGCACTTTACAGACATCCTTATCCCCACAGTGAGAAGGGCGTGCTGCCAGTCAAAAGTTCCATGGCTGCCAGTTGTCTGCTTTGTTATTGTGTAGGCTGGAGTAACAAGGATAACAACCACTACCAGCTAACATAGAGCTGGACCAGCAACACAGTAACCAGATAAGGGATACAGATAGGTCTATTTCTAGGGTGCCCGGCCAGGGGCACATAACGCTAGGCCTAAGTTGTCACCGCCGTGAGGCCTTTGGCTAATTTGATTTCTAGCAAATTGATTACATGCCGTCCAATGACTGGCTTAACTGATTTAATTACCTAAGATGATATTAGTTAATCGCAAGCAGATTCCCACTAGCTTCCCAACCATTCTGGGCCTGAAGCTTTAAGTAAGGTCACCTCCGTACCCCCACAAGGATGTGCCATCACATCCAAGAATGTTTTCCTTCCACTATTATGAATGTAGCAGGAATTTCGTAATCCTCCGACTTAGTTAGACTGGGGTACCTGCCCCGACTGCACTCCGACTGTTACTGGACGTGCAGTAAGATCTGCGGGTTTACGAGTACATCAGATGAGTGCCAATGAGTGCAGCCTCTTATGGCAATTGTTCTGCTTGTCACTCACAGTGTCAGCTGATGGGGTTATCTAGAACACAGTTCGGGGTACATGGTGACACTTGTCATTATCACTACTGACATGATCAATTATATCCAATGTAATCTCCCAAAATCAGGCCTGTCCAAATAAGATATTACAAGACTAGACTATATCATGTTAGAGGGGTTTGGTATAACATAATATACACTATCATGACGTATTTACCTTTTGACACTATACCACGGTGAGTTCACCCTTCTAATGATCCAATAAAACTATACAAGAAAGGTGTGTCTGAACAAAGTGCCTCAAACCGTATCTTGGCTTCTTGTTTAGAAATATTGCCTAGGCAGGACTCAGATGTGGCTCTTAGAATGTATAACCAATTATGATTTGTACCGTTACTTTTATTATTCTACTGTAGAGATCACAAACATCTTTGACACGAACGTAATATCCCCCCCCCCCTCCATACACAGGGTCCCATTCCCATTAATAACCAATTAAACATGGGATTATTAAAACAATCTTATTTCATGTTCTGTATTTTATATAATAAAATGTGCCCCATATCTCAAATCTCATATGTGACAGTCAGTCGTTCTGTGTTAACATTTTGCTCTGAACTGCACCTTTCCATTATTGCTAAACATAAATATAGAAACATGGAGAAAATGCCCACATGTATACTAGCGTCAATGTTCCCCTTATACCTCTGGATTACCATCTGTACTGCTGTTGATATTATATTGCAGGGAAATTGCTAACATGTGTTTAGTTCAGCAACCACTCAGATATAATATTATCTTTGAATAGTGCGGTAAGCCGAGTCACAGAAATGATATCTTCTTGCAGACAATGTCCCCGTGTTGACAAAAAGAAGTAGTAGTACAGAGAATGTTATACATTGACTGAAAGAATTGGATATTGGTTATTTCCAATAAGGTGTGAACAGATAATCATGTTCTTATAGCTTTTTGAGTATCTGAATGTTATCTTAGCGTTGAAATATACTATTATTTGATTATAATGCGAATCGGGAGAATATCGCAACCATGCTGAATATAGGTGGTTTTTGGTTTTCTGTCAAAAGGTATAAAAGTATATTTTTATATACATGCTAGACTGCTCCAAATATAGGTAGGTAACCATGGCCTCATGGACATGTAGACAAGCGTTGTAAATGATTGATAAGCCATATTTAGTACAAAATGGACAATACCTCTACATGATCTAATTCTGCAACCAGATGAGACAATGTCGCCTATGGTCCGTTATTTTAACTCTGTATTAATCCACTCTTTGACCTTCACCTAAAGGGTCAACACAACTCTAGACACTTGCATGCATTAGACAGTCTAACCTTTGCCTAACTTTGCAAGACAGAGCCAATTACTGGTGATCTCTACTGGTCGAAGTAGAATCCGCAATAATCTTGTTCCTGGTGCCTTGCTGCAACCAGGCATGACAGTAATGCATTCTGGACTAAGAAAGATTCCTGTCAATATGGTCGACTTCCGGCCAATGGTTAACTAGGATTTTGGGGCCTCCAAACACTAGTTCGAGGGTCTGGCCTAGGCTAATTCTATATTATATTATATGCGCGACTGTAGACTCCTTATGAATCTATGAATAGTAGGCAGTTCGGCCAAAAATAGAAATATTCAAAATATCAATACAATATTTCTTTGATGGTCAGATATCATGCAGAAATAAACATGTCCTCTAAAATAATGACGTTTAGTGAAGATTTAAGGGGGGCTAGGGAACATTTTCCATTGGGTTAGTGCTTTCCAGTTTCTGCCATGTACCCCTTTAAGAGAAGTAACCATGCACAGTAGAGGCAAGCCACACAGCAGGGTACTCACTGACCACCCCCGACCACAGGTAGCAGGGAGGGCCGTCAAACAGGCTGCACAGGGCCTGGTTATACACTGCCCCAGTTTTTTTTTGTGGGTACCACTTTTTATGCCCTTTGGAGGAAAATGGAGTAATAGATATGAATACAATATCAATTGTTACTATAAAAGTAACTCATATAGAATATATTGCCACTCTTCCCGACTCTTCTGGTACTTATTTTAGAAACAGTGGCTATTGGAAGTTGGTGAAATTCACACTATATTTGTGACTAAATGGCAAAAAACTGCACTATGAACGTGGGATATATGGAAAGTGTACTGTGTCGACTATATTCTCCCAAGAAATGATGCATCTATATTTTGAAAATAACTCTTCTTTTCCTCCAAAGGCAAAGACTATGTCTGCCCTGAGTGAAGTGCGGCCCAGCCCACAATGCTGACATTCTCAGCAGTACCAAAAAGTTAACTGTGTGAAATTAATTATAGATATGATTATTAAAACATATAGCTGAACAAAGGTGAAAGAAGAAGAATGGATGTTTCCAACAAGGTAAGACATGAAACAATGAACATAGCATAACAGGTAAAATAATACGGTACAATAAGCCCTTTTTTAGCACTGTGACAGATAGGTAGGGGCCGGACTGGCCGGCTGCCTGACTGCCTATGAATAGTCCAATTTTTTAGAAAGGACATCCTTTATGGTGCTAATAATACAGTATAGGCCTCAGTAGTGATGTGTGCATCTCTTGGTTTGACCACAGCAGGTCATCCCTGTACAAGCACACCAAACATGGATGATGCTAGAAGTAGCATTTAATGCTGTAATGAAAATCATACTGAATTTCAAATCATGCCTCAACCCCATATCAACCATTGATATCCAGTAATCACTAACGTTAAATCAACATTAAAACAATTTTAGTTTGCTCACTGAGGTAGTCCCTCAATGGAGCAAGGTTGGTGTCTATATCTTTTACTATTTCAGTCTCGTGACAAAATGTACTTACTCTTTATTACAGTTGTCCCCTATCACTCCCATCCCCCTCTCGCTCCCTCCCTCTGAAGAAGGCTACCGAGGTCTGCCAGCAAGTCCCCTTTGAAAATAATGTCAGTAGTTTGGCCAGAACTAATTCATGAGTCTTTCCTAAAACCATTCAGACCACCCGCATGCTAGGTGCATTAATGTTCTTTACTCAGTTATTTATGGAGGCCCTTACTAGGCTGGAACGTTGAGCAGAATCTACCGAGGACTATGATGACCAATACCAGTCCCACGCTATTGATTCCTGCCTTTTAGCGATTATATTTTTACACAGGATAACAACTACGATTATTTGTACAACATTATAGCAATCAAACATATACTACTTTCATCACATCTCTTAATGGTATACTTGGTTCACTACGTACACGTGGGTATGGGGTAGTGGGCAGGGGTGGGTGGTGGGAATAGGTTACAGCCAGGTGCTTTCCCATCACTCTGCCTTTGATCTCTACTGCTGATGCGATTATTTGAATTAGAAGGAGGAAAAGCCACCAACCACCAGATTACATCACCCATCAAAAGCCTTTTTCGTTTACACAGCAGTTGCCGGACTACTAATCCAATGGAATAGCTCCAACTTTGTTGTCCGATCACTACCGACTCATCTAACCACCGACGATCTGATTCTATTATCACCCAACCCCTGTTCTCAGTACCCCCCCCCCATCACTCCCCCGCACACACCGCCAGTTGAGTGACGTCATCATCAGGTTGGGGGCTTGCCACTTCCGCTTCCGGGAAGATGCATTGTGGAAGGATTTCATTTTGGCAGGAATTTTGATTACTCTGGAGTTTTTTTCCTAAGCAGGCAATTGGGGACATATTAGGGTAATTCCATGCTCACAAACCAATGATGAGCCGCAACCCAGGATAATTATTGTTGTTAGTGCACACCTAATTCTTGAATATTATTCATGGTGATTATGAGGAAACTGTCGTGTTTGGTACATGTACAGCTGATCAGTATATGTACAGGTTGCAGCTGGCGTTATGACCATTTCATGTATACTCCCAGTGCAGTGGCCATCATATAAAGCTATGAGTTATTATGGAATTGTCATTAAAATCAGCTTATAGCATAGAACTCTATGAGGTATAAATATTAACTTAAATGCATACATTCTATACTTTAGCATGTGGGGAACCAGTAAATCCTATTTGTAGTAGTTAAATATAAAGCATGCATAGTCATATACATATATCACAATGAGATTATCATCAATGGATTTGGCTGATAACAGTTCCATCACGCAAGATAGAGATTAGCAATATTCTGTCATGCATAACATATGAAACACTATCATGTAAGGTATAACCGTGCCTCTACATGGGTAAAAATCGACACGGGCGACACGGCCGTTTTAGGCCCTTTTAAAAATCGACAGACACGGGAAAGTTGGGGGTAAAAATCGACCCATAGGGATTTTTCTCTAAGTTCTTATATAGCTAAAAATCGACACAGTGACACGGCCCTTGGGCTAAAAATCGACACTGCGACACGGTCAAAACCTAGGGGTCCCATGTAGAGGCACATAACCCTCCCACTACCAGCAGGCTTCTAAAGCGGCCAAACCATCAAATCTACTGAGCTAAATAAAAAATATTACTCAAAATTGATAAAAATATTTTGTTAAAAGTTCCAGTCAAATCACTCCTTATTTAGTATCATATTAAAGCTCACGACATCCTCTGTCACAGGCCATTTTCGTTCACAAAGAATGCTCAAGTAGTAGCCATGGCAACACCTCATTTCAATATTTGATATTTATAATTTTTCACATTTTTCGCAAAACTATAGGGAAATCTGGCGGTGAAAGGGTTAAAAACATGTACACTATAGGCTGTGTGAACTAAACTCAATGTGTAGCTTATGTATATTCTCTATTCCTGGCAGAATTATTGATGGTTGCTTCCAGTTGCCTATCACCCAGGGCTGGCTGTGCCTGTGACTAGTGAAGTGTCTGCCTGTACCAGACCTAGATGAGACACCTAATCACACCAGCTTAGCTTTGATCCATCTTAATAGCTTTGATCGCTCATACCACACAACTCCCCTCCGGTACCCCTTTTACATTTCAGAAAGTGTGCAATTTGCATATCTTTGAAGCTGTATAATGGTAATCCAAAGAGCTAATTATCAGGGAATTCCCAATCTGCATAAGTTTGACAATCAGCAGCAGTTGTTCACTGTAGCCACCATTACGGTAACCTAGTTAGGGCTTTGGTCTGCTTATGATTCAATTATATAACGTGTTGACGTCTGGGATAGAGATTGTGACTGATGGGTAATGGGAAATATTCCTGATGCTTCCAGTTTGAATCGACTCCTTCCATACCTGGCTCTATGTAGAGTATTGGTGTATGTTGGATAACATGGCCTTAGCACAGTGATAGGGGACAGCGAAGTGAAGTACATATTTTAGCATATTGACACTATCTATTTCAGTCATCGCATGTAGCCTGTACAATTAAGAGTACCAGTTTAAGTGCAGCTACACTGATAAAATCATGATGTATAAGCAATCATCTAAATATCAGTTTGCATAACCATGTGGGTCCTGCCTATGCAGAAAGATACCTTTCTCATGTGTCATTACGTTTTACATGATAAAACTGCCATTTCCATATACTACTAACAATGTTATCTGAATGTGAATAGACTCGATCCCCTCTGAGTCTTGCATAAACCACCTTGCAACAGACTCAGGCAAGGCTGGACAATCTCCTTCAGAGTCCAGCTTGACATTAAAATGGAGTTATTATACCCATTGGTGTACACCTATCATGTTATAAATACTGTTGAAGACATTCTACTTCCAACTTATCTAACCCAACATGATTGTCCTCAGGGTATCTATACAGGAAGCACTATCTACCTGAATTAGGGGATGGCTTTATAAGTTTATTGCGTTTTGCAACGAGACTCTTCATGCACTAAGGAAAGCATGCTTGGGAATACTCTCGTTCCCAAATCCTTCCGAAGGAAGGCTCTGGCAACAGCCACATGACCTTGGACTTGGGATTTTGCTGGGTGTTGGCAATCCCTGCTGGTAGGTTGGAACCAGTGGACAGGAACCAGAATGAATAATGGTATAGTATTACCATCATACTTTCTGGTTCCATTTCCCCTTGCTGTTCGCTTGTTCCAAGCTAACCAGTAGCTGAGGGAATGTCTATAGATAGAACACCATTGAGCAGTGACTGAACACTCTTAATTTAGATCAGCATGTGATTAGGGTTCATCAGTAGAAGGGGATGGGCATTGCAGGTGTTGTGTAATCGGATGCAGTACACCTACGCCATGCCTAACAAGTAGGTCGGGAACCGAGAAAGTGAGAGATGGTGTGCTTAATTACCATACATTGTTGCCGTCATGAGCCGAGATCTGGACTCATCATTCAGGTTACAGCACTAGTATATGCCATCTAGAGGAGAAGCTCTATTGACCCCTGGCTTCATCTTCCTCATGTGCACCTGGAGGTGCTTTACCCTAGCCGAGCA
This sequence comes from Harmothoe impar, assembly GCA_947462335.1. Lineage (NCBI taxonomy): Eukaryota > Metazoa > Annelida > Polychaeta > Phyllodocida > Polynoidae > Harmothoe > Harmothoe impar. Next base: position 58,416,447 of record OX381704.1, read on the forward strand.
GCTCCCCGAGCAGCCCACACTACTCAGCTCTCCCTATCCCCTTTTAAGGTTCTAATTTGTGCCCTGACCCTTAGATGTGAAAGAATTTGGGTCACTCCCATTGGTGGGACACAGTCAGGCGTAGTGGCTGTACCCTGGGGCATGAGCAATGTGCAGTGGAGCGTAGCGAGCAGCTGCTCTGTCCACACCAGCCGCATTACATGATACAATGAGCTGCTCACCTACCAAAGGACACCTCTACTGCCCCTGACCACCCTAACCGTTGACCGTCCCTAGTAGCCGCACTTTGACTGCTCCACCTTACAACGCTGCCCTGTAATACTATGGCTGAGTCTTTAATATAGTTGCCATCTGTGATACTGGTCAATACTAGCAGCAAGTCATATCAAAGACCACCCAGCTGACAAAGAAACGTTATTTCACGTCAAAATAACGTTTTAAAATTATATATAACGCTATGCCATATATAAAGTAAGGAGCCTTAGATAAACGTTATATAACATTGTAAAATGCCCCCCCCCCTACTGATAATCGGATCAGTATTATTCATACAGCAAACAAAGCGTATTAAGGCCAGCTTTCCAAAGATACTAAATATGCTACCCTGGCATGAGTGTTTCGATCAAACGATATATAATTACACCAGAAATGATTTTTTTCTGAAAATGGCATTAAAAGCACCCCTAATGCGCGGTTTGACCATAGGGGGGCATATGATTACATTGTATACATATAATTAAAGAAATATTGATAAAAATAGTGAAAATAGTGATAAAAACTTTACTAAACTATTTTTTCCTCAAGATTGTGCTCGTGTTGTTAATATACCATATGGAGTGAGCGCTGATGAGTTACACAACATGAGTAGAAACTGGCAGTTATGCATAATGATACGTGGAGACGGGCACTTACCAGAACCAATAGCTGGCAAAAGCCTAACGTTTGCAATGAAAAGAGCAAGGACTATAGGCGTCTAGCCGGTTGTATTATCAACCAATGAAAGAATTCCATGGCCTTCACTGCGGAATTCTTAGGGGACATTATGTAACAGCCTGTACCCATTGTGATTGCTGTATCAGTGCTTATCTCGCTGGTTACCAGATCAAGCAATGGTGCCCCCTACTAAGGAACCTGCAACATCGGTATACCCGACCAGACAACCCACAAAAATGAAACTAAACCAGCCTTCAAAACAGTCATGGAGGAAATCATTCTGTACCTTTCAGATTGCAGATGCTACTTGGCTAAAGCTGCATCGAGGGACTATTCACGCAGGTTGATGGAAGTCTAATCAACATGAAAGTGACGGTAAGATGAAGTACAACGACAATCCCAACCTCCCTCTCTGGTCCTGACTACCAACCCGACCTTCTCACAAAGAACCCTAGTTAACAAGTCACTTTGTATACATGCCCTTTGACAGCGATAGCACAGAACATAAAGGTTACACCAGAACATTTTGTGCAGGAGTGACCTCGTCTCTCATATACAAGGTCTGGGATACAGATTGTGACAGATGTGTCTAAACGATAAGCATCAAGAGCACGCGGATAACCATAATTAACTCAATCACTTCGATCCTATTCTCAAGGGTAGTTCTTCGTGTAGAGGGGCCACGGAAGCAACACAAATACAGCAAACCTCCAAGTCTCCGTATTTTAGTTTATAAACACTGCTTTCTATATCCGAGGGTTCTATCTAGATTTAGCTCACTACAATCTTACTCCCGGAGAGTGGGGCCCCTGTCTTCCACCCCCACCCCCCACCCACCCAAACACACACACCCACCCCTGGACTCCAGTTGCAGGACACAGGGGTGTGTGGGAGGGTGGCGGGTCTGCTCTGTAATCATGCAGCCACAATGCAGGTTCGGGGCCCCTAATCGCCGCTCTACCATACATGTTCCGGCCCTAATTGTTGACCCACCCCGTCGAGCTGCTCACGCCGAGCTATTGACGGCAGCTGCTCGTCTCCGCTTCCTCCAGCCCTTCTCTGATCGACTAACTGCTATCCGGCCAGAGGGGGAGGGGTGCGAGGGTCGGCCGTCGATGCTCGAGTCGCACGTAACGATGAGACTCAAATCAGTCGCCTCAAAAGACGCTCCCCGCTTCCGGTTCTCACTTGGAGCGTTTCCGGGACACTTCCGCCAGGGCTGTTGGTGGCACTGATGGTCATTAAACGTGCCCAGATTTCTGACAATCTCCCAATTGAAGTGTCCCCACCCCACGGCTTCACACCTTACTTCACACCACTCCTCCAGGTCTTCACACCCCTCCCTCACCCCTAAGGCCGTCCCTTCAACAGGCCAATAACCCCCAGCCGCAGCCTTTCTATCTAGGCCCGCTCTGGGCAGGCCACGTGAAAGGAAATGTACGTCTGAATACGTGTCAATAGCGGCATTTCTGACTGTTGTTACCACCCAGCAATGAAGTCCCAATATTGCCTCCACCACCGTCCGCCATCTTGAATTGCAGCTTTTGATTGGGACTAACTTTGGGCAGAATTTCAGTTAGTTTATTTTATTTTGTGCCTTAGCTGATAATATCTATTTTGATGATAAACTGTTCCCCATAGGTCTGGTGACTCCCTGCATGTGGAGGTCTTTTTATCCAACATGTAGACACGCGTAACTTTTCCCTAGGGAGGTGCTATGTATTTTCCCAACATCATCGGAGATCCACGACTGCATGAAGCAAATAAATTGTGGGCCTACGTTATACAGTTTAAATAAAAGAAATTCTATTTAATTCATAAACGCAGGTATGGTACATTATTGTGCCTAGTCCACAGCAGATGGTTCATCTAAAACGTGGCTGTAGCATGTCCTAGCATCATGTATAGGCCAAGGTAGTGGGTCGAGCTCTAGAATTCACATGGAGTTCAACAAACCCAAAATGATTCACAGCACTTAAAAGCTTAAATTGGGGATTGTAAAGTGGAGAAGACCGTGCAGATTCAGATAATATTCGCCAAATTAAGTCCATCATTTGACTCGTGACTCCTGTGTAGTGGTGACAGCCCAGGAGGAGGCCACACCAGGTGCGTGTAAGTAGGACTTAGATAGTCATCCACTCTGGTCAATACTTATGTCACCGTATTGATACTCACACCATTGGAGTATACCTTGTGTTGGTATAGTTGAGCGGCCACAGAATTGCCTATTATCATCTACTCATATAAATATAGATCTCCTCCTCATCTATATTTCACTAGTGGTCATTTGCAAGACATGTTGATGTAGCTATTGTGTATAACTGGAAATGGGCACATGTATTGTATCTGCTTTTCTAACCACACATTTCAGTCTTTGATGATATTTTGATCGCTCAATGACCCTTCGTAATGCAATCCTGTTGATTCTCATGATCACCTGTTAAGTGAGGCAAAAACACTTTGAACAGTAAATAGTGAAAAAAGCTTCTCGTTATTGACAGTTCCTTTAAATGGTGGATGTTTTCAGTCTTATTGACAGTTCCTAACGAGGTGACAGGCGATGTAACAAGTGATATCACGACATTTCTGGGTTGTTGTAGCATCATTGTGACATCATGACTTCATCTGTGATGTCATGACGTCGGCAGTAACGTCACAACTTCCCCGGTGACGTCACGTACCGCACGTCACTGCAGTATTCTCACAGCATGTCGATGATGTCATGACGTCACAATTAACATTATGACATCATCAGTGATACCGTCACGTTGCCATTGACATCATGGCGTTTTGGGGATATTGCATGACGTCGCCAGTGACGTCACAACATCACCAGCGACGTCACTGTATTTCAGTGTCTTCGCGGCATTCCGGTGATGGCATGATGTCGCCAGTGATGTCATGATATCACTAATGACATTACGATGTCACCAGTGACATGATGATAACAGTGGCATCCTGATGTCGCCAGTGACATCATGGCTTTTGGGGAATATCAGTCGTCAGGGAACATCTATGCCATGCCATGACATCTCTGACGACATCATAACCCAGTGACATTGTACTGCCATTCTCACACAATTGTTTGCGGTCATACAAAAGACCACTGACCAATAGACGTAGTCGAACAGGTAATCGAACCCTGGAATCATTTTTTGATATAGACCTAATGATAATGACTAATGACCAATGGACATAACTTACTATCATGTTATCATCCTATACCAGGAGCATTGTCAAATAGAGAGGGGTTGTCCTCCAACACATTGCGATATCTGCTTCAAAGAAGACTGATGGATTGTGGCTAACCGTTGACATAAAACACAAAAGGGGGACAGCTCTCGTTCCGGGCTGCTAAGAGCCTTAGGCCTGTGACCGATGGGTAACTACCATAGTTACAGTATCGATCAGGACTTCAAAGAATTTTATCCCAGTAATCCTATTTTAATTGCAGATGACATTGCAAAACATTCAATCCGAGCCATTAAACAATAAGGTACTTTGACCTCTGCGTTATTAATTTCCACTATTTTAAGTACAATGTATTTACCATGAGTGAGGATATAATGGGCAGATCTTCTAAACCAATATTTTGGTAAACTTAAAGAACCATTGTGGCAACTTTTATGGCCTTCAATAAAATCCTGATTAACTTGTGGAAAGCAGTGTACCTTCTGGGTGGTGATACAGTGTTTTCGGATGAAAACACTGTTACCTCAGAACAACTTATCTCGGCCAGAAATAAAGTGAAAGGTGTAAAATAAGCATTGTGGTCATTTTGAAGCATACCTTTTCCAAATATGTATACATGTATGTATGATATGATAGGTAACGCTTTGACACTTCGACTTTAGTCCCACCTTGTTGGATATTGAACTATAGTTCCCATTTTTGGGGTGACAAACAAGCGCATAACACTTATTGCTGCTGCTTTCATTGATAACATGCCTAAATGTACCAGGTCCTCCTGGTACGAGAGGTGAACATGCGTAAAATGTATAGTTATAAGATACGTAAGGCTATTTAATGGTAAGTTTAGCATTCGACTCCGGTGTATGCAACACGCCTCAGACCACGCCCTACTCATTGCTAACCATTCCAACCTACGTCAGATACGTCATCGATTATCAGAGTGTAACGTCACAGTCTCTGGTGTGGCCTTACCCTGATGGGCCACAATCACCCCCCCCCCCACACACACACACACACCTTGCCATGTACTTATGTCTCCCACCAAACATGCTGTCCTCTTTATGATCTCTCGTTCTGTTTTGGAACCATCACTCAGTATAGTAGATAATAGTACAGCCACAGTGCTATATATGGATACACCCCATGCCCTCACCTCCCACCTAGCATGCTGTACTTCTCCCCTGCTTTCAGCTTCGTGCTTTAATTGCTGTCTTGTTGACCATAGTCTCTGCAGAGTGTAGACGCTTCATTTTTGTAAATGTATTTCTTGTCTTCATTCACGCCTGCAGTCAACAACACGTGCAGTAAGGGTCTCTGCCGCCCAGACACGCGATGCACACTGCTCACCACAGGCATCCACTAAGTCCTAAACCTATGGGGGGAGAGCTGTGATATGTAGTATATACATGAAGGCCTGCCACCTGGATTTCGGCCATTTTCTTTTTATTGTTGTTGTTTGTGGTGTTGCATATGGTGTAAGGGGCCCGACTTTACTTCTTCCACATATAATAAATACTCAAGCATAGGTAAATAGATAAATGTATTTTTATTTACCTTATATAAATTGCCTGTATTTATATAAGTTAGATTGATATTTTTCCTATAAGCCTGAAGCTTAATCACACAGTGCACTGCAGATTGCCCATGTGGAAAGTGCTCTGCAGCTATGTTGACACCCAGATGAAGGGGGACTAACATAAAATGTGCTATTATGCACAATGTCATGTAAAATATACATTCATGGGGTCTGCATATATTTTGTATTTCCATATATATCAAAATGTGGCAATGCATATTATTTTATCTTACTCCATTTCTGCATATGAGCCCCCACACCCAAGTGTCTAGATGATCGAACCATTTGAGTGACGGGCCTTTCTATATTTAGAACAACACACCTCTCCTCCCATAGGCTTAGGACTCAGAGTACGCCTGTGCTGCTCACCCTCACCTAGTCCTTTAAGTACCGAAACATGGTTTATTACTAAGCCCTTGGCCCTGGCGAGTCGACGCGCCAGGGCTGCATGACTGCATCATGCCGACCCTTCAGGACTGTATCACCACTGTAAAGTCGGCATGATGCCTAAACCCAGCACAAAGCAAGTTATCCCCCAATGCATTAGGCGGCCCCTAAAGGGCTATACTCATTCCCTTGACTTGTCTCTCTCACCGAGCATTTATTTTCTTTCTCTCTGTGCCTTTCCGTCTCTGCCTCAATAATTGTTGGGAACTCTTTCCTCTCTGTCTCAGTCCCTTTGTCTCTCAGCTCCTTGCAGTATGTTTGTCATTGTCTATCTTTCTGACTTTGAGTTTTGAAATGTTTTTTTCAGGTTCTCTTCATGGGTTACATAGGTAATTCAGAATAAGAAACATAAGCCCCGATCCATGAGATATGAATAGAAGTCACAGTGTCATGACACCCCTCTCACAATTCTCGGAGATAGGGGGTCATAGACTATTTTTAATTGATATGGTATTTACCGATCAGCCTTAACCAGAAATACATACAAGACTTTCTTTAAGGTAGAAAGTAAATATGCAGTTTGCTGATAAGAGCCATGTCTCTGATTAGACTGCCCTGGCTTACACAGAGGCCCCAAAAGATTTGTAATCAAATGAAACATGCACATCTGGGATAAGGGATCGACAGATGCAACCTCATACTCTGGTACCCTTGTGGTATATAACGGGATACAATTTACATGATGAAAGGAGCCAACAGAGGACCACTTGGCATCAGCTTTGCTGGAGATTTGGCACTGACATTTTCATTATGTTAACCACCTATCAAAGCAGAACTGAATCGATGAATAAGGCTGCATACCTGACAATGACACTCATCTTTGATCCTGATTATAGTGATGAATAGTCATTGCGATCAATAGCTTTGGTCTAAAGTCTATAGTGAATCCTTAATCAAGCTTCATCATCTATGTCGGACTAATAAAAGAGAACCTTGGGCTTACAATGTAAGAGTTGGGAAGGCCAAAACTGAAGGTAACTCTAAACTGTGTATCATGTGGCCCCTAATGAGGTAAACGGACCTACTGCATATTCTACCTGCCAGGTGTGTTACTCTTCCTACCTCCCAACCTTTCCATTTCCTCATGTCCCGACCCCGCCACATGAAAGCTGCACATTTTATCAGAGATCATGTCATGGATTAATTTGTTAGAGAAGAAAATGATTTCGAATTATTCTGTCCCTATATATTTCATGTGAAGACACCACCTTGTGCCATATACAAGAACAGTCACGCAATTGATCCATTGAGATGTCCTTGACAAGGTCAATTACTTATGGGTCTGCCCATGGGTCTTACTGGTAGATGGGATATGGCTTACGGGTAGCAGAAACTGTCAATCATTAAATGTAATTTAATATTCACATTGCTTTAGAGATTTTAATGTTTGCCCTGTGTGTACTGCATGTGTTATTAAATCAGATACACAAATGGCAGACCGGCTTCTATAATGGGGTGAGACCAAAGCAACTGCCATCAGATGCGTAACCGATTAGGCACACCTTTCAATAGAAGACAGGTTCTGTGATGTATGGTGTAGTGTCATATACCCCGGTAGTTCCAGGCACTATATCTGCAGTCGTGCTGAGCTTTAAATCCCACGCATTTGATTTGTAATGTCATTAGTTCTTACCTGTCAATTAGCAGAGCCGCGGCCACGGGGTCTAGAACTTTTAATTCTACTGATTAATCCTATAGCATATAGTACAAAGTTACATTTAATCTTAATCGTATCATGTCGTTGGATATTCCCTGTCGTCATTGGATTTTATAGACGTAGCCTTTAAACTGAGTGTTTTATGTCAAAACCAGACGTTGACATCTACACAAAAAAATTGAGAGTCGGCAAACCTGGCACTGCCTTGTCAATTTGACAAGGAGAGGGGCTGGCAAGCAAAACCCTTCAGTAAGAAGACCCATCTAGAGCTACCTGGCATATGCCAGCCCTAAACTTGTCTAGAAGTGATTCACCATTCTCCCTGCAGGTGGCCATAACCTAGCAAAAATTTGTACCCTTGGGAACAAATTTATTAATTCCTATGTTGATATAATATTGAGTATTACAATACATATATATGGAGGATTATGTGAAGTATCTAGGGAAAAGGTAAGATAATGTAAAGAATGCACACTTTTGACAACATTTAAAAAATAGAGCACATGTGCAGAATGAAGACACCTCTTTTGTGTCTTTCACCAGGGCACAAGTAGGTTGATGCACCTTATATTGGTATTATACACACACAAGCCAACAGTCCATTGCTGGAGAGTAGCCTATTCTCAGTAAAGACTTGGTGATACATTATGTGAACCCTTGGTGGCACTAGTATATTAAATATCACTTCTATATGTGGTTATGTATTTAAACAAATTGATAAAATAATCTTGTCATCTGGAACCAGACCAAACTCATACATTTGAAACGCTAGACCTACCACCCTTATGCGATGATGAGCCCCAGCTGTGGCTAATCTAGGCCTGCATCAACTATCTTAGTTTGAGGACCTTGACAAGTCTAGGGTCGTCTTGTGGGATGGTTAACTGGCAGGTTGTCAATTTGACAAGTTGAAGCTAGTTGATTCTATATGCTGTTCACTTAGCAGACCCTAGGGTCGTCTTGTAAGACGACCTTATGGACTCCAGAGCTCTCCAGAGTTTTTCAGTGTATGCTGATAATTGTTATGAGTATTATTGGCAAAGACGAGACAATGTGTATAATTATATAATGTCCTATTATATTTTATCGTTGCATGACTAGAGTTTCATCTTGGTGTCTAATTTGTCTTGTATTCCAAGATGATGGGCTAGCTCTTTAATTAATCTTTGACGTTCCTCCTTGCTGTACAACTGTTACTGATGCATCTATTTGCAGCTGAACACAGGGGCTGTATCTGATCCGTGGGTGTGTCGGCCTTTGCTATATCTTGTCGCATATGTGATTATAGCCTTTGTAGACCTTACCTAATGACATGTATAAATAATGACATTGTCAATAGTCCTTTCCCTTTCGGTGGTCTCGTCCTATTACATTTCATAAGAGGAAATATCTTATCCTGCATGTGTCATATATCTAACGGCGAGCATCAACTATGTAGTTGAGCTCCCTAAAAGGGGTAACAGTCAATACCAGTCCTACATCGTATCCTCTTTTGTTGGCTACAGATCCAGACCCACCCTATAAGAGTATTTCTGAACAGTAGCCCTATCTCTCCACCTCTGCCATATGGTCCATTGAGGATGTTATAATATGATAAGTATACAAATAGGAAGATATTTATCACTGACCTATGGTATAGGAACATGTATATGCTTCTGCATGGGCATCTCTAAGAGTTTGGCCAAAGTCACCCATGTCTCCTTGTATGTTTGTATATGTCCAAGCCGTGCATGTGTACTACCCCAACTAACGTTATTTTACGTCAAAATAACGTTTCAAAACTTTATTATAAAGGGAGCCTAGGTGACTCCCAGGCTTACCGAAGGGAGTCACCTGGGGGAGTCACATAGTTACCTGGTAGTCACACTAAGGAGTCACATAAAGACCAGGGCTCCACTAGGGAGGGGAGTCATTCTGTAGGCAACCTGGACTCCCCTTGACCCTTTTTCATTTCTCTGTGAACCCAGTGCTACCCCTTCCTCTCCTCCCTCCCCCTCCCATTTCCTTAGCCCGCCTCCGAGCGTGTCTCCTTCTCTCTCCTTTTTTCCGAGACGCAATGACCTCCTTACAAGTCAAAACAAATGTCAATTTACAAAGTCCTGAAGGTAGGACATTTTTCAGGAGGTGGCAAAACCTAAAACACCATCAGCATAATTCAAATATAAAATGCAGCACTATTTTGGACCCTATAACAATTGAAATGTCCGGAGTACAGCTCTTTTGGTGATGGACACATTCCTTGATGTACTTCACGATACTTGGATATTATTTTACTTTAAAATTTACTTCAAGTGCTCTGAACGTGTCCAACCGCTGAGGACCTTTGACTATTAACTAGGTTCTTACTGCATGTGCACACAGCATGGTAACATGTTTGCATTTCGTTCTGTAATTGTCTCCTTACAACATGATTTCATGGACAATTGAGAGTTGGTTCAGAATGAGTGTTATGCAACTTTTGTTGAGGGTTGATCGTTTTTAAGTCATAAATAAACACATACGCCATAATTGTGGCTCCTTTAAGTATTTGTTTTCTGTTGGTCGAGCGTTTTGTCAGGTATTCTTGAGTTGAGAACACCACTTCAATTTCAGTGCCTTGCGAAGAAATTATTCCTTATGTCAATTGAAAAGTTAGAAAGTGAGAAAAGAGTTAAGTGTGAAACTAGCTTTTTCTCCACTATAGTACCTATTGGCGTTCACAGTCTTAAACTACATCAATTGGAAATATCACGTAAACTCATACACAGGCAAATAAAAGTTATTTAGCATTTTTTGCTTGTATGTTTATCAGGGTTGAACAGAAAAAAAGATGAAGCCCGAAAACGGAATTTGTTCATTTATTCCGAAACCTTGAACGCTAGATATAATTTATTTCCATGTAATATGGACTAATTAGATTTACCATTCTATTTGATAACCAATACTTATCTATAGTTGCTATTAGAGTCTACTGCTAGTTAGATATCACGTTAGATTTATTGGTATTAGTTGATAATACACCATGCATATGTGTCCCTACTGTACCTATGGGAGAGCCAACAGCCAGCAGTTACTTGAGCCCAACGCTAACAACGCTTCCAGGATTTAATCTAAAAAAACTCCTCGTTAGCACAGGACTGAAGGGATGCTCCCATAAAAAGAAAACCCATGAAAAAGTGGGTGACATAGCTGTACTGAGTTTAGCAACAAAACCAGTAAGGGCCATGTGCCTGGGGGGTTAGTCATCAATCAGTGAGTTTGGATAGAGCAGCTCACGTCGATGCCAGGCTCAAGCCACTGCGCACACACGAGCAGCTCTATGTGCTCAGGGCTCTAGCCACAACCAAGATGTGGCTTTCTATTTAATCCCCATTCACGTGAGTGGCGACTAGAAGCCGGCCAATGCCTGTTTCCTCAAGACGCATGAAAACAGGCTTTTAATAATAACACTTCCCCTCAGGTGGGTGAGATTCCTAGGATCGACACTAATCAAATCCCACCTCCTTCCACTATCCCTTCCCCCTTTTCCCCATCCTCCTCCTCCTCCCCCACACCACTCCCCCATCTTCCACCACGTGTTCTCTGATCTCTACAGCTGCTGGTACCTCACCACCATCTCTATTATACACAGAGTAGCGCGCGGGGGACCAGCGCGGCATGTTCGCACGGCATGGCGGGAAGTCCGCCGCCATGCCTCAGTGACCATCAGACAAGGCCCCCAAGATGATTTTTGTCTGTGCTTCCTGCTTAGATTGCTGACAGGAAATTGGCTCAGAACTTTAAAGTGTTTTTGTGTGCATCCCTTGCTTTAAACATTAAAAAAAAACTTTTCCCATCGTCTAGAGAATTACTCACTCATTGTTACTATAAATAGGCAGCCAAAGATTCCCTCACTATCTAGAGATATAGTGAACGATACAAAAGGCTATGAATCTATAACATGCACCGACTCCACCATAGTGTCTACGCCTGTGCTGTAGCTACGCATGTAAATACCATTGCTGAAAGGAGGGGTATTGACTTCTATATAAAGGAGTGAGAGCTTCACACTTGCTGCTATAGTAGACCCCTTTAGAATGGGACATTTCAGTGAGTTGACATGGCGGTGTAGATGGTGCTGTTTGGTGTTGTGGTTGTGTGTCGTCACGTTGACGTCAGCCACGTGCCTGATGTATGCCTTCAAAGGTGGGGCCAGCATTGGGGAGACGTCTAATTAACAAATATGAGTAAAGGCCACAATAACATGGTCTGACATTCAGAAGATGTTCCACGGCAGTTTGAGGGAGGCTAGACAAGGTCTGTTTATACTAGGTTCAAAAAGTACAAAACAAAAAGTACCTCCTGCAATCTTAAGATATTTATCTAAGGATCTGAAGAGATACTATTTCTCAATAACTTAAGTTATGCTCTATAGATATACGTCAATTTTATAATTCTGAGATATGGTTACACTCTATATGTATACACATTGTGCTTAATATAGATGCACAAATGTAATTAAGTTTTCATACTTTATCTGACATTTATATGGGATTCGTGTTCCCATTATTGGCAGACCTCCTCAGTACATTAGCCTACACCAGCTGTAAGTTGTAAGGTCAAAATTCAAATATAGATAAAACCTTGAAATATAAGCGAATACCTAGCAAGGACCAAGTGCCACCCATCACATCCCAGTAAACAAAAAACGTTATACAAAATTTTATAACGTTATATAACGTTTTTCTAAGGCTCCTTACTATGGCATAACGTTATATAAAGTGTTTAAACGTTATTTTGACGTAAAACAACGTTAGCTGGGATATATGATATACCATAGCCGCATCAACACACATAGAGAGATCTGGACAATGCCTGTATATCAGGATGGTCTCGTTTGGTACAGTGCAAATCTATCAAAGCCAAGTGCACCCGCCTCTTCTGTACAGAAGCATGGAGGTAGTGAGGAACAATTCCTCATCCTATGCTTCTTCTAGAACCATGCGCTACAGTGCTTACATATTGAATCAGGCTCTCATTTGGTCCTCATATAACCCTATACAGGCAGGTAAAATACCTTGATATCTATTGCCATGCGTGGTGTACATATACCTGATTCCCATTTGGCTCTCACGGCCACCGTCCAGTGGGGTTTAATCTACTGTTTTATGTACAAATTAAATAGGAGATGTAAGGTGTAATCTGCCGGTTAAAACCTTGTTTGGCATGTATCAGATTATGCTATACAGAGAAAAACTATAGACTCGTCAACCCTTGCACAGCATAGTTGAAGACTGTGGGAGCTGGCACACAAGACTTGTCTTTAGAAGACTTATCTGGGATATGCCAGCCCTAAACTTGTTCAGAAGTGATTCACTATTCTGCCTTAGCTGGTCATTATCTAGCATAAATATGTCCTGGAAGGCGTTTCACCGTATGTTGATCTATTATTACACATACGGCTGCAAGATGCGGTCAAGATGCGGAGATAATACATCTAAACCTATTTTTGCATTTCTTTTCACCCTCCGCATACCCTCCGTATCTTTTTTTACAAAATATCAACATACGGCATCCAACATACGGCCCCCTCAAGATACGGACATTGTCACCTGTCTCTTTTAGAAAAATGTGCAAAAACCAGTCTACATTCCGGGAAACCCCTAGGGAATTCCCTCTGTGACGTCATAATATGTAGCAACATACAGAGGTATGCTGGGGAGGGTATAAATAGGGTCCGTATGTTGATGGAAGAGACAGGGGAGGGACAGGAGAGGTTTGGGAAGGGACAGGATAGGTCGGGGAAGAGATAGAAAAGGTCGAGAAAGGCACCTCTGTACTCTGATAGCTATTGCCTGTTTAAACACAAGGAGTCTGTGGGCAAAGTTTCAGCTCTGTAGGGCCATTATTTACCGAGTTATGGAAGAAAAGACTCTTTTTCATGTAAGTTCTCCCAAAATCCATATAATTTTTTTTTTATTTTTTTATCATGAAGGTAGAAGTTGGACTTAACTCATTTACTCGTTAAAATAATTCTAGGGCCATTTTATTACATATATTTATAGCACTTTAAAAGTAGTAGTAGTTGAAATGTTAGCACTCAAGAGGTTTTGCACCTGTGTGGATGGATATGAACTCTCGGTACAGGGGTGGCCCACTCCAGATACCCAGTCAACACTAACATTGTAGCAGTGTGACAGGATTACATTACATTTACACAGGGTTTTTGCATATATATGATTATACTGGTGTGTACATGGAGCTGGCTAAGGGCCATAGCAAATGTATATTGATTATAATTATAATTGTGCTCCGTACTACCATTTATTACCTTATTCACACATTTTTCTCCTCATTACTTTATAAAAGCTAAGTTGAGTGTTATAAGTATAATCAATGCTGGTGTCAGATATTTTCGAGCTATATAAGTTCTTTTTGTACACCAGGATAAAATAAACGGGATAGATGTATTTACATCTTCTCATACTCAAAAAAGAAGGGACAGGAGAGGTCAGGGAAGAGACAGGAGAGGTTGAGAAAGAGACAGGAGAGGTCGGGGAAGGCACTGGATTCACCTCTGAGTCACCTCTGAGTGTTGGTGCTGCCACCTAGAGGCTAAGTCAAGCTGGCCTCAACTCCTCTCATATATATATAAGGGAATGGAGATCGCAAGCCAAGTGTGGGAGGTCATGTGGACCTAAACCATTATTCTGTAAGCTAGTACAGTCCCCCACCTCCCTTCTCCCTTTTTAAAGTGCACATATATATGTAAAAAAATGTCTCTAGGATTGTTTTAATGACTAGATAAGTAAAGTCCAACTTCTACCTTTATAATTTAAAAAAGATAAATTTAAAAAATTGATTTTCAACAAAATTATACCCAAAAATGTCTTTTCTTCTGTAACTCGGTAAATAATGGCCCTACAGAGCTGAAACTTTGCCCACTGACTCCTTGTGTATAAACGGTGGTAGACAACAGAGTACAGAGCTGGCTGTAGTGGTGACGAAATGGTAGTAGTGGCTCCTACCATTTCCTCATGGCCCCTACCATCTCCTCACGGCCCCTACCATCTCCTCATGGCCCCTACCATCTCCTCACGGCCCCTACCATTTTCTCACGGTCCCTACCATCTCCTCACGGCCCCTACCATCCCCATCTCTTTGTCACCATTACGATCTGAAGTGATATGACACATACGGAGCAAAAATACCACATACGGCACACAAAAGACACATACGGCCCTAAAAAACAGGGTATATGTGCATTTTTTGACATAGCACCCCCCCCTACCCCTCCGTATATCTTGTACTAAATACGCCAAAGATGCGGAATTTTTGTGCTCCGCATGTTGAGCTGAAACGCAAAAATCGCCGTATGTACATACGGCGGCCGTATCTTTTTCCGTAAGATGCGGACATGTTGAGCTGAAACGCAAAAATGAACTGAAACGCAAAAAAGACACACACGGCCCCTCCGTATGATACGGTGAAACGCCTTCCTGGAGAACAAATTGATTAATTCCCATGTTGATATAACACTGAGTATTGCAACATATATCTGTTAACATGGAGAATTATATGAAGTATTTAGGGAAAAGGTAAAATGATGTACAAAATGCTTATGGCAACATTAAAGAGATAGCGTACACTTATGTGCAGAGTGAAGACACCTCGTTTGTGTCTTTCATCAGTGCACAAGTAGGTGCATGTAGCCTCCATTGGTATGATACACACACAAGCCTGCAGTCCTTTTCTGGAGGGTAGCCTACTCTCAGTCTCAGTAGAGACTTGGTGATACAGTATGTGAAACCCCTTCCCTGGTGGCACTACTGTTTTAAACTAGGCTGCCTTCTCACCTCTATGGCTAGGCAAAAAATTGACAAAATAATCTTTTCATCTGAAACCAAACCAAACTCATATTTTTGGTAACCCTAGACTTGCTACATGTTATACAATGCTGCATGGGCCATATCTGGTGCTGCTCTTGGTCTGCATCAACCATGTAGGTTTGACAACCCTGAAGACCCTAGGGTCGTCTTATGGGATGGGGACTTGGCGGGTTGTCAACTTGAAGAGTTTTAACTCATTAATTCTATGCTGTCCACTTAAAAGACCCTAGGGTCGTCCTGTGAGACAACCTTAGAGACTCCAGGGTTTTTCAGTGTACTGCAATATATCTGAATTGGTTCACACGAAATTTACTCACTAAACCGATCCATCAAATCCACCTAGCAAAGTTCAGGTGAAAAATGTTACGGGTAGTAACTGGACTTTCATCTTTAGCCTGTTAGTTATTCCCCCAGGGTGTCATGCTATCTGACTATTAGATTGAGCTGCTCGAACCATACCCTACTAACCTACTCATACCTGTAAGGAACAACTCAGTAATAAAATAAGCTAAAGACCCCCAAGCTAAATAGTGGGTTTGCGGTTATCATGCAGTAGTAAAGGTGCTGTGATATTTATTGTTCATGTTAAATGTCACATACAGGCAGGTAACTGTGATACTTCTTCCACGCCATGCAACAGGGGTATAGGCACCTGGAATGTAGCACTAGCTATGAATGAGGCCATGGTGGTTTGATCCTTACCCCAGCCCCGCCAGGTACTAGTTTATAGAATCAACATTATGGGATACGATTAGGTATGGGCCAGTTGCTATTTATTGCTGTTAGTTGTCTGATGACTGCACGAACTAATCATCCGATGATATCTTAACTAAAGTAATTAGCATATAAACAAGGAATGCAAATTAAATCTAATCCAGTAACCGATTGTAATGATAGTATATAATGCAGATGGTAATGGTCTGAGAATGGTAGCATTACAGGTGTTTGAGTCTAAATACATTTGGATATGCATTACATCAAATAGCACACGGATACTAAAATGGACACACATTGTTTGTGCAAACACAAAATAGGTTAAAACATCACTTCCCATTATTAACTGATGCGCTACATCCCTTTCTAGGTAAATGAGGAAGTACGATGACTCAAAAAGACTCCCATGTGTATGTAAACGTCCTCTCCTAATCCTGTGGCAAATAGAGTTGGAAGCCCTAACCCCTACATACCCCCACCCGTTATACTCCTACCATTGTCACTGATTTCCTAGCGTACACACTTATCTAAAACAACCTCCTGTTTTTTTCTCATCTTCTCCAGAATACCTAGGATGCTCCTCCGTCTACAGGAAGGACGTCTGACGTGTGAATACGTTGCGCATGCGCCCTTCGTGACAGTAGGATAGAGTCGACCAATCAGAGCACAGTAAAGCCGACAGCCCGGATGCCACCATTTTTGTTCCGGGTAGGATGAGGTGGGTGTGTGCGGCGGACGGGGGTGTGCGGCCAGCAGGCTGGGCGCGGCGTCGGGCGTGACCAGGAGCCTCCCAGGGCCACTTTGGGCTGTCAGTAGGGTGGCTGATCAGCCAGCTCCTCCAGGGTGTGTGCGACAGCGGACCTCCACCTCCAGGCCACTCTCACACCTGTCAATCACCGGCTCACTTAGTGCGGGTGAGCACCACGGGTCTACCTACCTATACCTACCTATAGATACGCACCTCTCCTAGCACGACAGGAACTGCACCTTGCAATATAGTGTACATTGCACAAAGATAGTCTCCATCCGGATACATCTTGTCATATTCCATCCATACGAGATATCATTGGGGCAGTGCGATTCAAAGAGAGAACGGCTATTGGTTGCATCACCGGTAAGATATGGGTCCTCTAATGGACAAACAAGTCCCTCCTCATCAGATCGACGTCGGGCTGCTCAGCGGAGCTGCTCTCTGGCCATATCTCACCTGCAACGGGACTTCCGGTCTATCGTCGGCGGGCAACAAGACACCGGGAGAGGATGTCGCTCTCTGAGAGTAGCTCAGTGATCCGCGCCGAGGCCCACCACTCACCCGTGTCTCAATTACGTCAGGTGACGACGTCATGCCTCGTCACGTGACGACGTTGCTGCTGCCGCTGCTGACGCTGCACCACTTCCTGTCATGCGTCGAGCAGCACGGCGGCTCGTTGTCGGTGTCGGCGGTCCCGCCGCGGGCCGGCAACTCCACCAAGGGCGATGTCAAGTTGACGCTGGCGGCCACCATCAGCGGCGACATCATCATCGGGGGGCTGTTTCCGGTGCACAAGAAGAGCAGCGACCAGACCAAGCCGTGCGGCCTGATCGGCACCACGCGCGGCATCCAGCGCCTGGAGGCCATGCTCTTCACGCTGGACGAGATCAACGCCGACCCCTCCATCCTCCAGGGCATCACGCTAGGTGCCAACATCATGGACACGTGCTCGCGGGACACGTACGCCCTGGAGCAGGCCCTGGAGTACGTCAGAGCGTCCATGTCGGACTTGGATGCCGGTCAGTATGAGTGCGACGACGAGTCGCTGGCACGACCTGTGGCGGGAGGGATGACGGCGGTGGCGGGGGTGGTCGGGGGAGCATACAGCAGCGTGTCCATCCAAGTAGCCAACCTTCTGCGGCTTTTTAAGATCCCGCAGATCAGCTATGCGTCAACCAGTGCTGCGCTAAGCGACAAAAGCCGCTATGAGCTATTCGCACGAACTGTTCCACCAGACAACTACCAGGCGCGTGCCATGGTGGACATTGTCCAGTTCTACAACTGGACCTATGTCAGCACAGTGGCCTCGGAAGATGACTACGGTATCATGGGCATCGACTCCTTCCAGCGCGAGGCCAGGGCCAGGAACATCTGCATCGCCCTCTCGGAGAAAATCTCGCACTCAGCCAATGAAGCCACGTTCGACTTGCTGTTATCCAACCTGATGAAGAAGTCCATCGCCCGCGTGCTCATCCTCTTTCTGCGGGTGGAAGACGCGCGTAACCTCCTGCTGGCGGCCAGGAGACTTAATATCACTGACCACTTCGTTTTTGTCGCCAGCGACGGCTGGGGGAACCAGCCCGCCCCCGTGGAGGGCAACGACTTTGTGGCCGAAGGCGCGCTCACTATAGAACTCCAGTCAGAGTATCTGGCCGAGTTCGACGCCTACTTTAAAAAGCTAAGCCCACTCACCAACACACGCAACCCCTGGTTCGTCGAGTACTGGGAACACGTCCACCAGTGTACCTTCAATGTGAGCATTAGTGAGTTGGAGGATTCCGGTGAGCAGATCCCGCTGTGTACGGGAGACGAGCTGCTCACTCCCACCAACTACAAACAGGAGAGTAAGATCCAGTTCGTCTATGACGCCGTCTATGCCATGGCGCACGCTCTGGACAAACTCCTCTACGACCAGTGTGGACAATACCGCGACAACAAAGAGTGTGTGAAAAACATACATATCGATGGCTACAGCTTATATAAAGACTATATCCTCAATGTTTCCTTCAACGGTAAGTGCATTCTATGTAATTTCCACTTGTATTACCGCAGGTTTTGGTTGTTCGTATACATGTACTAGTTCCTTGGTTTTCTCCCACACATTACCAGTTTCTTGAAGAAATAAGGCATCTTTAACAGCTCTGGTATTCGAGAAACGTCTACAACGATACATGGACTATTTGTCCAACTGAATATACAATAAGAACATCCCGGTCAGTGGCGACAAAATGGAGTTTAACTTTGAATCAACGTTGAATCAACATTGAAACAACATTGACTACCAGTGGTCAATGTTGATTCAATGTCATCTGCCCACTGGGTATGTATGATTATGAAGCTTAAACATAATTATCGGCAGTTAATAGTATATGGGGTAGAACATTTAGCTGGTTTGTTGGTATAGCATCTAAGTGTCTTTGATTGATGTATTCCTTATAAAAGACATATATATATAGAGAGAGAGAGAGGGGGGGATCACTTACCATACTAAATGTTGGTAATTTTAGCCAAGTATCTTTCTCTCGGTCGTGTGCCATTCTCTGTTTGCATCAAAATGAGGGTGTGACCTTTCATGGCAAACAATCAGGCATCTAACAGTTCTTTCAAACTTGGTAAGTGATCTTATTATAGTTCAAAGCCAAACGTGATCAGAAACTGTCAGGAGTGGAGGGTGCCGCCCATCTCAACGTGCCATTCAAGGAATTCAATTGAGTCTCATTTGTTTCTTTCTTTATCACGTAGAATATTAATTCATGAGTAACACATCATTGACATTTCCCTTGTCACTCTACGTGGTTATCATGTATTCTGCTAGCTTGGAAATATAAAATAAAGAGAAAGGGAGAATGGGAGAATGGAATATTCAGTGACACATCCTTCATAGAAACTGCATTTCGTTTTGAAATATGAAATGTATTTATAACAGAATAAAATTAAATATGTGTTGAACAGATTTCTAGATTTTCCAATCAGATAGATAACCAGTTTATCCTAGTAATCCTTCCCACGAGATTGGAATGCCACTTTTTTGTCCACGGTTGTTAGAAAACGTTTAAGGAAATCCGTTAATGACGTAATCCAATACAGTTTAGGAAATGTTTGTCACCTTTTTGAATCCTGAAATACCCAAAGTCGTTATGGATGAAGCTTCTTGATGTAAATGGGAATTTTCCGAGAAGAGCGTAAAGATCAACATGCATGTTATGGCCATCATCCACTGGGTTGACGAATTTAGATAAAATGATGTTTTGCTGCATGAAACGGCTGTCCTAGCTAATAAAAACGCTTTATTTTACGTCAAAATTACATTTGTAAGTTATATGACGCTTTGCCCTCATAAGGAGCCATAGAGAAACGTTATAATATAACGGTGTATAACGTTTTTTCTTTACTGGGGTATATATCTAGAGAGCCCAGTGGTCATCATACATCTCACGCTGACCCTTTGAGGGTATCAGCAGAAACTATTTGTATATACAGTGTAGGGCACAACAGCGGCCTATCTTTCCCATCTCTTACGTCAGCCTGTTACATAACCACACTGGGGCCCTGTACCTCTCATTTTCTCAGTGTCCCGGTCACCACAGGCGCTCTTGTTGTCACAATACACATCCCAGCCTGGGACACCCTGAGACTGTTGTGCGGCTCTCTGTGTATACAGGCAATGGCTAACACGGGTCCCTTCAGAATTCGCATTGTAATTTGTACTGCATTTCATGGCTGGTCGGGTGGACTGTAACCAACAGTGGAGCTTGTTGCTACTGTCAGGTATGACCGGCGAGCCCGGCGGGCCCGGCGCTGCGGGCGCCCGCGTGTTCAGGCCGACGGCGGGAGGCGCTACTCCCGCCGCCGGCACACGCAGGCGCGCGCCGGCCCGCATAGGCGGCGCTCCAGTCGGCACTCCCGCCGCCGCCAGGCGACGCTCATCCCGCACATTGTTTCCCACAGACCAGCATAAGGGTCACCCCTTTGATGTACACTAACAGGGGTAGACAAACTATGGAGGGGTATTGTGTGACTGTCTCTCTGACTGTTACAACCCTCCAACCACTGTCAACTGACACTAACACTCAAGATGCCATGCTGGTGGCCTGGCCCCCTTAAATAGGGTCAGGTCCCAGCACTGGGCATCTCCATCCTCACTCTACACTTGGACACCACAGAGCAAGGACCTCTCCACTGACTGAGAACAAGGCTATAGGCTATGCCCTACTAGGCCCAACTATCAGACATGGTGTAGGACCCCCTTGGCTCTAGTCCAGTACTAACCTCAGGGTTATTAGGTATATTTACCAAGACCTATATTATTGTGTGGATAGGTGTAACTGAGTGGAACCTACATTGTACTGCTGTACTGTTGCTGTCAACTTGTAATAAATACCAACTATACTACAAGACCTCAAGACTTAGTCAACTTACCTCATATCATATTAAAGGGATCTCCCAACTAAGGGGATTCCTTGTATGACAAAGTGGTGGAGAAGTCCTAACAAGATCCCACAAGCTGGCAGCACAGACTACCAAGACTCACCTCCGCAGCAAAGGACCAGCTACCCCTGGATCTCTACCCAGCAGGAGGAGGAGACCCAGCTCCAAGGAGTCATCCAGGAGCTCCACTCCAACACCCTCAGCTTCACCACACCACACCACTCAAGAGAGTGACTTCCAAGGCAAGCTTCACCTGGACACCCTAGCTGCCCTGGACAGTATCCAGGACACACAGAGTGACTTGTTCTCAAACGGTCAGCATACCCCAGGATCAGGTATGAGTGACGATGAGACAGTACCCCCAGGCCAGGCAGCCAAAGAGGAGGCTGAGGCACTTCTACTCATAGCCCAGAATGTAGAAACTCATGTGGATAAGACACTTAGGCCTGAACTAACAGCCCTACACACCACACATGAGGAAAGCACCAGCCGAGCCTTAAGGAAGGCCAAAGAGGAACAAGAGAAGGAACTAATATTACTCAGACAAGCCAACCAGGCACTGAAGAACTCTATGGAGACCCAAAAAGCTGAAGCCGCTCAAGCACTACTTGATATGCAAGCTCATCTACAAGTGACAATGAAAAACCAGCTAGCTGAGGCCCTAGCCTCACTCAAGTCAGGTGCACCCAATACCCAAGGAGTGAACCTGACTAACACTGACACCTCCTCAGCACTCCTAGATGCCTTGAAAGAGGAAAGAGTTGCAAGGGAGGCATCTTTCAGTGGGTTAAGGGACCAGCTGAAACGGGACAAAGAGGAAAAATACTGTGATATTCTACAGCCAGAAAAATTTTCACAGTCCTCTCTCACACAATCCGCCAGGAGGCACTGCACAGACTATGAACAATACTTTGATTCCAGATATGGGTACCATCCCAGTAACAGAATCAAGTATTTCTCAAACTACCTAGATGGTAAGGCAAAAATTTGGTACAAAGCCTATAGGACAGCCCATCCAACAGCAGACTATGAAGAAATGAAGGCAGCTTTCCTGAAATACTTCAAGAAAGAGGACGACAGATTTGATGCTAAGGCATTGAGGAAGCAAAATCCAAAAGAATCTGTATCAGACTATGCCATGGCCTTACAAAAGATGGCCACAGCTCACAACAAGTCCGAGGAGAGAACAAGGGAAGCCCTGCTACATGGTCTAAGGGACGACATCAGTGCAGTAGTCATCCACAGGGAAGCAACTACATGGGATAAAATACTTGAAGTTGCAGAGGAGTATGAGAACCAACAAACAGTCTCCACTGGTAACATTAAAGATGAGATAAAAGCAGAATTAGGCTCAGAGCTACAGGAAACAATAGAATCCATGCAGGCACAACTGAAGTCTGTGACACATGTAAACTCTATGCTTGTAAAGCAAACAAAATCACAGAAAAATGGAAACCCCTCAAAGAAAGCCAAATCAGACCCAAAGACAGTTCAAATGGATCACTCATCAGAGGATGAAGACCAAAGCCTAAACCTCATGTCAAATGAACATGTGAGGAGGCAAGAACAAAGGGCACTGAAGGATCAAGGTAAACCCAACAACAGCCAACAAAGGAACTCTGGAAATAACAGAGGAGGCTACCGAGGCAAAAACTTTGACCCAAACTTCAGAAATAGCAACAGAGGAGGACAACGAGGCAGAGGTGGATACAGCCAAAATAACAGCCGAGATCACCAAAGCAACAGTCAGGACACCAGCCGTAGAGATAACAGCAGAAGTCGTGACAACAGCAGACACCGTGATAGTAGCAGAAATCGCGACTACAATCGCCGTGATAACAGCAGAGACCGTGATTACCACCGTCGTGACCAGAGCAGAGATCGTGACTACAACAGAGGTCGGGATCAAAACCGTCGTGACTACAGCAATAGTCGTGACAGACAGCATGACTACAACCGCAGTCGTGACAACAGCAGAGGTCGAGACAGCTACAATGGCTACAGATCCAACACACAAGGCTACAACCCCCAACAGCAGCCCCAACAGCCACCTCAAGCTATCCAGCCTGACGTGCTTCAACAGATCAAGCAGCTACTAGGAGCTTCAAACTCGGGAAACTAGAGACCCACAGCGCCGCTGGGCCAGTGCGTTGTGAGCCTCTCCAACCCCCCATCAAGATCCAAGATCAACAATCCCTAGGACAACCAAAGACAATTGCTAGTATAGCAGAGACAATCCCCCAGATGCACACTGGGAAATCAAGCCGACCATCAGTGATTCATATCACACCTCAACAAGATGCATCGCAAAAGGAAATGGGTGAGAGTACCAAAATTTCTGTTGAACTTCTTAAAAATGGCTGTTTAAATGCAAGATTCTATGAACACACTGAAATACCTTGTTTAGTTGACACCGGTGCCACTATCACCTGTGTCAGGGATACTTTTCTTAGGGAAATTCAGAAATCTCGAGATGTAGAAATCAAAAAGAGAAAGTTCAATGTACACTTAGCAGACGGATCCATATGCCATGTAAGACAAGCAGCAGTATTGAAATTCAAAATTCATGGTACCAGATTCGAATTCCCATTCTCAATTATTCCAAATCTCACAAAGCCAGTTGTCCTAGGCACAGATTTCTTAAAAGCAACACGATCACAGATCGAATTCAATGTAGACCCAGAGCTACAAGTCAAGCCAGTCCGAGCTGTTAGGGAGGCTACAATCCTTCCTTTCACAGAACTAGCAGTTCTAGGACAAGTCACATCCCTCAAATGTTTAGAAGGATGTGTAGGCACATTAGACAATTTGCAGAGGAACAACAGAGTTCCATACCTAGTTCAAAAGGGAGTAGTAACACCCTCAGAAATGAACAGGCACCCAATCATACTGCTCAATACAAGCCACCGACCATACAAGGTGAGGAAGGGTGATATAATAGCCCTATTCACAGAGGTAGATCCCTCTGAATTACATCAACCAGATACTGACATCCCTACTGAGGAACCCACACTACAAGTGCTAGACACTGAAGAGAATTGTAGTGACACAGAGTCAGACTGTGCCTCAGTATATGCAGATCCAGATACAAACCGTGGAGATGACACTGATGATGAATTGGCCACAATTCACAGTGAGGCTCATGACATTATGCCAGACATAATGGAAAATGTGCCACCCAAATGTGTACTAACAGATATTGGACAAGAGAGACTCCAAAAGTTACTCCACAAGTATCAAGATGTATTTGTAGGAAAAGACAATGACATAGGTACAACCCACCTATATACACATTCAATTCACATCAAACCAGATGCAGTACCATGTCACTACCTACCATACAGGCAGACGCCTGAGAAGCAAGCTAAGATGGGAGAAGTCTGTGAAGACCTAGTCAGACAGGGCATCCTCAGAGAATGTGCAGAGGGACCCTGGGCATCCAGATCATTTTTAGTACAGAAAGCATCTGGAGGCCAACGTCTAGTCACAGACCTACGCCACGTCAATGCTAATATGATAAACCAAGCTTTATCAACGCCACGTGCAGACGACACACTAGACATGATAGGGTCACTCAAACCTACTGTTTTCAGTAAACTAGATGCGCAACAAGGGTTTTTCCAAATTCCCATAAGAAGGGAGGATCAACACAAAACTGCTTTCATAGCAAATGACAAAAAGTATGTCTATCAAAAGATGCCGATGGGTTTGGCTACCGCGCCGGCAGGATTTTGCCATCTAGTAACTCTAATTCTCAACAAACTGAAATACAAATGTGCCCTACCATACCTAGACGACATTCTAGTCCTATCACCAGATGTAGAACGACATTTTTCAGACCTTGAAGATGTCTTCAAAAGCCTGAGAATTGGGAAACTCAAGCTAAAGAAATCAAAATGTGAATACTTCACAGATAGGATAGATTTTCTAGGAATGCGTGTCACACCAGATGGTTTACAACCATCCCCAGAAAAGGTGGAAAGTGTCAAAACTTTTCCCACCCCAAAATCCGTGAAACAAGTCAGATCATTCACAGGACTATGCCAATACTTCAAAAAGTTCATCAAAGACTATGCCAATATTGCTAGGCCACTGTACGACCTACAAACAAACCTAAAGGTTTTCAAATGGAATGAGGATGCAGACAATGCTTTCAAAACATTGAAACATGCACTCTGTACCCATGCACTATTGAGATACCCAGACTATGACAAAGAATTCAGTCTAGCAACAGATGCTTCAAATGTGAGCCTAGGAGCTGTTCTATCACAACGCAGTAGTGAAGGAGTACTGAGACCAGTAGCCTTCGCAGGTAGAACACTATCAAAGCATGAAAGAAACTACAACACAACAGAAAGAGAGCTACTAGGTGTAGTATATGGGATACTACATTTTAGGCACTACTTAGAAAGTAGACACTTTCAGTTGTACACAGATCATGCAGCTCTAATACCACTCCTCACAAACACAGGTTTGACCCACAGGTGGGCCAGATGGGCACTGGATATCCAACAATTTGCATTCACAATACAACACGTAAAAGGAGATGACAACATTCCTCCAGATGTGATGTCAAGAAGAGAATATCCAGATGCACCACCAATGACCAACCCCCCACCACCTCCAAGAAGGAAAAGGGCAGCCACCAGAACCAAATTCTCTAAAATCCAAACCAAGATACCATTCAACAGAGATGACCCACCAAAAGCAATTGACAGACCAAAACCAGTGATCAGAGGTATCTTAAAAGAGACCACCCATTATGTGTTCTGTCATTGTGAAAGGGAATACTGTGAAGAGTATCCAGAAAACTGTTTTACCCCGGTTGAGACCAACAGGATTGCACAGATGGTGAAAACCACACCTCGTGAACCACCACACAGTGCATCAGAAAATCAGTTGGAAGAAAAACTGCATAAAATTGCTTCAATCACCAAGGTAGTCAGATTTGCAAAAGAACAGCTGGATATGGAGGAAGAACAGGACAGAGACATTTGTGTTGTCACCACACGTTCAAAAGCAAAACGGTCGGTTGCAGAGGATACAAGGTCTAATGACCACCCTCAGCAATTAGGCCTAAAAGCCAAAAAGAACAAAGTGTCAACCAAATCCTCTTCCCCTACTAAATCCCCCATTTCAACACCCAGCACACCCACAGCCAATTTGCAGAAGCACTCAGACAGAGCAGGTACTGCACAGAAGGCTCACAAAAGCAAATCTGACCCCCATCCCAAAAGAACAAAGGCCGCCTCCACCAGCACAAACAGAGGAGCAGCCAGTTCAAAGGAGCAGACAGTCAACACAGACATAGCAGTTGAACAACCAAAGAAACAGACAAAGACCAGACCTGCACCAAAATCTCCTGAAGCAATCCAGGCAGAGAAAGATAAAGAAAGGCTGGCACAGCATATAATGGAATTAGACCAGATGTTAGACCAAATCCCAGACAGTTCAATCAACTCCACACTGTTGAAAGAAGAACAAAGGAAGGACACTGGACTAATACCCATTATAGACTACCTAGAGAAAGGTGACCTACCTGTAAAAAGCACTGAAGCAACAAGGATTAGGAATAATGCTCAGCATTACCTACTCCTAGACAACATTCTAGTACACATATCCCCTACATCATGGAGAAAAACAGACACAGTACCACTACAAGTTGTAGTCCCAAAAACTTGGGTTGAAAACATACTGCAACACTTCCATGACTCACCAATGGCAGGCCATGTAGGTACTTCAAAAATGATGTCTTCTCTCATACCCAGGGTATATTGGAAATCTATGATGGCTGATGTCAATCAGTATGTGTCAACATGTGACACTTGCCTAAAAGCAAAAAGGGCAGTGCACACCCACAAAACACCAATGACTGTAAGGGACTATATGCCAACCCCCATGAAGCACCTGAACTTAGATGCTGTGGGACCACTCCCAGAAACAGCCAGGAAAAACAAACACATACAAGTTTGCATAGATTA
Organism: Harmothoe impar; assembly: GCA_947462335.1. Lineage (NCBI taxonomy): Eukaryota > Metazoa > Annelida > Polychaeta > Phyllodocida > Polynoidae > Harmothoe > Harmothoe impar. The sequence continues at coordinate 58,443,973 of OX381704.1, forward strand.
TTCAACTAGATATGTCATAGCATATGCCACAAAGGATCTCACAGCAGAAACCACACAACATGAGTTCTACAAGAACGTCATATGTCAGCAAGGTGTACCAACTTCAGTTCAAACTGACAATGGCACCTGCTACACAGGCAGCAATTTTAAGAAACTGATGAACACCCAGAAGATAAGACACGACCTGTCAAGTCCATATAGACCACAATCAAATGGATTAGTGGAAAGATTCAATGCCAGTATAGGAACAGCATTAAGGACTTTCTGTTCTCAGAATCAGAAAACATGGGACCTGTATATAGAATCAATTACATTTGCATTGAACAACACAGAGTCCCAGACAACAGGTTACACACCATTCTTCCTACTTCATGGCAGAAACCCTCAAACCATTGTAGAAACTGCCCTAAACATAGAGGAAGAAATCAAAACAGTAGCAGAGCATGTATCTGGAATGATACTGTCTCAAGATGAGTCTAGAAGAAAGGCAATAGACAGAGTCAAAAAGCTACAACAAGGAAGGAAGTCAAGATATGACAAAAAGCTTACACCACAAGCTATACTTCCACTAGATATTGTATATATCAACATTCCCAGAATTCTGTTGACCACAGATTCAAAGAAGCTTCAACCCCTATTCATGGGACCATATGTTGTTGCAGAAAGACCAACCCCAACCAGCGCAAGGTTGAAGAACCTATCAAATAACCTACTAGTCCCCAGACCAGTACATATTGATAGGCTCAAAAAGGTCACAACACTGAGGAAAAATGAGTTTGCACACAGACTCATTCCCCACACCTCAAAGTTTATCCACAGGATAACAAGGGATAAATCCCAAATCACACTCACCAAAGAGTCAGTTGGTCTAAACCAAATAGTACCCAGACCAGCCCACCACAAGGTGAAAAGAAACTCCAGGCAAGGGAGAATATCTAAGTAAATTACTTTTATATATTGACATGATCATATGGAATATCTATACCCACAGACTATGAATAATAGTCAAATAAGTATATACACTCTATATGAAGGAAATTAAATTTCCAACAACTGTCCAAATCAAGAATGATAAGTAGGAATTTCCATATCAGCATAGGATATGAACCCACACAAAGGACAGAAAAGACAATATACACTATATAGGTTACAAAACAATGTGCACACAAAGTAGAATCAAAGGACAGATTACTACAGGGTTGAAGTCTGAAACCCAAAAGGCTACACACAAAAAGCCAAAAGAGACTACCTAAAGGGATTAGCAACCCAAGCTTGAAGAAACCACAATTATCATACTTTTGCATCAAAGGCTAGCATCCTTGAAAGAATGCAACAATGGAAATGTTTGAACCTAAATCCTGTAAAGTACATGAAACAGAGCGTGCTATGCCAAGAGACTACTGTCTAGACACACCCTTACCCTTCAAAGGACCCACACACCTGCCAGGGCATTCAAACCCCCACAGATGCAGGTAGTCCACACTAATTACCCCAGACATAATTACCCCAGTCAGACAAGCTAACACTGATGGCAGTTAACAGCCACCAGGGAAACAAAGCCAGGCCCTCAATGGATGAGGGTAGGGTGGGCTACATAAGAGGCCCTGACTCCATAGCCAACTCACCAGTTCTACTCCTGCAGCAGTCAGGTACACACCAGCTGGTCCTAGCCATACCAGTTCTCCTATAGCAGGAGGGACTCTGTCAGAAAGCAGACCACACCCACTCTACAATATCATACCCAGTTACTACAATCTTGGGAAAGGACTCTAGCACAGATTGGACATTAAGCCAACACTAGCTTGATCATGGAAAAAGGTACAGTTCAAACACTACATTGATTATTATATTACTATTGGGACCAACCAGGATTTCTGCTCTCAAAAACTATGTACACAGAGGCAGTGCCAAGTGGATACTTCACATAAGCAAAAAGGATAGCTCACAAAATCAGCAAACCAATTTAAACCTAAGTATATTGCAAAAAACACTAGTAGAAGTCTTACTAAGACATAGAATATATTTTATATTTCAGGCATGCTAAAGCCAATCCTACTACTAGTGATGATGGCCACTTCTCAAGCCATCACATATGTGCCCACCGTTAGACAGAACGTTGGAGCCATATATGAGCCATTTACCTGAACCATTGGTCAATGGGCACGATACCACAACCATGATATTGGCAATACCATACCATATACCTGCTCCACCAGAGACCGAAACCAAAATACTGGACCAGGTTATGGCACTAACATTTCCTACCTTGCATGACGACAGTTCTACCAGTCAGATATTACAGCAGGCAAGGGAACTAGATCTGTTAATAGACATAACAGACAAGGAAATTAACTCTACCTTAGCATCCATCCATTTGTTCCTATCAAATCCAATTAACAGTCAAGGAAGGTACAGAAGAGCACCACTTGGGTTCCTAGCCCCACTCTTCAGAGGAGCAGGTCTTGCCACACTAGATGACGTCAAAGAGGTCATGGACCAGATAAAGAACATAGACGGCATTCTAGAAGCTTTTTCCAAGCAAGACAAAGAAGCAGCTATATTAATTGATAAGGTCACCCAACGCCAAGACAAATTTGTCAAGGCGTATGTTAAGGATAAAAGTATGCTAGACCAAACCATGAACACTCTAGGCCAAAATATGAATTTATGGGCTCAAAATATGACCACATCTCTGAACACTTATGCAAATCACGAGCACACACAAAGAAGGAAGATCCAAATTTTAACTGATGCACTCACCATTATTGTAGCAAGAATGAACTATCTGCAAGCATTGCAGCGCACCACATCAGCACTCAGGATGCTATCAGCAGGCATTATGACTGCTGACATAGTACCACCAGCTGAACTAACGGAGCATCTGAATGATCTGGACATGACACTCAGAATACACTCACCAGGATCAAAGGTCGCCATAACTGACCTTGACTACTATTATTCCCAAAGAATGATATCCTACACCTATTCGGAACGGCACATATACATCCACCTGGATATCATTGTAGCATCCACTGTCTCCACCTTCAGAGTATTTCAACTGGTAACTACACCAGTACCAATCAACACCAAGGAGACACCTACAAAGGGAGTAACCCAATTAATTACTGATGTCAAATTTTTGGCTATCTCTGAAGATGGTTCACTATTTATTGAACTAACAAATGCAGATATGCTAACCTGTCCAGGAACTAAGATCAAAATTTGTACCAAAACTAGCCCGAGAATCCATAGACATGTACCTACATGCACAGTAGCAATTTATTTGAACCAAGCTCAGCAAGTCAAGGAAATGTGCCAATTTACTATCTCACCCTTGAAGAGACCTATCTCACACGCTGTAGCCATTTCACAAGATGAATATCTAGTGACCACAAATTCTCCCACCTACACAGTTACGTGTCATGGGAAACCAGCTACTACTCACAAAGCACCATCACACTCAATCATAGGTGTACCATGCCTATGTACAGTGAATATAGATCACTATTCACTACCAAATTCTAGGTTGCCATGCAACACTACAATTTCATTTCACTATGCTTTGGAGACTATAAACCTACCTTTTCTCGCGGCTCTAAATGAAATCAAAGAAATTGGACCAGACTCCAAGGCAAATCTGCCACCTTTTCCAAAGGTCAACCTATCCAGGACACTGGATATGTTAAGAAAATCAAGTAATATTGATGAATCAACATTACTAGACCTAAACCCATTCGCAAAAACCCTGCTAGATGATGCCTCCAGCCTGGCTAAGCCACTGGAAAATAGACTAATAGAGTCCTATCTATACAAATTTGCACGGCATCCAGCAGCATCTATCATACCAATGATACTTTCGGTTATAGCTACAATTTTGGCCACCTACACCCTATTCAAAATGCACAGAGGATCCACACTACTAGCTTATATGCCAACTGCAAAAGCATATAGATTTGTCACAGAGAAGCCTATGGAGAAAGTCTTCGAAACCCTATACAAGAAGGACACCACCACGGCACAAATAGAACAGGGCCCCACCCCTATTCTAACTATCCATGAGACCCATACCCTTATCATAGCCATACTATTCACACTCACCATTTACTCAGCCTACAGGCTGACCAAATATCTAAAGAGTATGGCAACCAAGCACTGTGGAAAGGGAAAAGTCACTAAGAGGACAAATCCCACAGTAGTACTAAAAGTCTACAAAGGAGACACCAACTTCTCCTTCCCCTTGCGTCCAGTGCCACATGAGTTTGATACAATTATAAAAGCTTCAGCCCCAACATACAGAGATATGATTATCAAAATGTACCCTCTCCCAAGACTAGTATTTGAATGGAATGGACCAGTAGTAATTACTACAAAGAAAGGAGAGACCGCATATTTACTGCCAGAAACTATCAATCTACCATGGCGTGCCAGGTTCAGCATAATACCAGCGCTCAGGGAACCCAATCTAGATTTTGCCATGTTACTACAAAATGACATTTCACCCCAGCCCGTTACCATGGATACCCATGAGTCAAAGCTGGAAAACATCATAATTGACGACCAAAGAGAGAGCACCAATACATTCAAAAATGTACTCACCATACTCACCCAACCACCTACAGCTGTAACTAGTGAGAAAGTACATGGGGAAGAATAACACAATTATACAGGAGTGAGATTGACCAAAACTTTTGTGAAAAGTTGGTTGGCCCTGAAAAGGACCGTTTATATTGACATTTATAGATGCCACCCACTAGTCGTTATAGTCCCCCCATCCCAAGGCCTCCCAGGACTCGGCCAACTCGGCAGCGGCAGGAGATCCAATCCACGTATCTTCACTGAAGAGCCACTCGTTCTCCTCCCTCCACTGGACAAAACGTGCCTCCAAAGTAGACAAAGCATGCTCAGCGCTGTCTGCAGCATCACCTGTCACCGTGTAAGCACATAGGCCGACAGCCAATAGGAAGTCCCAGATGACCCCATCATTTCTGGTGAAAAGCAGTCGCGGGTCATATCCATCCAGATCACGTAGGGCCTGAGCCAACAGCTCCAGAGATGCCGCCCTGCGCATGGAAATCCCGCCAGCACCAAGGAAGTACCAGCCGTGATGACGGCACACCAAAACATCACCAAAACTGGCAATGTCGTGCCGGACTTTATGCAACCATCGCGTCCTTACTGAGTCATACCGACTCAAAATACTCCTAAAAGGAGTACCAGGAGTCAGCCCCTCCAAGGTGTTTTGATCACCTAACCACAGGTCTAAGGCCTGCATGTCACCCTGCAGCCAGGCCTCAGGGAGATATGCAAGTACCTCAGGTACAGCCTCCAACTCGTCCTCCAAAATTGCCATATGCGCCATACTGTGTTATCTCAAGGGTACTCAAGGAATAAGTGATCCTACTGTGGTCTACACAGCCATTATAACCCCTCCCCACCCCCAAATGACACTGTTCACCCTCTGAAGTGATCCCCTCACTTCAGGTGACAACTCCATGAGAAGGCACATGATCTGCTCACCAAAAGGTGTCAACCACCGGTGTCACCGCGGCACACGACGCATCTTGCGTCGCATGACACAATAGCCTCAAGGTGCCACTCAAAAATCTGCTCAAGGTGCAAAATTTTCAAACTCTCACAATCCCAAGGTCAAAGCAAGGTCTCAGTGTGTGTCAGTAGTATCAGGAAATCAATTTTAAGGTATCCCAAAATGAAACAGCCAATTTTTGAAAAATTGAAGTTTTACAAAAACAATTGCGTACTCTTAACCATGTCAAACTTGCTCAAACATGCATTTATATGTATGAAATTGTATTATTACAATCTAAATTGCTAATCAAACATGTTTGTATATAACACTGTATTTGCACTGTATTTTACACTGTATACCTTTGTATTATGTAAGACTATTTACAGAAAAACATGAAGCAAAAAGGGAGATAGTCCGCTGACTAACCCTAGGATACTACACAAAAGACTTAAATCTCACAGCAGCGGCCCACTGCAAAGACATTTCTGATCAAAGTGTAGATCCACAAGTTGCAAATTGCCAACACCAAGAATCTTGTAAGATTCAACTATCATTGCAGAAACAAGATACCAAGTCATTTTTATGACATTATGAACACTTACCCTCCACCGGATAAGGACAAAATATCTGCATAAAAAGGACTGTATTTGTACATACAAACTTACAAACTTAAGTAATGCAAAATGTCAGATGACACAATTATGAACACTTATCCGCCACCGGACAAGCACATAACTATGCATAAAATGTACATTACTGATGGCTATATCACGCAAATCCAAAGATAAGCGCTATCTAGAAATAAGAAAACAAACTTCAAGCCGGTTGGCCTACTTTTATATAAAAGTGGCCTTGGTTTTTTTGGTATCAAACAAAAAAGTTTGTAAAAGATTATCATAAGATTTTGCATAATTTGCATTATACTCTGTATATTTGTATTCACATGTGAACATTTGATATATCAAAATCCACTCAGTTCCACAAAGCACCTATTTCACCAAAGACAGCCTATTACTTGATAACACATTTTTCATCATGTTTTAGAATTAAGACAAAGATGTACCATGCTGTGTATATAATTCAAACAATGATTTGAAAAGTGTCAGATAAAGACACAATGTATTACTACACTGTATAATATGTGATTAAGAAAGTACCAAATTGGTACAAAGAAGGTTTACATACCTTATAGTTAAGTTACACTGTATATAATGTAGATGACTAGCCAAGCACAAAACCAAAATTCTCCCCAGACCTTTGGTATTTACATACTCTCACATCATCTATATTACAAAAAAAGTGTACTTCACTACAAAAAAAAAAATCAAAAACAAAAGGTAAATTCTATTTGCCACCAAAAATTGTGGATAAAATTCCAAAATTCACCCCAAATTTTTAGATGGAATGACAACTGACGGAGAGTTGTCCTTTTTCCCGAGGGGGAGGCACCTGTCAGGTATGACCGGCGAGCCCGGCGGGCCCGGCGCTGCGGGCGCCCGCGTGTTCAGGCCGACGGCGGGAGGCGCTACTCCCGCCGCCGGCACACGCAGGCGCGCGCCGGCCCGCATAGGCGGCGCTCCAGTCGGCACTCCCGCCGCCGCCAGGCGACGCTCATCCCGCACATTGTTTCCCACAGACCAGCATAAGGGTCACCCCTTTGATGTACACTAACAGGGGTAGACAAACTATGGAGGGGTATTGTGTGACTGTCTCTCTGACTGTTACAACCCTCCAACCACTGTCAACTGACACTAACACTCAAGATGCCATGCTGGTGGCCTGGCCCCCTTAAATAGGGTCAGGTCCCAGCACTGGGCATCTCCATCCTCACTCTACACTTGGACACCACAGAGCAAGGACCTCTCCACTGACTGAGAACAAGGCTATAGGCTATGCCCTACTAGGCCCAACTATCAGACATGGTGTAGGACCCCCTTGGCTCTAGTCCAGTACTAACCTCAGGGTTATTAGGTATATTTACCAAGACCTATATTATTGTGTGGATAGGTGTAACTGAGTGGAACCTACATTGTACTGCTGTACTGTTGCTGTCAACTTGTAATAAATACCAACTATACTACAAGACCTCAAGACTTAGTCAACTTACCTCATATCATATTAAAGGGATCTCCCAACTAAGGGGATTCCTTGTATGACACTACCTGCTTGTCTGATACACCAAGGTTATAACCGATGCAGTGTAGTGCCTTCTGAACTAGGATGGGAATCCCTGCCAAAAAGGCGGAAGCTGGGTGGGGAGCCATCACGAATGCTGTAAACTACGGAGGCCAACACGAAAAGCCACGATCATTTAACCTTCCATCATGTAACCTTCAAAAATTAAATGTTATATACATGTATCTTTTATATTTAATGGCAGATGGGCTTCAAGGGTTTTTTGTAGCACACAGGGTGGAGGGGCATAGGAAAGTGTGAGGAGAATGCTCTGGATTTATTTGATTGTCGATAACTATTGAGAGTCGATGAGAGGGATACTTATGGTCGTTCAACAATACAACATTTAGATAGCAATAAAAAAGAATTGTCAGTCAGGTGCAATACATGTATAACACCTTTAAAGGCCGCAGATCCTTTGATGCAATAAGTCCGAAAGGAATACAACCCTGTGGAGAATCTCGCCAGAGCTAGCTGCATTAACCAAAGAGCAGGGTCATTTTCTACAATGGCTTTATAACTCAGCCCCTATGGAGGAGGCAGGGAAGGAAGTCATGGTGAAAAATGACTACGAATTGAAATTCACTGGCATGGTCATTTCAATGTGTTGCCAGCACCTATTAATCATATCGACCCTTCGGCGGTGTATCTACCCCGGAGGGTCTGTCTGATGCTTGAATGCAGGGCTGCCGAGTCAGCATGATGAAAAAGGGCATGATGCATTAAAGCGCTATGTGGTCCTTAAAGAGTTGAGTAAATCGACTAGGTATATTATTATAACAGCTGAGATGATGAAGAGCAACAGTACCAATCAATACAACAACGAGAACTATACACTGAATTAGACGCTTATAATGCAAGGGAAAGGATGACTACAGATTAGGATATGCTAACGAAGATATGACTATCTAGCTGTTGGATACCTCTAGATGGCTCAGGTGTACAGCGCTCACCTTAGCAGATAACAGCTAACATTAGCAACCAGCAGATCAATATGAGGCGGACGTGTTTCTTTGAGGGTGTGTTTTGTAGTCCTCTGCCATACACCAAATACACCCCACGCCATCGACCGCCCGACCCAATGAAGGACCCCAGCTTTGAGAGATGGCCATCTCCATTGTTCTTCTTCCTTAATGCATTATCTCTTATGTTAGTTCATTGGCAAGCGGCCCAGGGCTTGGTTAAGTTTGTATGTCGATATATAAGCTGTATCAACGTCTAGCAACTAGATAACTATAGTACAATATGTAACATACTGTCACTAATTGCGACTTGGTCTAAGAAGTCGTTTTTATGTGGACTAGAGCGAAAGTAATAAGTTTTCATAAGTGGAAAATCAAGGATTGTTGTTATTGCATTCGACCATCTAAATTGGCACACTACAAAGGAAGTGTTATTCCATGTTCCATGAATAGGATCTTGTCGTCAATCCATTGGTGAAACGGTGGCACTGATGTCCGTTGGGAACTAACACAGTTGTGACCCTGAGGCTTGGGCGGGCACGGTAAGTAGAGACGGGCCTGGTGGTATCATTGCATCCTGGCCACTACCTGATCCAAGATCAGCGAGCTGCTCTAACGACCCCCTCAGGTGTCACACCTCACCCTGACCACACCTTCTGAGGTAACCCTGAGCCACTCAGCCACCCACCTCCCTCAGAATCCACTACCTGTAGGACCGCCAGGGGCACTGTTTGGTCAGCGGCCGCACAGGAGCAGCTCAGAGCAGCTCACGGGCGGTTCACACCTAATGAAGGTGCCGTGAGCAGTTGTGAAGAATGGGGACACCTTTAACTTGCTCCAATTGACACCCAACCCTATAGCTGCACTAGCTTTACCCCTCAGAGCCTGTTCTAATACAGGGTGAGTGCCTCTACCAAAATATCATAGCTATATACAGTTATCTCAGTCCACCCTCTATTTGCCGGTTTCATCTATAGAATTCCTTCCCAACCAGCAAATCAATTCTCCCAGGATAGAATATATCTAGGTTATTTGAAATCCAATCATCAAAGCATGATGTGACAAATGAGTTCAAAAAGAGAAATGAATTATTAACTAGGCTGAAGATATAGAACCCTAGTCATTGCAACCAGTGTTGTGTATATAGTTCAGATAGCGCCGCTACGGCAGGGCATCAGCTATGTACCAAGCAATACTTAGTCCCAAACAGGGACAAACAAACAGCAAAGAAACCCACTGACAACAGGCCACAATCAAGCATTTCTGGGTGGGGTTGTTAGGTAGGTGTCAGGGAACTGGGTCTGGGCCATTCCAACATGCACTACCCTGCGCGGGGGGCAGCCATGAGGGCACGCCGAGGAACAAGGAAGATTGCAGGTCTCCTGTAAATGCATGCCAGGAGGCTGCCTCCTCCAGGGGCAGAAGGAGGAGCTCCAGGGTCCATTTGGCACCGGTCCCATCTGCACAACCAGCGTCCCCAACCATGTGTGGGCCAGGAGGATGCAGGAGGGTCGGGTCGGGCAGGGAGAAGGTCGGGGCCGGGAGAGCGGAACAGTAGCGCCACCACCCAGACGGGGTCAGAAATAGCCGCCACCGCCACCAGCAACAGCACGCTAAGAAATGCCAGCATTGGAAAGGTCAAGTCTGTTTCCGAGCCGTCAAAATGGCATGTTAGTTATTTGAGGCCACTTTCGATATTGGCCTTTCTAGCTAGAGGCAATTGGCGAGGCTTTGTTAATCTGCTAACTAGTAGATCTAGGAGGGTATTGTATGGAAAGCGAAACATTGTACATGTTTATTGACGTTATTCATCATACATATCTCAGGCTGATCAATTTGGCGTGTACTGTTGTCGTGCTAGAGTCCAAATACTCCGTGCTGCAGGTATGGGTATATTGGTGTGCCAAAGTGGGCCCTTTAGAATGAAGACTTCCAGTATCGACACCCAGACAATGCATCTGATAAATGCAATTTCATAAATGCCCTGAAAATGTTGAAACATGATCAAGGGCAACAGACCTCTTGAGAGCCTTTTGGATGGGAAGAAAAGGCATTGCATGGGTGAGGCAATTCACGACATCTTGTGTGGTATTGGACGATGAACACTGGTGTACAAAAGGCACTTGTTCAGATATGTATGTATACGTGTACACAATACCAGGTGCCAGGATCTAATCGACTGTGATGGGTACAGATATGCATCTATCACTGTCTATATGCACACCGAAGGTTATTCAGTGCGTCTTGTTCTATAATAAGCAGACTCCCAAGGAGGATGGAGACAGCCTTTTAACCCACAGGAGGAGGGGAATTTCTGCAGGCATTAATCATCCTCATACTATGATTCCTTTGATATCATACCCAAAAAGAGCTTGTTAGAATTTCACAATAGGTGTAAGTCAAGAGAGTATTTGCTTGGTGTGTCTCACACACCTTTCGATTCTACCTGTACAAACACACAAAGCCGAAGGCTACGGAAGTCTCCTCTCTCTCTCTCAGGTTAGGTGTAAATATAATATGTGGTAAAAATACAGTGTTAATGGGGTTTTATATCATAGAGCCTACTATAAAGATCTATATCGCTTAAGGATGAGGGAAGAAAAACATTTATTACAAAGAAAAGAGAAGTTATCTTCTGAGACGCTTTCCTGAGGTTAAAAACAAGAACCAGTCGATAGTGTGAGCAAAGAGAAAACGATACTAATATTTGCTCTTGAGTGCGAGGGAGCTCATCTTTTTTCGAGTTCAGAAAAGTCATACAGACAATACCCCACAAATGTATGAATCCGCGCATATCATTATTTTTTGTTTCTCCATAGACACATGCATAGGTCCTTGATTCTGCTGCGAAAATGGTGGCTGTATACTCGCTGTTCACCATCCAAAGAGGGCAATACGAAGCAGAAATTATATCATTCTTCTCTGATTCATTTATTTAGGAACACGTTCATGGTTTGATGTCTAAGCTAATCCAGTAGTAAAAAGCGAACTGAGCAGATATTGAATCAAATCGACCACTAATACCTGAAGCTATATTAATTAATGTTCTACACATGTACTAAAAACCAACACAATACTATCATATAATATAGCTTGGCTGCGCATTTATTTTGTGTCTTTGGTTATTATCTCGGCCCTTTGTCAACCGAGCTAAAGGCGTGAATTAATGTTGGCAAAGCACAAAGGCCCCGCCTTGAAAACTAAATGAGCTGAATGTGATATCGATCGTTTGGGAAATCAGTCATCACCAGTTCATCATCCGACTCAAGCACGCCTTCAAATAATCAGACAAAAATGTTAAATTAATTCTGCCCGCAGCGTTTTAAGCGGTCTGAGCCTCTGGCTTTTACTAATATCATTCCCTCAGCCCGTTATGTCACAAATACTCCAAGTATGAGTTATTTGAGGCATTCCTCTATGACCAAGACAATCTGACAAGGTAAACAGTGGCTTTGAGCATAAAAGAAAAATCAAAGTTTTACAAGGGTAAGGCAAACAGGATTTGAATATGCGAAGAAGCTCTGTTGGGTGAATTATGTCGGGTAAGGGGATCCTGGGGCACATTCTGGGTGGTTTTACAATATGAGGGTTAGTCTGATCGACAGCCTCTGTGTGGATTCTTCATGACAGTTGAGAAATGATGTTTAAGGAGGAACAGATATTGGACATGCAATCTTAGATGTTGCCCCTAGCTGATTATTCTAGGGTTTTCATTTTTGCTGTGCCATGGACTTTTAGCGTGTGAATCCCATATATACATAAACTGAATTAGATACAATGTACTCCATTCCCAGCAACAGCCAGAATTATGTACATGCCGAAGCATCCTAACTGGTCCCCTAAGTCTAGATCATTCAACCTTGTACTTTTATAACTACTAATCAATACATTAATAAAGAATGTAACTTCACATGTATTCATTCCTCACCACCATTACCGCATCTGTCAGATTAGATAAAATATTAATGCATGGGCCTAATAATCATATCATAGTGAGAACTGTCTCCCGCACACAAACTCTATATGGTTGCTTAGTCCAGATTAGGAAACCCTGACAGGACAATAATCATATTACCACACAGTTCCTCCATTCTCTCCAACTCCCATATAATTATAGAGTCTAACTAGACTTTGCTGTTTCCTTATTCTTTAGGCAATTTATCCAGCAAACAATACCTTGCCAAAAGTGATTAACACCCACCTAACCTGGGAACAATTAAATTCGGCCATGTTGTAAGAAGATTCTCTGCAGCCACTGGCAGGGCTGGAATAGCCTCTGCATCTCAGTAATGCATTTACTGCCAGCGATATTGACCAATTTGCCGAAACTATTCCAGCAATTTCACAAACCCCTTAATTAGATCTACAACTTTCTGAGCAAATGAGAACAGCGTCAAAATCTAAGTTCTGTCCAATTAGTGCCTAATTTCGCATTTTTCTACCGGCTCCATGAATATCGAATCATCCCATCATGGGGAAATAAATAGGGTGTTACTGGAACCAGGAAACTACGCCCTGGCACCTGTTAAAGTAGGGAATAGGAGACATTAAGTATGCGTGGGGGAGTCCTCTCCCGGTGTCCCCCTTGTTTCCCTTTGTTCCTGTCACCATTTATTCGTCTTCCAGTTAACTCCTCTCTCCTTATCCCTACCAATTCAAATATTTAAACAGTTGTCTGACTGTCCCCAGCCATTTCTGTCATCTCGACCTCCCTTCTTGCAATCACTCCCTCAGTCCTAACACCTCGCTTCCATAGTTTCACATTTCACCTTTCCCTTCATCTTCCTGATATGTACTTAGACTCATTAGCCCTTCGCCATTCGTTGACTCCTTCTCTGATGTCTTCTTTAATTAAATCAGATTGTAGAAAAATAAGAAGAAACGGAGTATTCCCCCTATATGCCCCCTGTAAGATTCCATACCCATGTGCCTCCCTCCTTCACCCTCAGAAAAGTGAGAGTCATTGTCGCTAAAACTACCCTCACCTGACAGTCAGGCAGTGCCTGACCCTCAGATGAGGGTAGTTTTAGCGACAATGACTCTCACTTTTCTGTGTGTGTTCTCTCTCTGTCCCTCTCTCTGGTTCTCTCTGTGTCTCCTTTCTGTGTGTGTGGCTCATATTTGTCCCCGCCTGTATCTAAACCCTTCTTGGTTAGTTCTAACAGCATCCAATAGACTGACTATTTACAGCTTGGCAGAGTATCTGACTCTTACTTCCTACCCTGTGAACGTGGAAATCACTGCACCTGTCAGCCCCTGAGTGGTACCCACTTTAAGTGCCTACAAAGGGGCCTGGGGCAGTGAATCCCCTCCCTGGCCCCTCCTCACGGGCCCATCCTCTCCCAGGTCGATAAGGTATACACCCAACAGAGGAATGACGTCATTGGCCAACGCGACGGGTCTGACGTTCTCGGAGTTCAATATCAATCAGGGCCTTTCCATATTACACCAGCCCCTGATACCTATAAGGAAGTATAACAGAAAGGGACTGCCTTACCCTTCTAATAAGGGACACTATAGTGGCCCACCTCAGTTGCTGCAGAATTGGGAAGGGTCAGGTCGCCTGAGGCAGGTGAGCCTAATATAGCCTCCCGCGGGAGAGGTGTACAGAATATCGATACCAGCGAGGATTAGGCAGCCGTTAGGGGCTTAAGGGGATGGACTCGGCGTAATAGGTTCCGTAAAGAAGTGCATCATTGAGAAACGGTTGGAGATAGGATACATATAGACAGTAAGACACATATAGTAAATTCACACATGTGCGTATCGTGTGTTTATCGAGACTTAAGTAGTATTATAAAATGTGCCACTTTCAGCGTCGATACAAAGCAGTAGTAGTTACATGTCATAAAGAAAATGGTTAGGAAATTGAATTTGATAATGTACTTCGACAACTCAACATATATAAGGGGTAAAGAAGGACACGAAGCATTTTCTTTGGATATTGCTAGGACATGCTGATTAGAATAGACATGTTTATACACCATTGTTCAGTTGTTTTGTAACTACCTACGTTCGCTCCTTCTTTTAAACACAAAGCTGTCAGTTTTGATCGATCCTTAGAGGTAAGCTTCAATTATGAATACTAATGTTATTAAAGAACACCAATGACTCCCTGTGGAGTAATAGACAAACATTTGAGAGAGTATTGATCCTTGGTCTCTAAGTTACTCAGAACTGCTCTCACGCCAGGGCCGAGCAGCTCTGGTCAAACGGGTCAACACGCTTTGTGCTAATGTTTAAAAAAGGAAATACCAAAACGTAAAGTTAAGGCGTAGAAGAGTCGTCAGAGGGCAGGATCAGAAGCTACCTGTCTGCCAGGTAGTAATCATATTGACAGGGAATGATCAAGGGGAGAGTGCATTGTCGTGTAGGAACTGAGGACCAAGTTATTAATCAGGACATGGACTAAGACCTCCTGCCATCCCACATAGTCCCCCTGCCATCCTCCATGTCCGCCCCTTGCAGACAGTCTCTACTTTGACTCACAGCCTCAGGATCTTCCGCTTTGGTATCTTCAGAAAACGTATTGTTAACTTTATTTCCTGGGGGTTAGTCTGTACTATAGCAAAGGGCAGAGGATAAGTCAGGTGAGGAGAAGATGGTGCCTTATTAATTAAGTCCCATTTAAAGGTAGTCAATACCAAGCAACACCATTGGTGGTTTTCAGAAATGTTTTTAAGACCATTGTCCATGGTTGACTTTAGTCACACGCCAAGGAAGTTCTGATTATTTTTGCAGTTTAGTTCATTCTAGGGTAGTGAATCTTCTCTGAATAATAACATGCAGTAAGTGGAGAATTATAGGTCTAGGCTTCTGCAATCAATTGCCCTCAGGGATTTTAATGAAACAATTATTTAACCATAAAAAGGAGTCTTTTCCAATCAAGAGTCGTTGCCTAGTAACAGTTACCGCCGGAGCCCATGTAGAATTCGAAGATTGCCTTTACAAACATCACGAATTCTCTGATCTCCTGGGTCTTTCAGAGGAAAGATGACAATACCAGGCAACAACCATCTTCAATGAAATACCAGGGAAAGCATTGCCTTCAATTTTGAAGAGAAAGGAATTCGTTTTACTATCTCGTTGAAACATGATTTGTATTTGTTTTTAGGCGAATTTTACAGAGGTGAAACTTCTTCACAATTAGTAAAATAAAAGAAAACTAACGAGAATACATGAAGCACATGCAGTTATGCGTATTACGAGTCCGTAGCATTTGAGTGGGAAAATAATCATGCCTATACATGGGTGCATGATAAAAGCTAGAAGATAAAATGTTTAGCTATACCCTGCTAGTATAGCACCACTCGTCTAAACTACATCATTATTATGTAAAACTGACGTGTTTCTCGTCATTTTTACGTAATATTTACGTGATTTAGACGGGTGGTGCTAGCCGGGTATGTACACCATGCATGGATCTGCAGAAGATTGGAAACCAAGTTGACACTGTTCAATCCATCTAACGCTCTAGCTGGTCATGGTGCCTTTTGCCTTCAAAATAGCTGCAACGGAGACCTTTGAATGTCACTGTCTCTGCTTCTAATCAATTGAAAGACACGAATTCAACACTTAACAGCACCTTTCTAGAGATAGTAAATACGGTTTGGCTATTTTTGCTCTAACATGTGGTGGTGGCATTGAGTGAGAGTTGATTAGTATAGTGATTTGGCGGCGACAGTGGGATACTGCCATTGCCAAATGTCCCTCTCTACAGCCAGATACCACTGGGGTATATATCCCCGAGTCTCGGAATAGTGTTTGGGAGGAGGGGGGGGTATACAATTAGCCGGAAGTCTGCCATCTTGTCATTGATTTCCACCTAGTCCAGCTATGTTGCATCAGAGTGCCAGCAACAAGCTTACTGATGGTTCCAGGACAGATAACAAGTCATAAGCTCTCTGACCTATCAGAAAACTCTTTACAAATATATGCAAATTCAGGAATTGCTCAGTGCTAGCTTTTGGCTGTCTAGGATTGCATTGACCCTACAGTTGAACATAGAAGCGGAAGGTCAATGGGTGGAAAACGGTATGACTAAGGTTGACCATAATATTGATTCAAAATGTCTATGTGAATGTCAATATGATGTGTTTCTCTTTTTTTAAAGAATTTCTCAGTTTCATCTTTCTATTTATCTTAACACTCTCTGCATCCATACCATTCTCAGTATTTGAAAAGGGATATTGTTAACACCCTGAATGAAACCAAGCTATGCATTCCTGGACTTTAGAATGGAGAGCCACTCTGGAAGTAATTGGGATAGAGTAACGAAACTAATTGACCTTTCAGGAGGAGGGGGCATTCGCCAGAGCATAAAAGGATATAAAAAGTTGGGATCTGAAGAGCAGAGTTAGCTTTTAGAACATTCATCATGTTGAAGGGTGCATGCAGAGAAATATAAATGTGTTTGGAGCGTTTAACCCTGGATAAGGTTGTTGAGGTGGATTATAAAATATAGGTAAAAAGGTATAATTATTATGTGGGGTAAGCCGAGGGGCAGCTCTGTTAATACAAAATGAAATATGAGTTTGAGTTTTGAGAGTTTGGGAATTTTTTATTTGGCTGCACTACATGTAGAGCCTTTCAACAGGTTCCAAAAGCAAGGCAACCACCACCATGCACATAGAACAAAGTTACCACTGCTGTATAGATTTTGTGTGTGCACACCTTTAATAACCTTCCCCTTTTGTCTCCTCAAACAGACGGGCACGGCGGGCTGGTACAGTTCGACAAGCAGGGCGACGGGCTGGGCCGTTATTACCTTCTCAACTACCGGCGGAACCGGACAACGCGGCGCTTCGAGTACGGGCGCGTGGGGCGCTGGTCGGCGGCCGGACTGGTCATGTTTGACGACCAGCGTACAGTATGGACCGGCGGCACCTACGACGTGCCAGAAAGCCGCTGTTCACAGCCATGCGCACAGGACGAGATCAAGAACGTGCAGCAGGGCGACACGTGCTGCTGGATCTGCACCAAGTGTAAGCCATGGGAGTACGTCAAGGACGAGTTCACCTGTGTGGACTGCGGCGAGGGCTACTGGCCCTACGAACAGAAACGCTCGTGTTATAAGCTACAGGAGAAGTACATACGCTGGAACAGTGTATTTGCTATAGTGCCGGTCTGCTTGAGCATCTTTGGTATCTTATTAACTACCATTGTTATTGTGACCTTCCTACGCCATTGGGACACTCCGGTGGTGAAGGCCAGTGGACGTGAGCTCAGCTTCCTGCTGCTCTCCGGCTTCCTCGTATGTTACTCCATGTCCTTTATCCTCATTATCAAACCCTCGACTGTCGTGTGTGCAGTCCAGCGTTTCGGCATTGGCTTCGGCTTCTCGATGACCTATGCCTCGCTTCTCACCAAGACAAACCGAATCTCGCGAATATTTGACAGTGCTAGCAAATCGGCAAAGAGACCCGCCTTCATCAGTCCCAAGTCTCAGTTGGTGATAGGCGCAGTGCTGATCTCATTCCAGATGGCACTGGCCTGTGTTTGGATGATACTGGAACCACCGGGCACCAGACATTACTTCTTGGGTGGCCAGAGGGACCAGGTGATACTTAAGTGTCGCATAAAGGATATCTCCTTCCTAATATCGCTCATCTACAACATGTTACTTATTATAGTGTGTACGGTCTATGCCGTAAAGACTAGAAAAATCCCAGAGAACTTCAACGAATCCAAGTTCATTGGTTTCACCATGTACACCACTTGTATCATTTGGCTGGCCTTTGTTCCAATTTACTTCGGAACACTCAATTCATTTGAGGTAAGTATTGTCATTTTCTAACTCAAACATGTCCGATCAGATATCACGAAGAAAAATATCTACTTTAACATTGTGGTGTCCTTGCAATTGACATAATAGACCTTTCAATGTATTTTCTAAAGATCGCTTTTATTGATTTCAGCATATAATGTGTTCCACAACATACCTCATTTCCATTGTTACAGGTTTACCATTACTTCCTTCTCCTTTTATCTACCCGAGCTGCGTGTTACAGCAAGAAATGACCTTTTAGTTTTTGCGAACCATGCAACCACCAATCAGTGCAGACAAGGTGGCCCCCTGGTGCCCAGCGGACGAGTCAGGGACAGGGAACCTCTTTTAGGCTGTAGTTCCGGTCTCCGTGGGCGGGGGCGCCCTGGTTACAGGAAGTTGACGTGGTGCCATCTGTTGGCGGTGGACTGGGGAGGAGGGAGGGGTCAGAGACAGGGCATGTAGTGGTGGTGTTGACACCGTATTGTCTTGGTGCTAGTACTCAGGTATATAGGCATGGACCCTCAATGAGTCTCCGTGAGCTGCTCATCTGCGTATAGAGTAGCTCTCTGCATGTTATATATTAGTGAAGTAATCAGGTAATTTCTAGCCTTTAGGGTCTGCTCCAACTGACGGAAGTGCTTGGGCATTGTGTCGTTTGTAAGGTTTTGACAAGCGGCTACCTCCTGGGACCTCGTGATTGGTCTTTCTTTTCAAACCATGTCACAAGGTATAGACTACCTCCCATCATCCTTCTCCATCTTTTACCCATTTCAGGTATATACTAAAGTGGGTGTACTTTGGGTTCTGGTAAAGTATTGGAGCCAGTATTGAAGTATTGAAGTATTGAAAATTTTATTGATCAATCTCCTCAGTGAGGAGTTCTTCCGTGAACAATTTACAGAGATGTTTGCAAGTCTGATGTTACTAATTATAACAATAATATTAATATATGCCAGATAACCAGTCCACGAAGCATCTCACGGTCAATACTACAAAATAGTTGATGAAGTGACAATACAATTAAGTATTTGGTAGAAATGAATGAAAATAGGAGGGGTGGAGGGGGGATAATGTAAGGTTGATCAGTTCAAGTGGTAATGTCAGTAGGTACTTGTGACTTCAGGGCGGTTTATCATTCCATTTGTCTCTAATTTTCCGAGTGAAGTCCTCCTTCAATTCAGTCATCTGGGCTTCATGACTCAGTTCGTTCCATAGGCCGATTCCCCTGTAGAGGGGACTTTTCTGGTAGAATGCGGATTTAGGGATTCTTTCTCTGAATTTTAACTTCAGGTCTCCTCTCGTACGCCCTAGCGGATTCTGAGTGGCTTCCCCTTTATGAGCTAGTTTCCACATATGCTTGACTAGCTGATGTTTCCGTCGAGTTTCAAGCATAGGAATTTTGTTTGTGGAATGTAGGTCAACTACGCTTGTGCCTCTGATGGCTGTTCTTGTGCAGATCCTGATCCCCCGATTTTGGAGGCGTTGGATCTTTGTCAGCTCGTGTTGATGTGCACTTCCAAGATAGAAGCTGCAATAGTCCGGGATGGGCATGATCATGGTTTTGTAGATGGTCAGACATATGTCTTCAGGTAGATACCCGCGCATGTCTTTTAATTTATACAATCTATTACCCATGTTTTTCTTTGTCTTGTTTATGAAGGGGGTCACTGTTAGTGGGCCGTCCAGGTCCACTCCTAGGTATGGATAGGTTGTTACTACAGGCAAGATTTGGTCGCCCATTTTGATGATTGGCTCAGGACAGTTACTGAGCTTGGTCTTTGAACCGAAGGTCATCACGGAGCTTTTGTCAGTGTTTACCGTCATGTTATTTTCATCACACCAGTTGTGTATCTGCTGGACGTCAGCCTGCAGTTGTCTTGAGGCTTCATGTGGGTTCTCACTATTAACATATATGACCACATCGTCGGCATAGATGGCTGTTTTGCAATATTGGATTGTGTCACATATGTCATTGATGAACAGTACAAAAAGTAGTGGCCCGAGGGTAGAGCCCTGCGGCACTCCGAAATTGACATTTTCTGGCTCCGATCTGGTGTCATTGGCCTTTGTGCTGTGTTTTCTGTCATGCAGGTAGTCCACCAACCAGTATTTCAGGTTTAGCGGGATCTTAAGGGCATTTATCTTCAGGACGAGTGTCACGTGGTCTACACTGTCAAAGGCTTTGGTAAAGTCAATGAAACAAGCCATTGTCAGTTGGCTGTTGTCTCGGTGTTCATACAGGTCTCGCAGCACTGAAAATACTGCATCTCCTGTGCTGAGGCCTGCTCGGAAGCCATATTGGTTTTTCGTCAGTAGTTGGTTTACTTCAAGGTAGGTGCTGATGTATTCATGTGCAATTTTCTCCAGCATTTTCCCGGGCAGGGGGAGCAGGGTGATGGGTCTCCAGTTCTTTATCTGTGATAAATCCCCTTTTTTTGGTATCGGCACAAGATTGCCCAGAGACCATGATTTTGGGAATATGCTTCTTTTGAATGAGTTTCTGAACATAGATAGTAGGTGCTCAGGTAATAATGTGAGGGTGTCTTTGAGGACGGAGCTGTTCACTTCTTGAAGTCCGGACGATTTATCGCGGCTGATTTTGGAGATAAGTTTTTCAACTTTTTCGAGTGTGATCAGTTCGTCCACATCCATTACTGCTCCATCGTCTGTCATTGGGATGTCTTTGATGTCAACTTTGTCAGCATTGGCGTTGTTACCCTTGGCGTCAAATAGCTTCTGACCTATATTGGCGAAGTAGTTGTTTACAAAGGTAGACACCTTGCTGCTGTCAATACTTACGCCATTGTCATCAACCAGGTTGATTTGGGTTGTTTTTGAAGCAGGATTTAATAATTTGTTGAGCTCCCGCCAGAAGCGCCTGTGGTCGCCTTTTGCTGATGCCAGTGTGTCAGTTACGCCCTCTGAGAGTGAGGCCTTCAGTTGTCTTCTTATCAGGTGCGAAAGTCTTTGGGCTTCTAGGATCTCTCCATAGTCTTGATTTGCTTTGTATCTTTTCAGGCATTCTTGTCGGTCATTGATATGTTCAATTGTGTGTCTGCTGACATGTTTCTCAGGGACTCGTTTAAGGGTTATAACTCTTATTGGACAAGCTTCGTCTAGATACTCAATAATTTTGTTGAGTAGCATGTTCCATTGGCTTTCCGGGTCCACACTTTCGAAGAAAGCAGTCCAGTTGTGGCAGGATAGGTGTTCATATAGGTCATCTATGTGGTAATATCTATATGATCTCCCTTCTCGTGTGATTGTTATTTTAATTTCCCTGTCCTTTTTCCTCTCGGCATAGACGGGGAAGTGATCACTCAGTAGGACGTCCAGTGTCCCTGATTTGTTGACAATGTTGCAGTTGGTGATTATGTTGTCAATCGAGGTGCCTCCATCAGGGTTAGGCCGTGTAACTTCGTTGATTTTCTGGCGTAGACAATTTTCTCTACAGAAGTCAATCAGTTCTCTGCCCGGTGCCAAATTTCTTTTCCTCATGTCGATATTGATATCGCCAATAATCCATATTTCCTCGTCCTTCTCCTGTAATACAGTGACAATATTGCTTAAAGTATCGAGAAATATTGCGACATTGCCCTTAGGGGGTCTGTAGGTGTTCATTAGTATCATGGCTTTATGATTAAGTCGGTTAATACTAATGGTCAGCAGTTCAATATCGGGTTCCATTCTACAGTGCTCATACAAGATGGTGCTACATGCCCCGTAGGCTTCGTCAATATAAGTGACCAAACCTCCTCCTTTGTTTGCTTCACGGTCTAGTCTGAAGGTTCGCTTACCTTGTATATATATGAGTTCATCTCCTGCGCGGTCGTCGAGCCAAGATTCACAAGCACATAAAATGTTGAACGGGCTTAGCAGCAGCGCAATTTCTAATTTTTTTGGTTGTAAGCTTCGACAGTTTAGGCCGCACAGGGTTAAGCCCTTGAGCTTATTTATCTCCTCCGCTATACGGATTGTGTCGGGGTTCATTTTTCAAATCAATTCACTTAAAATTAGCGAGTGACCAGAGTAATGATAGATGTTTAGGGTGCAGGTGGTGGGGGGGGGGGTAATGAGGAACAAGAAACAATGGAGACTGCGGTCTCAAACAAATTGTATTAGTCAAGTAACCAAAGATAGAGTGACAATAGGATCCACACCGCGTGGCCGCACTGGGTGTGGATGAATGGTATCTGTTTAAGGCTGAACCTAGGTGGATACCCTGGAGTGAACTAAGTTACACAAATAAAGCATTGAGAATGAGAGCTTTCGTGGGTCTGTTATGTGGTCTTGAGCTGCTTTATAGGGACCAATATGAGAGTTCATTGTTCATGTGTGGCAGCTGGTCCATTATTATTAACAACTATTATAACTACTAGGAAGGTCCTTGATGTATAGGATGACATTCAGATTAGAGATGGTAGAAATTAAAGTATGCGGCACATCAATGTGATTGTCCATATGCGTTAGTAGACATGTTATGCGAGACATAAGTACGACATACAGTGATCAGATTACTGGCGTCTAGTAATAATTGGAAACTTCCTACCTTACTTAGGATCAATGTAGAGATAGGTAAATCCTAGATCATAATAATTAGTTAATCCAATTATGGTTTATGTTGAAATGACCGAATGTCAACAATATGCATAAGCAGTCTTAATCCTCATAATGAATGAATCCATAGTATTCCACTCCACGTCATTCATCGTGCTTGGTGCAATAAAGGGTTAGTTAACCCAACATAAAGGTGCGTCTCAACAGCAAACAGTGTTATGTGGTGGGAGCAGTCTTATACTGTGGGTCACCATGTACGGGTGCCATGGTGTACAGTGACGTTGTCCGGCTGGACGTCATAATGCATTATTTATCATAAATGCTATGTATGGGCGTTTTAGGCAGGAATGCGTTCTTGAGCATTACTTTGCCAATGAGGTTGCCGATCGATTTGGTGGTTTTGCAATCGGGATGGGTTCCGTCGTAGAGACGCCAATACTTATGGCGTATACATTCTTGTACAGGGTCCCATTTGTGCAAGTAATGTTCAATACGTGGTGTTATTACGCCAGAATCGCGGTTATACCAACAGATTTCCTTGTTTAACAGCATAATTAGCCTGTTGAGCTTACGCTGATCAGGGTGCTGGGTATGAGAATGGCGTTTACGGTCAAGGTCCATACCATATAGGCCACATAGAACAATTTGTGTGCCCGGGCAGGCTGCCCTAATAGCGAGTAGAGACTCTTCATATTTCGTGGATAAGTGGGCAACAGTGTGTGAGAGTGGCAGGTTGCTGGGTATGAGCTTGTAACCACCATGGCGGTGGTCCTTTTCTGTTATATTACACAGGCCCATTGAGAGGCATACAGTATTGACATAGGCGTGAGTCTGTAGGTATTGAATGGCCTCGGTTGTGATGTATTCAATTCCTCGCCCTGGTAGCACGCGTACAGCTGTAAGGGCGGGGTACCGAGAACGTATATACGGTGCAAGATGTCTTACCCTGGAGTCACCAAACACACACATGGCAGTTTCATGTTTTATGTAGAGTTTCCACCGTAAATCCATTCTGTTATTGGGACTGTGTTCAGGTTTGGCGCAGCACACTAGGGCAGGTAGTGGCGGTCAGCTGCTTGTATAATACTAATGGGCACGGGTGTAGCAGGGGTGGGCTGACCAGGTGACGGGGTCAGGGTGGGGGTGTTCGTATACATGTAGGTAGTAACCTTATGTTTTCCTCTTGTCAAGGTCCAGTGCTCTGCGCAGTATGCGCATCTGGGAGCGTTTTTCCATTAAGATTTCTCCCATTCTGTTTGACCCAGGGATCCTCCCTTTGTTGTAGGTGGCATGCCCGTAGGGCAGTCCCCCTCCCCAGTGTGTACTTTTTGAGGCTTCAATCAAGGGGGTGTCAGCAGAGGCGATTAGTAGGGCAGTCAGATCATTGTGCTGGTCATATTTACAGTTTGTCAGTTCAGACGCTATCTTGTTTCTGTCATCCCACCAGGGGTGACCGTTGGGAAATATGACCTTGTTACCTTGCAGTTTAATGCGGTATTGGCTCTTTTCAGTTATAATCAAGTCCGCAATGTCCTGTCTTTTACCATACAGGGCCTTAGTGTATTGAAATGCTTGCTCATTACTATTGAAGGTCATTTCGTCGCCATAGTTGCCATCTGCGAGTAGTGGTCTGTATTTAACTTCCCTGGGGAACATGTTGCTGTAGTGGGCACTAGGCCCACTGAAGGTTATCCCTGCGGCGGTTTCCTGAACGCGCTCACGTCTAGGCACTCTGTCCGCCCCGTCAATGTCACTCCCGGAATCACTACTAGACGTGTAGTGGTCCCTTTCATGCTTGTCAATTTTGTTTTTCAGTGTATCCGGTAGAATTTCTTTGGGCAGCGTTTTTAGATCCTCGTGACCATATCTTTCCCCATCAACATATATACAGTCATCCTTTACTGAGACAGACACTGAATTGTCACGGTGGTATCGGGCAATTTCCCTGAAAATCCATTTGGTGCGACGCGTGTCATAGTTTTCGTCCCTGTTCAACCACTTAGTTTGGGGCCCAGTTTCAGGTTTAAGCGCAGACCGTAGGGACATGGTAATCTCAAGGGCTTTTTTATTACTAAAGCATACTAAGACTTTACTGGGACGGGCAGGGTCGGCCGGGGTTTCTTTGGGTCTCATTCTTTGTGCCTTAATAATCTCCCCAATTTGAATGTCAGCCCCCAGTTCAGTTAGGAATACTAGTGCAGATTCCTTGGTATTCTCATCCTGTTTTTCATCTAGGCCTGTGATCAACAGGTTTCTATTGGTGGCTGGGTGGGCATGGACTGTTGTGTCATCGTCATGTGGGGTCAATATCTGTGGTGCCGATGCGCCGGCCCCACCGGCCGCCATGGCGGCATTATTTGAAAGTAGCTTTTTTTCGAGCTCCTCAAACCTGTTATTAACTGCTTTTTGGAAAGCCAGATTGTCAGTCTGGTTTTTTTCATTCACTGCCCTGTCACTATCTACAGTAGAACTCAATGCTTTTATGTCGGTAGAGACCGATTTATGCATGTCATTTAATTTTGTGTTCAGGTCGGCACAGACTCCATCTACTTGACCTGAGGTGGCCATTGACTGTTTGATATTTAGCAGCATAGACATAACACTATTGTCGTCTGATGGTGAAGGGCTAGGCCCCCACTGTGTGCTATTTAGCATGTTATTATGTAGGAGTTGTTGGTTTAAAAGTGCCGGGTGTTGAACATAGCCTGACGCTAATTGGCTTGGGTGGGTTGAGAAGGGCATAATGGCGCCGGGGTTGGGGCTCGACAGGGGTAAGCCTTGTCCAGCCATGACTGACGGTTGGTGTGACTGATTCATAGTACTTGGTGTATTGGCTGTAGATTTCTTTCTAGTGGTACGGGTTTTTTTAACAGAGTTATCAGTGGTTGGCGACAAAGTGTGTGCGCATTTCCTTCCCCTACCTTTGCTTTTATGAATGACGGTTGGTGAGTCCTCACTCACGGGGGTCGTGTTTGGATTGGCGCCGGCAGGCATTTCCTGAGTCAAGGGTTTAAATCACTAAAATCCAGGGTTATAAATCCAGTATGAGTCTCCAAAATGGTTAATCCATGTGCACAAGTGTTTATACTATCCAGTGGACAGTAATAGTGGTCCGATCTTACAACTGATCCCACCGTAGGCAGTTGGTAACACGGAGCTCTCTCACACACGTCTTTACTCGCTGGCGGCCATCTGTAATCATACAGTAGGACGTTGGTCTTGGTTGACGGAGCCACATGTCTGTGATTGTCGTTACGCTGTAGTTGCAGATGACAGGGTACTGGAGTGAGATGAGGTCTCTCCTGGTGTATAGAGGCAGGAGGCAGTGAGGGGGCTGGCCACTGGAGGCGTTCATCTCCGGAGAGTCGCAGACGATACCAGTAATTACCATCACTTGTCCCTTCGTGCCGCCACCGCTAATATCCAGCCATCCCTTGTTCTCCCTATTCCCAGCCAGATATTGGTAAAAGTCGTCTGCTCAGACAATGATAATAAAGCAGACGACAATCGGTGCTCTACGGCTGCGGTGTATAGGTATAAACGGGTCTGCATTACACCCATTGGTAGGCTGGTATTAGTGCGCTATTGGCGGCGGGCAGATGAAGAAGACGTTATTTTTGGACCACTCCGAAAGAAAAAATGAAAAAGAAAAAAAGTGCCATATTGGCAGAGACCTAAATTGCCAGCGCGCCAATCCCCACATGCAATGTGGTGGTTGCCCGCCGTAGGGCGCTCCCACTGAGGCCCTCCCACCAACACTGCAGGTTGTCGGTGATGAGACCACCAGGTGTGAATATGGTTTTATATGCTGGTATTTAGGCAGAGGTAATTATGGGATCTATTACCGCCTGTTGTAATCAAAACTCTGCTGCAACTGTAATCATACTTTGGCTATATGCCTCACTTCCCGCAGACCTCTCACCAGCTTTGACCAGTGTTGATATCAAATATCTGACTGCCTTTTTTTTTTAAATTGTTACACTTTATGCTTTAGAGGCAGTTTTTGGCACTGCAAGGGTGCCATCGTTTTACGCGTACGTGCATTGCAATGGCTTTAATTCCCCCCGTGCTCAGATTGTGCGACACCCTCAGGTCCCTACGACCGTGCGATGGTAAATGATCCCTGTTCATTTTTTGGGATAATTCTTTCCTTAAAACACGTATGAAACCCTACATGAACATTGCGTTCGTGTCCCCTCGATGAACTGGGTCGTAGCTTATGTTTGGTATCTGGCGATTCCCCCGTGGCAATTGCCCCCGGAAAATTTTGTACCGGAGAAGGCCGAGAGAGGGTCAACGCAAAAGTTTTGGATTAGTCAAGGGCTATGGGCTAGGGTCAGAGTCGAGGGTTAGGGTTAGGATTTACGGTCGAAGCTTAGTGTTAGTATTAGGAATCGTTATTCATAATCTGAGAGTTAGAGCTCAGGGTTAGAATGAACAGATCAAGACATCTTAGACTCCAACCCTCAATCCTAATAATAAAACTAAATTAATAACGTTGCACTGAAACCAAAATCAATTCTTTATTTAAATAAGTTGGTACTTCCACTTCCTACCCCTCTTTGCTTGCAATAACCGTGCTATTTCCTAGTCAATACGACTTTTTCCCTTGCATTTTAACTTCTTTGAAGACCAAAGTCGCCAGCCTACCTTGTAATATTAGAATTTTAGTCGATTGTAGTAGTGGCAAGGCCGTAGGGTGTGTCTTTCTTTAACTCTCTATATATGTGATGTCACGGGGGTTCAATGCGCGCCATAGGAGCGAACTGGGTGTACGTGAGCAATTCACGTGTCTAGAGTTGAGCAGCTCAGTGCAATGGTATTGACCGTGTGTATGCTGCACGTTTGGGTGTGGAGGTGAGGGTGAGTCCCTTTGCTGCTCTATAATTATTATATGATATGCGTAACAGGGCCCCTCCCCACCTCCAGACACACACACTGTCCCTTTCCCAAATTGACCCTGCCACCCCCCCCCCCCATTCTATACCAACCTATACATACCACGTCTTACCATTATACTAGACCTAGGTCTGGTAAAGTTGAATACATCTTGCCTGATAAAGGGATGCAGCCTAATAATCTGTCACCATTTCAATGAAAGTAAGGTGAAATGGGAGCAATAATAAGTAGGTTCTTTGTAAATCTATGCTGAGTAAATGAGAATTTTTGACATCTCATAATGCAATCATCAGATTTATTTATTTTACAAAGGGCATCTTGAGCGGCAAGTATATATGTGTATAGGTGGGGATATACTCACCTGACCGCGCAAAGGGAGTGTTAGTATATCGCTGCCACGGGGAATAGCTCACTAGCCACTGTTCCTCATCGCTCACGATACAGTGTCCCTGAATTGACTTCTAGTATTCTAGCTCCTGTATATAAACTGTGCATTTTTCTATAGCAGGACACACAGTGTATTCTGACCACTCCTATATCAGCAATGTATATGTGACTTCACCTTTTGCACACTCTTCAGGAAAGTCCTTTATAACCCCACCTACGCTCGCCCATACTCTGTCAGAATCAGACACCACTAATTCAAATTGATTAAGCCGGTTGCAGCGGCTATTACCTACATTGTTTACAGGGCCTTTACAATCATTAGTAGTTCAGTACCCGTTACATCTGACATCAAATCCAATTCCCATTTGATCCTTTTTAGTCCCTTTGAGTCCTGTATTAGCTGTGCAACAGCGGATAGAAAGGGTGCCTTCTCATTAGAACTATAGAAATCAATAAATATGAACCCTGAAAACCGTCCTCAATGTACTGTTATTTCATTCTCGAGCCAACTGATTTTAGCCCTTGTTCTCGGACAGGTATAGATGACGTTTGGTGATATATAGTGCTGAGCATCCAGGTGTTCATAACCAAACTGTCTCTCAGTTAGCTCAATTTATGATAGTGGCACTTCACCTGTTAGATTTAAAAAAGGATACTTTAACAATAAGGTGGATTCCCCCTATTTCATCTATACCTCATTTTACCTGTAGTCATATATAGCCCTCTCTTCATATCACCGCAGCCTCTATTAAAGTGCGACTTTTTGTATTGTATGGCCGTTTGAAAATGATATTAGTAGGCTAGGCCATGCCTCCACTATATTTTCTTCTCAGTTACAGAAAAAAGGTGGTCCTCCACCCCATCCTATCCCCTGTATCATTGTATGTATTGGATATACTCATAGAATATTATGCTGAGGGTTCCTATATAGAACATTGTGGTGGGGGTATTAGGTACATTTGGGCAAGACACGAGGGTTATGCAGCCTATGCAGTTTTTGACTCCCTATACGACCAACCGTGGTGGGTTCATATTATAGTCAGTAGGAACCGACTCACCTTAGTCATTCCATTCTTATGGGTATTAGGCCTTAGTCATATTTTGTTTTACCTGGGATAGCTACTACAGACTGAGGTCCGGAGCATTAAGATTATTGATCAGTGTATGGTGTATATTGCTAACGGAGCCATACCTACCTATGTCACTGACTATATACATGTACAAACGTACAAGGGGCGTGGCAGCAGTCTCTGTATCGTATCCATCACTCCCTTTTTTGGGGTTGCGTTGGCAGCTTTAGCTGCCTGGCGCGCCAGCGCCACGATGCCTACGGCATCGTCGCAACCCTATTAATGTTTTCACTTGACTTACATTATACATGTTCCAGGGCCCGTCCTATGGGGCACTATTACGTCACAAGACCGATTGTGGTAATGAAAATAAAAGCATAGGTATCTTAATATAGGTCGTAGAAACGTGAAATGTCTCTAGGGTCATTATCATCAGTAAACACACATATAAACAAGTAAAGCTTTAGCTACCTGCAGCACAATGACGACATAGACGTCACTTTACTTGCATTATACATGTTCCAGGGCCACATCCTGGCCACTGTGACGTCACAAGGCGGATTATGACAATGAAAATAATATTGAGGGTGATGACGTGATTGATGTGAGAGTAGGCCCCTAATGCAGAGATTGACCTGAGAGTAAGGCAGTGATTGACGTGACAGTAAAGCAGAGATCGATGTAACAATTAAGCAGACTTGGGGCAGTCCGACGTACGTTGAATCAGAATGACGTGACTGGGACAGCGGCCCGGACAGCAGCAGCAGTGACCAGTGGGAACGTGTCACCAAGGTGATATCGCTATGGGTTATCTGGGGCAGAGGAACGCCACCCCTGCCCGGATCACTTTAGGGAGGGTTTCCCGCGCTTAGTTCAGTGCAGACCGTAACGACCTGTCTGCATGGCCCGCCCTTCCTGATGTTTGAGGGAGGGGGGGGGGGGGGCAGTATTCTTTTTGTTGATTGAGCATCAGTCACGTCTACTATGACCTAGGCCAATATTAGGCTTAGGCTAGGTCCCCTATAGTAGGCCTACATAGGCCTACTATACTTTAACAGTCTAGCCAGCAACCCCGACCGTGGTCAAAGCCACATTTTTCTTGTAGAGGGAATAAATCCTGAACAAAACAGTAGTAGACATCTTAAATGAGCAATTTGATGTTACGTCCACTACGATTCCTAACCACTGTTAATGTTGTATGTCAATGGCCAATGTAACTCCATATAGTATGGGGCTATATTGCACTCCAACTATCACGTTTAATATCTCATCAGTTGCCCATAGACTACCCTAGACTAGACTGGCGCTAACTTCATCAATTATTCCTAAGCTAATTACAAGGATTTCTCCCAGATTAGATTAATTCCCATTCGATAGGTTGGTGTATCTCTACTGCACTTTAATTATCTGACATGGATGGGAAATCTCCCTTTTCATCTTCAGTGCAGCTGACAGTATGACTGGTAGCAAGAATACATACTGCATTTTACCTGTTAAACTTAGCAACCTGACAACGGACGTTCAATATAGTGGTGCTATATATATACTAGGTGAGGTGGTAGTAGGATAAATGTTAGCACCGATTATTCATCATTATAGTGCCTAATATAGGCGCTTTATGGGAATGTTAACAAAAGACATCACCTACCTTTTGGACATTTTCAACCCCTCCCCCCATCGCAATCCGTTGATATCATTTTGGGGAATTTGTCTTATACCAATGTATGGCGCTGGTAACGTTTCGTCACTAAACCCAAAGACCCTAGCCGTTGACGCTTAATTTCGTGAACGCTCACTTGCTGATATATTTCAGTACATGTAATAAAAGTAAAAGGTCAGCATTAACCTTTTATGATATAAGCCTACCTGGTGTATTGGACAATTGGGTGTGCGCTAGTGCACTGAGCCACCTTTTGAAATTGTGCATGAATGGTTTTTATTAGGTATACACAGAGCTGATGCCTTATTTAGAAATGCATACACACAGGCCGAACGGAGCGCACAGTGAAAGTAGACTTAGAAGTATATGATAGTCACAAAATACCTATTGGTAAACTACAAATTCGTAGGTAGGTGTCAATTATCATATATAAAGGGGGAAAGCTATCTCCCAATTATTACACGTACACACTGCCTGACTTTCATGTGAGAGTGGTTCTAGCGACAATGACGCTGACTTTTCTGAGTATGTATGGTTTCGTATCAGATTAGTAGCTCAATGAGGGCATATTATATGGAAGTAGGTGGAAAAGTCCCAGAGTACTGTGAGCACCATAGATACTGTGTGAACAGTTGCATTTACATCATCAGGTTATAAAATTAGAACCCACAGCTCAACGCTGTCCTTGCCATTGACGATGAAATGGATGGAAGAGATTCATTATCTCTGAGATACGTTAATGGGTATTGTTAGTAGATTAAAGCTCCCCGAGACAATAGTGAGATACCAGTGACAGATAAAAGAGGTATCTGCTGTAGTGTTATCCCCCCTCATGTGTTAACTATACCTCAGTGCATGAAAGCACCAGGGTTTCTAGGAAGAGGAGAGAACTTAGAATTAACACTCGGTCGCCTGGTAAGCCTTGTCGGCTGAGCCAACACTGCCCTGATAGGCCGTGTCCTCTGTCCCACCAACACCACCATTCTATGTTTGCCACTCGAGCTGGCCTTTTCAAAGCCTGCTCGCATTCTAAGCACACCCTTTCAGACCCCTCAAGTGGAATTAACTTGGGGGCCTTCCTCCAGCAAACACAACGCCCGAAGGAGTTCCCCCTCGCCGCAACGGTGTAGGCAATATGAGAAAAGTTTACAAAGTCTGGTGCATGCGGAGGGGCAGAGGGATGATGTGGCTCTTCTTATAGGGACCTCCCAGTAGGGTGACAGGGTAGCTGCTTTATTCTGTACCTCCATATTAATGGAGGCACAGGAGCGTGCATGGTTTGGATATGAGCGGGGATATTATTTTGGGGATTGAGGGAGGGGGGTTATAGTCACATGTATACGTGGATTGAGGTGGGGTTTGGGCGTGGGAGGTAGGGGGGTAGCAGACGACAATTTTGTCAACCTCCAGCTATAGTCACACACTTTAAACCACCTCTATCCCAACCAACGCCTTGCGTTGTGTGAATGTCGTCTGCTCTGCATTTGGCAGCCGCCAGTCGCCATTGTAGAGTGCGCTGGGCACCCACCGTGCCACGCCCATAGAAATGGTAGGGTGCCGGCTTTAACTAACGGCAAGCCGGCTACTTTCTCCTCCCACCATCTTCCACTTCCCGTCTGTTTGCCGAGGGGTCTCGCGCGTATAAAGTCCATTTTAATAGTGATGGCGACAGCGTTCAACAATGAAGTAAAGTCTGCGACATCAGCATCATTTTACGTTATCTTTGTATACGGAATCATCATTAT
This sequence comes from Harmothoe impar, assembly GCA_947462335.1. Taxonomy (NCBI): domain Eukaryota; kingdom Metazoa; phylum Annelida; class Polychaeta; order Phyllodocida; family Polynoidae; genus Harmothoe; species Harmothoe impar. The sequence continues at coordinate 58,476,724 of OX381704.1, forward strand.
GTATTGGTTCGTTCTGTTTGTATACTAGCCATATGTGTGTCCGTTCTGCCCTCCTGCTCAGTTCCCATCATTCCTCTCCTGCCCGCCTCCCCTCTATCTCTTCCATCTATTATCGTTTGTTCTCCCACATTTACCTCTCAGATCCTATGTGCTTTGTTTTTGCATCCTTTCCCTTTCTTCTTACCCCTTAACACCATGCATGTCCTGATCCTCCTTTCCCCATCCACACGCCCTTCTCCTTATAGTACTCTCCCCTAATTTCCTCCCAAAGATGCCTTCCTCCTCCACTACCGGTTCCCATCACAAAACAGAGGCAAAAATAGTATATTGAATAACAGTCGGCAAAATGTCGTCTGTTCCTCAATAGGCTTCGTTTTGCTTGGCGGGAATATCTCCAGCCTTGCCGGCGCCAGTCCCACTTCAGTCCGGATCAAACATCTCCATATATATTTAATTTGCTCCTTAATGGTGAGCAGCTCCGAGGCTGCTCGGAGCAGCTCGCGGCCAGGCACAAGGAACAGAGGAACACAATGAATATTCATAGAAAACCCCGCCAGTAAGAAACCCTGACGCTCTTGTTATTCCTTTTTACTCGTTAACGATTCGTTTCCGAATCACGGCGTCGATACTTGGCACGGGGGGAAAGCAGCCCTTCGTTGCGTAATTGAACTTAATCTAAAACTAATAAGATACAAATTACCCACCGAGATGTGCTCTGGATAACCTCCTCGGCTCAAATGAGGAGTTTTAGGTGGCTATTTGCTCAAAATAGACATGGGGAAACTGACTAGCGTTTCCTATAGAAGGAAATAGAAGTCTGTCGTCCGAAGACATTATTGAGATTTGCAGATTTGTTGAGTACATTCAATACCCAGTGGAAATTCTGTTCTCTTGCTTATTCTCTAGTGAGGTCTAAAACGAAAATGCATGTGTGGCGGTGGGGGCATTACTATCCTCAATTAGTTTTGGATGACTGAGATGGTGATTACTTGGAGAGTGAAGACTATATATGAGAGAGAGAGAGGGAGAGAGAGAGAGAGGGAGAGAGAGAGAGAGAGAGAGAGAGGGGGGGGGGAGAGCATGAACAGGGAGAGGCTTATACTTATAGGGATATATCGTGCTCAGAAAGAGATACGAGGTGGACAGCATAATGCATAAAGCCAACACCACCAGTATACAATACACTTCTCATTACATCTACCTCCCCTTTCATCACTCCTCATAACAACTGACTACAACTCACCTTATCTCTATTGTCCATTGTGTAGATTCAGACGACGACGTTGTGTGTGTCCATCAGCCTGTCTGCCTCGGTGGCCCTGCTGTGCCTGTTCACACCCAAGATGTACATCATCGTCTTCCAGCCAGAGAAGAACGTGCGCAAACTCACCATGAACAGTACCACCTACAAGAAGGCAGCCACCGGAAGTAGTATGAGCGGCGCCACCGGAAACCACGGCAACTGTGAGTACTGCCATGCGTCGGTCGTCCTGGAAAGAATGAATGAAGATGAGAGGGAATGGGGAATTAAAGCAATATGCTGTCTTAAAAGGGTTATGGTTTTGAGTGGAGGTATATGCAATACATTGCATACACCCTGGAGTGGGTTAAATACATATTAAGCAACTGGTGTTGCTTGCAAGAGACGGTGCGATTAGGTATCCAAACTGACAGTTACATGTAATACCTTAATGCTTCTGCGAAACATCAAGTAAAAGGTTGACCTTGGATAAAATGTATGTATGCTATCTATAACCACACTGCACTCGGTGCCATGCTATGAACTAGTTTTTGGCCGATCAACTGCTGCACTGTCTCAATACAAAGGCCATTAACTAGTTTACTGACCTATATATTGATACACACATGGAATGTTTGATGGGGGGACTTTGTTGTCTTCAATGGCTATAGAGTTATTTCTATGGTAAAATAATTTGAATTTTTTTTTGAGTATGAGTTAACGTAGACACGTTAAACCCGTTTATTTTATCCTGGTGTACAAAAAGAACTTTTTCAGCTCGGAAACATTCGACACCAGCATTGTTTGAGTAACACACTTAGCTTAGCTATTATAAACAACAAAATATAATAATCAATTATGGACGTAATCCAATTAATTAGTTAATTAATTAACCAAATAATGGTCAGTTTAAAGTAATGCATACATTCGAGCATATATACAATAGTTCTGAAATATACACTTGCTAAGACCAGTAGCCAGCTCTATGTATGCACAGATCATCATATATGATACACTCTTAATTAAACCTCATGTATTATTTAATTTTCTCTCAATTTGTTCATGAGTGGAGAGGATATCAGGGAAGGGTCATCCCCTGTGCTTACAATGCTTCGTCAACTTCCCATGCCTTTTCTTTATAAAGACAACAATTGCTACGTATGAGACCTAACATTGTGATTCATACCGGGTAGTTTTGAATAATAAACCAGAAATATAAATGTAGGAATTTAAGTGGCCACTTATATAATATGCATTCCTTTTACATATAATTAGTGCTACCTAGCCACCTCTTCCTATCTAGCTTGAACTTCTCATAAGAGTCAATTGACCTGACATCAACTGGTAAATTGTTCCACAATATAGCACCTCTGTATAAAACACTGTTTTTTTTTTCGTTTCATTTTTTGGCTTGATAGTAATAAATATTAAAGTATCATGAGCCCTTGTAAATACTGGCCTGGTATTGACAATATCCATATTTGTTTGCTGTTTATACATAAAGTTCCAAATATGCATTCTGCGCCTTGGCATCAGAGAAGATATACCAGCCTCTTGGTGGGTCTAAATGGTAGGGTATCTACTGTCTACTCCTAGACGCATACGCAAGGCTTTATTTTCAGCAACCTGAATCTTGTTCAATATATTTTTACCAGCCACATCATATAATATGTCTCCATAATCAACATGTGGGAGAATCATTGTCTTGTACATTTTTAGTCTTACATTTACAGACATATTATCTCTTAGAAAGGCCAATTGGAATATTTAAATACCACCTTCCTAAAGGTACATTCAGCATGCTTATTGAAGTTCAATACTGGGTCTAATGTAATACCCAAATATTTTACACTTAGCACACGATCAATCGGGATCCTACCAAAAAGGAGTAGATGATGGTGAATTTCTTTCAATTTAGATCTAAGTCCGAAAATCATATAATTAGTTTTTTTTTGCATATCATATTATATTCATGCTGGCAGGCTTAAGTGGCATTAACAAGTGTTTTCCTTGCATGGCTATTCCCAGCAGGAATAGGACAGTCTGGGCCTATGTACTCCGGAACATGACTGTAAAAGGGGATTTACCAAAACGGGAATCTTGTGTCCGTTTTGGCGACAGATGACTCTCACATTTTGTCTGTGTTTGAATATCAAGTACTTTTGGACAATTCTGTCTGTTAAGATGCAATTTTTTGTAAGATGCTTCGGTAGAGTAATAAGCAATTACCCATGGCCAGTAAAATGTCATTGAATTTCTCCGATAGGCAGTATTTACACGTACAGTATATATTTACGCTCAGTAGAGCTTGAGAATATTGATGCTAGATTGAGAGCTCTTCACCACTCCCTCGGGGTGGGATTAGCACCGTTGCATCATTGTTTAACCACTGATTACCCTGTATCTAACGTTGACTGGTTCTCTAGATGCGCCCCCGGAGAGGATCAGGCTGCGACCGGCGGTGAATACGCCACTGAAGGCGGGAGGGGCCACCACGGAGACAGAGACAGACAAGGACAGTATGGCCTCCCTGTGAGTTCTCCACCAATCTGTGTGTGTGTGCGTGTCCCCTATTCCTATCTATAGAACTTGTTACTTATATCAGCTAAATTATAGGTAGATACCTCGTACCCGTCTGATTATCCATGATGTCTTAGTAGGGATCCATTCCATTGCATATTATAATGCAGTCCCTAATAATAACATTATTGGACCAGCTCCTAAACTGTGTATCTTACCTTTCTCAGACTGTGTCTATTGCAGAATAACTTTGCTATTTTTGATTCATTGCTTCTGACATGTGAACTATATACTATATATGTTAAAATGTACACTTCATTCCATGTATGACATTGAGGAAATCAATAAAGCTTTCCTAAATTGCGCCACATATAGGTTGCCAAAATTGGACCAGGGGAAAGATTCAGAAGAAGAGTGTATCAATTTGGATAGGACAACTAAGGTAGATTTTGGGGATAGATTTTCCAGAATAACAATATTCCTTAATATAAACATTCGACAAATACACACAGTTACACATGTTCTTTTTGCCCGGAAGATTAGAACTGGTTTGGAATAGGCTCATAAATTGGACTAATACAAATTTTCAAAATGATGATGATTTTGTAACAAAAAATTTAGGCAGCCATTGTGAATCGGAACCACCAATTTATTTTCCCACACAGCTGCCTGCTCATGAATGCCATATCTGGACTACAATGTTATTCTATGGTGACATCAACATTGGGTACACCCTCAGACATCCAATGAATTATACAATTTTGAAACCTGAGTGATCCAATTTTGTGAACTACATTCCGATTTTGGAGTTTTTCATACATTTTGGTATTTGTCAATCTTGGGCCAAGGATTAGTACTCACCCGGAATACACACATGTATACCCATCAAAATGGCGTCACTATGTTCAAGTTGAGTGATGGATGGTGACCATAATTATGTTGGGTAATCATGCAATGAGCCATCCTGAGCTTGTTCCTGTCGAGTCTCACACAGTAAGACGCATCATAACATATCACAAACGTTGTGAGGTAGCGCTCTGTGACAATGTCAGCACTTACCCAGCATCACGCAACTTCACTCATTATACTAGGTATTTGAGGTTGCACCACATGGCTAGGCACCTCACTCGCTGTCAGCACTCACTCAGTATCACACATTCTCACTCATTTTATTAGAGCTGCACGGTGGCACTGTGTGTCTATGCACCAATTCCTATCAGATTCCATATCATATTCTGAAACACAAACACAAGATTGATCAGTTGGCGACATTACTGGGAAGGAAATTAAGGGTACTTGAGATGATAGAATAGCACGAGTACTAGAGTGTCATAGTTTCAATTCCACAGATACAAAATACTATCTATATGTGGTATAGATGCCTGATATTACAACACAAATTCCAAGAAGGTATTATATTAAAATCAAATCACTGTATGATATGTACATGAATAATCTGGTAAATGTAATGTGCCGTACATCTTCTTGGGGCAAAATATGGAAATCGCGATACTGTCTCCTGTACTGGTCACGTTTTTGGGGGGCTCTTTTTTGGTAAGGGATGTAGTAATCATTAGGAGGGAGGGACATCGGCCAGGGAGACCAAGGGGAAATATCAAATTCAGATTTGTGACAGCTAGGATGTTATTTATTCCTCGTCCCCACTAATGTTAGCTTTTATGTCATACTAACAGTCCATTCCCCTCTCCTTTGCAGAATGTTTGACGACTGCCCCAACAATGATAACGCCGATGGTGTTATGGTCGGTTAAAGTCTCGGCCGGCCGCATGGTGGCGGCACCTGTCCATGGATTACTTTCTGCCCATTAGGGGGCAGGGCTTTGGACTTAACCTCGCCCTTTAATTAGATATGTAGCATGATATATCCACACAGACTGTCCACCAGTATGTATGAGTAGATGTGGTGACATGTTACTATATTGACTACAGTATATAATACACCCCAATGTATAGTAAATATCCTATTTAAGTGTCAGTGTGACCACCCAATGCCCACCTCTCATGCCAGTCTATGGTCGGAATGGGGCATGCATACATGTGGCCATTGCTATATGGACTCATGACACCTCATACCTCCACGGCCTTTTCAAAATAACTCAAAATTGCTCGTAGATTATTAGTGGTGTTCATATACTTTATGTTAACCATCACATGAAATGCACAATCATGAGGTGCAGGTATACTGTGCTGTTTACATATAAAGTAATGGCCCAACCAGCATGCCCCAAACCGAGTGGGCATTGGTGGTTGATGATATATGCCATCACAGGTTGTGAATAAAACGTTTATTATTGTGTGTTAGTAGACCCACAGTGCATACATTCCTCAATTGCCTATGGATGTTGATTAATTGTCTGAATAATCTACATAAACCACAGGCGTATCCAGGCAATAACTAGTGATGTAATTAGGATATATTGTGGCAGTCGTGCTATTTTAAAATTCAAAAGCTCAAAATCAAATGGGAATAGTAAAGGAGGTGCTATGTAATAGTTAATGTGTAATGCCCAAACCAAGAACTGTTGGATATATATATGTATATCCTGTTCTATTCACTTTCTCCCAAATGTGCAGTCTTGATCATATAATGCTATTTTATTTCCTATGAGTACTACTATACGTGTACTATAGGATTGAATAGCCATTGTTCCCAATATCGCCTGATGGAAATGTTTAGAATGTAATTCTCCAGCAGCCATTTAGTTGATGTTAGAATCAGCTCCAATGTCCTAGGTAGCTTATCACAACATAGGTGGTAATTCCTCAAAATCTTTAAACACATTTAATTGTTGAGACGCTTATGTGCAGTTATAAACGTATATCCATAGCCCAAACGAGGCGTTGAATATATGGAAAGAGCCCGTCTAATCTTGTAATTCCTTTATTAGGAATCTTGGTAGAATTTGGGGACCAATAAAATAGATTATTTAGATTTATATTCTGCCTTAGATGTTTTAGAACACAATCTATCGCTGATGTTCCAGCCACACAATTTCATGCTTTCCCTTTTAGAACTTGATCAGTAAATGTGTTTGTATCTTTGTACCGTTATGAAGATGAACTATATATAAATAAATGTCATGACTATTGTTTTGTAGTAAATCCATTATGTTGATGAAATAGGATTGAGAGTTAGCTAAGAGGAGAGGAGTAAACTGAATATTCATAGTTGTCTGTCACTGTCTTATTCAGACTTAGCACGTCTAGAAATAGCAATGTTCATGTTCTGATAGCATTTCGTGTATTATCAAAATGTGTTGCTTTGAGACTGGAGTACAAATACTTTGCGTCGGCATGGAAGGGATTTATGATATGAACAAAGGTACCAAGTATACTCATTATAAACTAGTGGATAATGAACTTTTATTTTGTTCCGTGACTGTGCATAGATGGCAAAATATATACATATATCTGTTTATAGCGGGCTAGCCAATGAGCAAAGGTATACATAGTGTTGATATAATTTACGTCCCTGTACATAATAATCATATGTATACATGAAATGCAAACTTGCCCAAGATGATCACTAAGAGTTATGATAATTGATCCCTGAGAAGGACATTTTTGTTACATATATGGACACCATAATATTACATAGATAGTAATTTCATAGGTGTTCTCTATGAGTAGATATGAGTTGATTGAATCTGTTCACCTAGTGCTCCAATGTATTGACAAAGTCTCCTGTGGACGCCGGTTACTTAGGTGGGCTATATATATGTATATATATATATATATAATTATTATATATATATATATATATATATATATATATATATATATATATATATATATATATATACAGATGACAAAGGCCTGTGTGTCCTCATATGTATCATCCTTCCATTAACTAACCGCAGACACAGGAGGTTGTATATACACACACATGTATATATATATATATATATATATATATATATATATATATATATATATATATATATATATATGTAATTTCACCTGTACACAGTGTAAGTACAGCTGTTAGAAGTATGAAAGCAAATATATAAAGGCTACCAACTACCATATCAAGTACATCACAGATTATCCATTATAAGGATCACTACTGGTAATGATAGATAAAGGATTTATGCAATATGCAGTACCGAAAGAACAGACCAGATATTGATTACAGTCATCTCTACTTTATTCTCATCTATTTCAGGGCTTAGAAAGTCTGAATCTTATCGATTCTATGTTTATGGTGTAGAATGCACACTGAAGAGTCGTCGCTGTCTAATCTCAGGGTTAAAAGTACAGCCTGAAATCTGCAGATTGGGGGATAATCCCTATTGACATTTGCTGGGGTGCGTCGATAATCTAATCAGTGGAAGCGTGTGGTGAGCCTACAGGAGGAAGATTAAATGATTGACCGAGTGCTAGCAGCGTTAAAGCGGACGGATACGGTCTGTGGTCACTTTCAGCCTCACCTATAGGGGGTGCTGAATGTCTCTCCTCCTTTACACCCTCCGCCTCTTTGCCCTAACTAAATCTCCTACCCTCATCCCAGCCCAAGCACCACCACCACATCTTTACGTCCAACCCCATGCCCCCCCCCCCTTTAATACCCCCTCACTCCCTCGCCCCCGCCTCTTGTACTAAATAACGCAGCCACTATACTTATTAGTGTCCTTTACTTGGATTGTCTATTCGTGCTTAAAGACTGTTTGCCAGCGTTTATCACCTGATGTTATTTCGTATTAACGCCCTTCCCCTCCAGTGATAGACAGGTAAACTACCACCCTTTATACCACTGTTTACCACATATAATAGCAGAATACTGTCAAATTAGCAACCTCTATCCCTGTCCAGCTATCACTGTCTCCGCCATTCCCCGGATTCTATCCCTACGGCCCCAATGTGGTATCACTATACTAACAGCGTTCACTGTCCTGTACTGGTTATAACTAGTGTCGTGATCTCGGAAAACCTATTATCGTTAGAGCCTACCCCAAACGCTGGGGTTTGTATTTCGTTATCCTACGAGGCTCAGTGGTATGTAACACATGTCGGTATGATCAGACAGAATCTGGTGCCACTATCAGTGATTTTTCTCTACTTGTAAGTTCTATTGGTGAGTCTGTATTAGTCAGAGCATAGCCACAGGTCGGACAACGCTATCTTTATATGTATGTTCTTTCTTTCCTACTAGTTCTGGACCAGATGTTTATTTTGTACAAATATAAAGTAGGCTATTACATCACTATCTGGTGTGGTATTGTTAATGAATTTGGACGTGCTAAAACACATTTGGCAACTGATAGAAATTTAAAAAAAAAAAGGTGAATCCTGCACGTTTCATCAGATGAATATAACATTGCTTGAAGTATCTGGCGTATTGCAGAGTTGTTGTCTTTTTATCATTTTATATTCCTTGTGAATTTACAACGTGTGTTAGCTGGTGATAACAAGGAGGCTTGTGTCTTTAACGGTAGCTAATAGTTGAGAATAGCAATATACGGCCCCAAGCTAATGCTGTAGATGATCTGGCATGGACCTCGGAGAAAGGAAATGGTCCTAAGCTGACGATCAAATCGTCATAATTATGTACATGTGAATGCACAATTCCTGATGTACCAACTTTGCAAAAGTGTTTGTAAATAAATATTAAATACATAGTGCAATGCAGACTTTGTTTGACTTCTTTCTCGATTTGACTAACTGAGGAAATTAAGAATATAACCTATATATAAATTACTATACATATAATTGTTATTGTTATATTTGCAAATAGCTGAATAGCATGCTATCCACTAGATAGCCCCTCAGTCATATAGTCACATGCATTCACCTGTAACTTACATGGCATAGTCATTGCCAACAGGGAGTGCTCCCATATTTACGGCCCGCTTAACTAATGAAAAACTAAAGAAACAGAAAGCCTCTGTTTATTTTAAATAAACATCCATCACCAAGACCAACCACAGCTGCTTTTTAAAACTAAACTAATTTCATTTCTTTCTGCTCGCTTGAAAAGAATGGGTCCCCAGATGGTGAACGTGGTCTTCTCTCACCAGAGGCCGTATTAGGAACGCCACAGTTCGCCTGTGGTTTCTGTACACCGCTGTGTTATGATGGCCATACTATAGTTGTGGCGCAGGGGACCAGTGGAGAGAGTGAGCTGCTCATTATGGTGTGCATTTATCCCTCAAGATGGCGCCACCTGGAAGGAATCAGGTAGGGATGAGATAACGAAGACTTAATGCATTGAGGAAGACCGATGACTGCTGAGACGTTATGGGAAGGCCAAGACATGCAGTGGTGTCCTAGATCTGGACCAGGTAGGAGGATTATGCTGCAGGTACACATTTGTATTTTGCATTTTTAGGTATTATACTGTGGTTAAAATGAATCTCATGTGTGGGGTCGACGGCTTTTACTACTAATTACTACCAGAATATGTAGGGTGGGTCGGCTGGATTTGCATTTTCCCCTTTACGTTAAACCATTGGAGAGCTTTTGTCGAATTCCCGCAGGAAATAGTATAGTAATTCGATGCAAATGCCCTCAATCTACTATAGGTCTGGGGTTGGCCGTGCTTTGCTAGGCTAGGCTATAGTATAGGCTAGGTTAGGTAATATATCTACCACAGTTTCTCTTTTGGTCCTCGATCATAATATCTTTTGTGATGACAGCGTTGTAAACATTAACTCAAATTAACCCACTAATGTCATTAATACTGGCCAATAGAAGCGGCAGAAACATTGCATCTAAATCTGTTTAAAAGGAGGAAAAAAGCTTTTTATTGAATAGAAAGGTAAAGTGTAAGAACCCCTTTTTGGCATGGTGCCTTGAATAGCACCACCTCAAACAGGAGGTACTAATAAATCTTTTTTTTCAATATTGGCCTAATTAGGCTAATTACTTTTCTTAACAGGGCCATAAAGGCCCCTTTGACCTGTGGCCGGCTCATCAGGTCATCTAGTGACCCAGGTGGTGGAGCTGCTCGTCCTTGATAACGAGCAGATAACAGCAATCAGTGCAGTCCCGATTTCATTTTCCCATTTCTTACAGGCCCTCAGTAAAAACGGAACTGTGAGCTGCTACTCCTCTGCTTCTTGCTCACAGTTGGCGGGGATAATTGGGATGGATTCCCAGTTAATGTGGACCCAGTGGAATGTGGGGAGCTCCCTTCGGATCTGTAATTCTAGCCTTATCGAATATCGGCGGAGGGCAGTCCTGTTTATTGACAGACTGATTGCCGCTGGGAGTAATTCAATCGTCACAATTTGACACATTATCTGGGACTATGTTACCTTGGGTGAGATTTACAAGGTGTCATCACAACCCAAAATACTTAATCACTCATTCACACATCTAACACCAGTCTAAGTGCTTCCGCTCTTAAGCAGCAAATTTACTCTCAATTCTAAATGGTAACCATTAGGGATTCCCTGTAGACGGCAGTCATGTTGAAGAAACGGAACTGTTAGTTACATTGATCTGTCCATGCGGGGCTGTTAAATACGCCCCAGAGATTGGTATTTTTTTAAACAGTGAACCATCTCTCTGCTGGGATTTGCCCTCCCATAATAAACGCCCAACCCTTGAGAAATGCCTAATAATCACGATTTGGAGGCAATCAAAATGTCATTACAGTAATTGTACCCATAGTGTCGATGTTGGCACCGTATGTTCTGTGCCCACTGGGTAACACCAAAATATCCATATACAAACTCATAGAACGATGTTACAGTCCACATTAGCACGAACATTTCCATATACTACTCACAAGAGGCAGTGGTACAGTCCATACTAATACCACCATTTCCATATGCTACTCACAGGACAATGTTACAGTCCATACTAACACTAGCATTTCCATATACTGCCCACAAGAGGGCAGTGCTACACAGTCCATGCCAACACCGGGATTTCCATATACTACGCACAGGACAATGTTGCAGCCCATACTAACACCAGCATTTCCATATACTACTCACAAGAGGGCAATGCTACACAGTCCATACTCACACCGGCATTTCCATATACTACTCACAGGACAATTTCATAGTCCATACTGACATCAACAGTGTTACAGTCTATACTATTAAAGCTGCTATACTACTTGGCACGCTCAAACCTATGTTATCTTCATTTGTATCTCAGATGATTGTATAACCCTTTCCCTATTATAATCTGTCATTTATTTTGACAAGAGATTCTTAATATGTGCAAAACAAGACTCTAATTCCAGCTACTATTTATATTCTGGTGGGCTTTGATAAGTTAGTGTTAAAAAATGACATCAGGCGGCAGCAATGAGTGGACTGCTACCTGAAAGTCTTGCATCGCTGATCTTACCAACAGAGTATACTAGTTCCTAGTGTAACACTGCAGATGGCGCCAACTTGTTGATATAATTAAGTGCTGAATAGAATGCTGGAAGCATTCTATTTTTTCTGATCTTTATCTTTGAATTAAGCACAGTTAAAAGCCACAAATTTAATTGAGATCTTACCAGTACACTGCACTAAGGAGACCCTTTATAAATATGCAGAAAGTGAACGTTCTATATATCTGAGGTAGTATGGCAGCTTTAAACACCAGCATTTCCATTTACTGTTCATAGGACATTGCTACATCACAAACTAGCATTAACATCTCTGTATACATGTACTACTCACATACGACAACTCTACAGTCCATACTGACACTAACATGTACGTATACTACTTACAGGGCAATGCTACAGCCCATACTGACACCAACATTTCTATCCACAGGGTAACCCATGTAAGTTAACAATGTTTCAGAACGTTTCTCTATGGTTCCTTATCATGGCCAAACGTTGCGTGACCTGAAAAACGTTACACTGGACAATATCACACCACATAGTACTATTAACATGTCCATATACTACTGAGAGATCAATGCTGCAGTCAATGCTAACTCGAATATGTCCATATACTACTCACAGTAGGCCAATGCTACATCCCAAACTGACACCAATATGTGCATATACTACCCCCGGCACAATGCTACAGCCCATACTAATACAGACAGGTGATGTTATAGCCCATAAAACAACAATATGTGCATATATACTACTCACAGTAGGCCAATGCTACAGCTCATACTAGCACCAACATCTTCCTATACTACTCACAGGACAATACTACATCCCATACTGAGACCTACATGTCCATGTACAACTCAGGGCAATGCTATATATATAGCTCATACAAACAGCAATATGTACTTATACTACTCACAGGACATTGCTACAGCCCATATTAACACCCACATTTCTATACACTACTCGCATCACAATGCTACAGCTCATATGATATACTACTCAGAGGGCAATACTAACAGGGCATTGCTACAGCCATATAAACACCAACATTCCCATATACTACTCACAAGACAATGGTACACCCCATACTTACATCAACATTTCCATAGACTACTCACAGGGAGCACCATGAGGCTGAAGTATGTTCTGTTATAGGAGGTGAGGGTAGTAAACCTGGCCGGATCTAGTTCAAAGATCAGTAAATGTGTCCCTCCTGAGGGTGTGTTATGGGTTTTATGCCTGTATCAATCATACACACAAACTCAACCAAACGTGAATGCATAACACATAGGGTAAGTGTAAGGAGTAGTCATGTGTGCTGCTGCCTTCTTTGGGGACCTTAAATCAATTGCAGATTACATGTTGATGCATGCTGCTGGTATAGAGATTGTCCCGCATCTAGTTGTCTCTCTCCTATATTACTCTCTAACACAACATGTCAGCCTCTGGTTTCTCGAACCTAATAAACATTACGAAGTATCAGTAAGGAACCTTTCTTCTACTGCTTTGTTTCTCTCCTGGTATACATGTATGAACACATAGAAAAAGAAACTACTTTCTTAGAGTCCAGCAGAGCCTGACTATTTTAGGAGATTAGTTCTGGGAACTCTCAGTTCTCTCTCTCTGCAGAAATACAATGCCTTAGAAAAAGATAAAACGTCTCACATCACGAGAGAAGCATCAACATCTTTGTTGCTAGCATACATCACAAGCATTCACTTTCATTTGCCATTCAGCAAAACCACCTATTACGGTTACACAACAATATCACCAATTCACTCCACAAAGCGTAACTAGATTGCCTGCCGACTGCATTTATACCGCATTCAATAGGTTTGAGTGACTTTCTATGTTCACTGAGCTCCATAATAACAATGGCAGTTTGAAGTGCCCGGAGGTATGCCTTGGTAATGCAATCTGAGGGAGGCGTCTGGCTCCACTTGCTGCACCACACAGGCCTTTCTGATCAGGTCTCTCCCTACTGGGTCCCTGGAGGAATGGCCGAGGACAATGAATAAAACATACCTATAGTTTATCCCACTGCCATGCGCTGGCAAAGGCTGGTGCACGTAAGCACACGGAACCATAGAGGTGCACCAATCCTGCTTTTAGTTGTTTGTGTTCAGAACACTCCATCCCGCAGCCATAGATTCCTCTATATCTCATTATTCTATTATGATGATTTATTCCTATTCTGATTGGTCTAACCTTCATGGGAAATACTTATCAATATACTCGGTGAATTATTCATCATTACACCCACCCCTAAACAATCACACACGGAGAAAGGCGAGTCAGTGATGCCAAGACTCCTCTGTTATGAGAGTCCAACAATGCCTGACTCTTATAGTAGAGTATTTATAGCGACAGTGACTCTGTGTAGGCCGAGCCATATCCAATTACCCACTCATTGATGCAACATAGCAATCTCATCTACTGAGTCCCATTTTGAACTCACAGTATAAGAGTTCAGAATTTTCTTCCCTCCCCATGCCTCAGCAATAATATTGTTTAGGCGTTGTCCTATGATGCCTGCCTGAATAGGAGAAGTTCTTTATCAGTTTATCTCCATTTCCATAGTTGAGCCATTTGTTATAGCGTACATATGGCATGTCAGTAGGCTTTGGCCAGTGCTGGAGGGGTCTCCTCCATCTGCTAGATGTGTTCCTTCCAGGGCTTCACACCAGGCGTCGCTGCGGACCCCCTACCGCCTCCCTGTATAAACAAATGGTTATTTTCTCCAGGCTGCAGGCAGTGAGCCGGAACGGTCCTCCTACAGTGGGAATGGGCACGAATCTTCTCGACAATTACCCCCGAACCAGGGGCAGATGGCTGATGGCTCCCTCCAACATGTTGACTCAGCCTCCTAACCAGCCAGCATCCACCTCCAGAGTCGACATACCCCAGGTGGTCGCCAAGTACTGCTGCTAATAGGCTGACTGTTGACTTTGTGGTACTTGCCCCCCCCCCCTCCCACACTTAGCAGCTACTTCCATCTGCCTATCTTTTTGTTTTTGTATTCATCACTAATATAGTCAATATTTTACCCCTCTGAATAAGTAGTGGCGGCCCTTGACTGGTAAGGATAATATAGTTTGGATACAGCTCGAACCATATTAGCCCAACTCGTGGCGGATGCTCATGGGAAAACAATAATAGTATCAACAATTTCAACATTAAATTTTAATTAATGTGATGTTAAGGATGTGGTGTGCATACTATATATCCCATGTATCAACTTCTCCCCTTCGTGGCAAAGTCTGGACTTGAGTAACAAAATATAAAGCTTTTTCATGATCTACCAATAATTCCTCTCTGTTCTGAGCATAGCCACGGGTCTGTCTTCAGTCTAGCCTTTATACAGTCATTGATAACCATGGATTAGTCCTGTGGCAAAAAAAAAGTAGAATCCCTCCTTGAACGACGGCTTCAACCCCCAATCCTCGCAATATAGACACCAATTTCCTCCATGGTGTCAATTGATGCTTGTCATATTGCCAGTGCCGATATATGTATATATCTAGTGTCTTCATTGCCGACGTCCTCTGAGGGGTACTATGGCCATTATCAATAAGAGGCGTCTCAATGCGCCTGCGTAGTAGGGGTGCCGGAAACAGTGACTGTGCATGGTACTGATTTTACGTTCGCTGCCACAGAGAGGGGGAGCAGCAAATGGTCATTATGGATATTAGACTTAGGGGAAATCAATGCATCCTCTGGGCACCGTAGGCACTAAAGCTTTGGTCTGGAATTACAAGTCAACGTATAAATTACATATGAGCATCAGGAGTCATAGCCGTGAATGATAATTCTCAATTTCCTCCATATTTGCACAAACATCATTGATGGTGCCAGTGGCATTTCTAGTTTTTATTATCTCTATTCTTTAATAACATATTTGTTCCCCCAATGTTTTCATATGTAATACCTCACATCTCATTTGTTGAGAAAGTAATCCGGTCAAATTACTTCTTAAGGATTACATTAATTATTTTACTTCCAAATGATGAAGAAACATTTAAACTGTCGGGGATACTACCCCAGTCTTAGGTTTAAATTCATGAGCCTTGGGGGAAAACATTTAAATGTGTTGTGGGGTGATGGGGTGAGTCCTTTCTACATTTTTGAGTTTTTAGAGTATTAACTTTTTCACTCGATGATCTTCGTATGTACAATCATACACCATATTGTATAAGTAGCCTAACCACGTTGAATATGTGACCCGCTATGGAAATTGATTTGTTTGATTTTTTATTAGTGCTTTTTGTTCCGTGGTGGAACGTTTTTCAATGCACACACAGATTCCTCACATACATCTAGGGGTCATCATACGTTGCTTAACATTCGCGAGCCGACGAAGTAGATATATGACATCTGATTAGTTACTTACAGATGTAGCTTAGCATGAAAGAAAATGAGATAAGGAACAGCTTTGACCGTCATTCAGCTATTATCCAGTACTGAAGTGCGGAGAATTATGTGACAGGCAACAAGAGTGGGAGTGTTTCAATCTTGCTTTTAAATGCATCTTTAGAGGTTAATTTCTGAACATCCTTGTCTAAGGTGTCCCAAAGGGTCACACCCCTATGATAAGGCGATTTCTGATAGAAACTGGATTTTGCCCTCCTTTTCCTACATTTTATTTTCAGGTCACCACGCGTTCTAACATTAGCAGGGATGTTTTATTATGAAGTAGACATCAGCGAAAGGTGGATTAATGAAGGCACATTTTTAAGTTCCAATCAAAGGTATCACTTGGTCCCATTGAAAAACATCTCTGTTGGGGTGTTTATGATTAAACCCTCTACCAGACACCTACCCCATTTACCAATGTCCCTAACTATATCCATTCTACTCTCACACTCTTTTATAAACAAAAAGAGGACATCCCTTTCAGCTCCAACTATTTCCCCTTCCTAGCAGAACATCAAATAGACCTGTGTTTCCTAAATCTGGTATATCTAGCACTGTGATGAAAAAGATCTCCCTCATGATATAGGCCTACAATCATGCTGTTTGTGTCTGTCAGTACCTAGTCTACGTCATACTCATTCAAGGTATGAGTGACTACCCAATGTATTATGGATGCTTCAAGCCATGTCACTTATTAGTCATGATTGATAAGGTTGGTACTAGACATGTAGGCTGATCAGAAGGAGAGTCTTAGCACAGTATCATGAGGAGAAAGGTAACTGATGGCAATATAATACATTGAGCGGCACGTCTTAGTGTTCATCGATAGTCAATCAAAACCACGGAACTGCAATTTTGCGTAACAATCCCTTCAATGGATTTCCCATTATTTCCACTGAATATTCAGTGCAAAGTTGAAAGCTATTCATTATCTGCTGTCAATAGGATTCCCCCAACTAGTGATCCATCTTGAGAAAATCCCAGAAATGTGTTAAATTGGTCTGTTCACCCTTTTTTACCCCTTTGTGTGACCTTCATTCAGGTAATTGCTATTCCTCTGGTGGTTACCCAGGTATCAATAGGTAGCCTTTCTTTAGCTGCATCTCAGCAACCAACCAACACCAATATTTGAATAACCTGGGAAGATAACTCAATAACATTTTGAGAAATGGGCGAAGGTTATTTACGACAAGTCAAATAATGATCATTAATTTTGGAGACCTTAAAGGGATGAGAAGCGAATGAGGACAAGAGACATCAATCAATTTATCAAAATTTAATTCGGAATGGTAATACATGGTGAGATATCTGAGTGTTTTATTTACAGTAGAGCCTATATAATATACTATACCAGCATAGAATGTAGACATGGCAGTTCCGAATATATAACTAGATGGCTATTTAGTAAAACAGCATGAATTAAAATAGAACTACCTTTTGAAAATGACAACCATATAACTAAATTAAATAAAAAACCAGTGCTTTTCATTCTCTACTTGTCAAAACAGGTCAAACAGGGGTACTTCTGACTGATTTTACAGTATGAAAAAGAGTGATAACGCAGATGCAATGTGCAGTTTATATTTGCAAAACACTTCAATTCTTAAATCAGTGGGAGTTCATTGTCACCAGGTGCATTCTAAACGTGTAACTTCATGTCAAAAGTGGTTGACTCAAGGTATGAGTTTGACTTAGGATGAACCTACCCTATTATTCAGCTTAGATGTAATTCAGTGCTTAAGTTCTGTTGGCTTTAGATGTCACCCTATGCATGGGAAGTATTTCAGATAATGATACACAACCACCTTTTAATTGATAGTTAGGAATTCATTGGAATGGCAAAGCATTAGAGTTACAGAGCTTCAAACTGTTTCATGAGAGGTTACTGAATAAGTCATGTCCATGTAGGAAGTAGAAAATGAGGGATTTGCCGTTTGGAACGGAAGTGTACACCTATGAGGAATCACAAGGGGTGCAATGGTGGAGGGGCGGATTGCTGCTGGGCTTGTCAAGATATACTGGTCCTATACAACCTGGCAGCTGCAGGGTAGTCTATATATAATAAGCTAATAGTATTTTGATGGGAATGGTAGGAGGGGGAACTCACCATGGTATGCCTCCAGGGTAATATGTACATATGGCAACTTGGGTGGAAGGTGTTGTAACCAAAAAGAAATGGAATAGGTCCAGATACACTAAAAGCCAAGATATATACTCTCTATAATATAACATATTCAAGTCTGAACAAGTCATATCCATTGTGCCAATCATCACTTAAGTACTACCACACTAGCTAGTGCAGCAGTGTACAGTTGCTTTACTTCCAGATATGGCAGAAAGTGTTCCAAGTATAAGAGGCTAATAGAGAGAAGTAGAAGTGGAGTAGCTGAGAAAAACAGATGAGATTATATTGCCGGGTTTTCCCCCTACTACCCTTCCCTACCCGTTTTGTGTAAATCAAGATAATAATCGAAATAGGTTTCACCCTGGGATGGGACACGAGCGTGTTGTAGCTTCTGTACCTGAAGAGATGATAACCAACACATCATGGTATTCGTAGTCTTATACAATAAACCTGTCTTGGGGCCGCTGCTACACGAACTAGCCTCAATTATCCATTTTGTGGACAGATAATTTGTCTTCATAATATTTTACCAATAAAGAGTATACAATGCGAATGTAATACCACGAATGATGTCAGTTTGCATCGCCTGAAACCAGTTGGCACAACTTTGCAAGTGCGGAAATAATTATTTCTTTGGGACTGCCCATGTAATCATACATACGCCCATGGACTTCAATTGGACACTTGTGGTTGGCCTTAGATGACCTCACAAACGAGGTTTATTCAAGGTGTCTTCTCTCTCTTCTGCCTTTCCTTGTACACCCTTCTCTCATAACCCCACAACAAATGCCTTTCCTTGCTTACCCTTCCCCTCTCACATTCCCATCGTTCTCCTATTACTATGCTAGCTATGGTCACGCATTTTCCACACACACACCCTTCTTCCCTATGGCGATCTCTCATCCCCCACACCACCATTCAGGCAGATCTAAGGCTTTTCCACTGGGGGAGGGCAGAACAAGGAGAATTTAGAGTCACTAGCGGCCAAACTGCCACAATTGAATTCCCAGTGTCTCTGCTGCTCCCAGAAAAAAAAGGTGCCCCTTGTCAGCCTTCCTCTGTCGCCGTCTCTTCGGTGACAAAATAGTTGTCATTTCTACTTGAAGATTGTTGTTGCAGACACAATCTCAGAATATTCCTTTCCGTAATTTGTTGTCTCCCTTTTATATTCGTCTCTCTTTTATCACTTGTATTTCTGCACAAATATTGACATACCTTTACAGTGCTAGTGTTCTGAGCATTTATTAAACCGATTGAAAATAGAATAGGTTTTGTGAAACCCATGTTACATGTAGTATGTTCCTTGAAACCCATGTTGGTCGTACATTCTTTTTTGCAGTGTTTTTGTCTAAACACTCCACCCTGCCAAAAGACACGTACTCCATTTACCATGTCCCTAACTATGCTTGCTATGGCACCCCATATATCTCAATTTTCTCGTTTACCAACAAACTCATTCCTAACAAAAAGAGGTTATCCTTTTCGGCCCCAATTATATCCCCTTCCCACCACATCACAGATAGTTCAGTGTTCGCCAAAGGTGGCCTATGTGTCACTGTGAAGAGAATCGTCTGACTAGTAATATAAATGCTGTTTGTGTCAGTCCCAAGACCACAACATAGTAATTCAGTGCATGATTAACTGCACCTGATATATAGTTGATGTGTATTTCCTAGCAAACATCATTCCTTTTAGGATTGGGAGCTGATCAGACAGAGATTTTGCCACACATTATTACAGCAGTTTGCAGGGAATATGGTAACGGATGGCAATATAATGAAGGACAGGTCTCAGTGTTAATCAATAGTCAGTCAAATCTCAAAGAACCACAATTTTGCATGACAATCCCTTCAATGAATTTCACATTATTTCCATTGATTATTCAGTGGAAATCTCAAGCCATTCGTTAGCACCTTGTCAATGAAATTGCCCTGCTAGTGATCATCTTGAGGAAATGCAAGGAACCTGTTAATAGTTCTGTTCACGCTTTTCTCCCCCTACTCCTTCGTCTATCGGTCTATCAGTCGGGTAATTAATCATGACTTTGGTGGTCAACCAGGTACAATTACAGTGGTATTTTCATGATTGCACCTGGGAAACTCACTTAAACCAATATTTGAATAACCCAGACAAGTAATAACATTTTGAAAACGGTTGAATGGTATTTACGACCTAAAAATCAACGTTCATTAATTTTGGGGACAATGCAGGAATGAGAAGGACAGGAGGGGAAAATACACCAATCAAGATGCAAAATTGAAAATCGAATTTAATTGGGAGATATCGGATGAATTGCAGTGAATGCATTCATGGGGTGAGAGAGGGAGAGGAGAGAAAGTGTGAATGCTGTTGCACCCACCAGCTGGTGACAAGACATATTGGTGGTTCCTGATTCTATAACATAAAGGCCACTCAGAGGGAAACAGCATGCATTGCTTCATCCTACATCAGAATGATTGCAGTCGCCCCTTGAATATATATCTGCCATAACTAACTTGGAGATGCCGCCTTTCGTTGTGAGTTCTAATAAATCTGTCCTCATAAAAGGCCAAAAGTACACCCCTCTAAACCCTGAGGGTTCCCCTATCACCCTGCCCTGACCCTCAAGTTACCATACAGTCCCAACCTTCACACATACTCCGCTCTCAATCACCCACGACTCTAACATCTCTAAACCATCGACCTGACAGTAATCGACATTCTCCCTCATAGTCAATAGAATGCTGCCTGGAGAAGGCTGACTAAGGAAACCCCCTTTGAATTCATTGAAATATGTCGCCATGTGTTGAAGCTAGGCCAGTGAATGGGGTTTGGCATAAGGTGCATCCAAGATTCTGTTAAGGTTCTCCTGAGATTTCTCCCAGAAAGAACACGCTGAATGTCGATCTACCGGTATTTATAGAGAATGTGTTCTTTTAAGAACATATTCTGTATAAAACAGATGTTAGATCCTGTTTCTACGAGTATCTCTCCTTTTCTGATAGGTTTGTGTTTTGTGAGGCAAATTAATTAGCATAGAAAATGTGTACCATACTTGTCCGGGTAGCTATGGGTATATATAATGGGAACAATACTACAATATTACAACCTCCACCTCTGACCGCAAAAGACCAATGGTTACCTACATAATTGTGATTATTTCAAGAATATTGGCTTTGCTTGGAGTGAAAACTTTATTTCTTATATTGTATATTTTCAGGCAAAGTATTGAGCAGGATGTATACCGTTAGTGCCGCATATCTCCAAACCACCATGTATAGCACAATCTAAACTCTGAACCCTAGGCCTATTAAATACACCATCAAGTCACATATGATCAATGTTGATTTATGTATATATGCTGAACAGTTCCAATCATCACCAGTATTATGAATTACTCCCCCCCCCCCTTTTCCAAGCTTTCTTCTCTACCCACCTTTCTATTCCCCCACTCTATTTTCCCCCATTCACATATAAAACCCCTCTTCTGTCTCTATAGCCCCATTGCATCAACTGTTAACTGCATGTCCTGTTGAACAGATTGCTGGTTAATTGCAGTATTAGCCATACATAACAGGGGTTGGGGAGGTTCAAACTCATATCAATACATCCCCTTGGTGCTGAGTACTGGTCATAACCAGTAGCCCCAGCCCACATCCATCACCACCTTTCCCTCAAGGACAAAGTGACAAGTCGATGGTGGCACGTCATAGTGGCTGGGAGGGTAAATGACTATGGATCTGGAAAAATACTCTATGCTCCCCCGGTCACATGGGGCTGTCCATCCCCCATATCTTGATCTGTACCCTAAGGAAACAGCATGCCACAATCTTGGTGTAAAGGGTGTGAATTGGGGTATTTTGGAAAAGAATTGTAGTAGACCCAATAACATTTTTTGTGGTAGATATACACGGATTGAGCTATAATAGTGTAGAGTGGTATGAGGGTTGTCATACCATCAAGTCTTATTTGTCGGGGTCTCTAACAAAATACATGTGTTGCCAGCGAATTAGGTAGTCAAGGGTGCTGGCCAGTTTATAAATGCTTTTTTCATACCAAGAGAAAGGTAAATTTGCATTGTTCTTTTGATGCATAACAATATAGCTAACTTGCCGAACAGCCACATTTCCACCAAAAGAATATTTATAACCGTTCAGTATCCCTACATGATAGCCCAAGGCTTGCCTTTTCAGCTGGTATAACACAAGTGGGGGAAAAGCTGTGAGCAGACTCACACTATAGCGTTAAGAAAGGGTGCTTTCCTCACAATTACACATATATAGGACGGACATAAATCAGGTTATGTATTTTCCTTCTTGCGTATTCTAACTAATATAGAAAATGTGATAGTAAGGAGAAGTAAGGTAGAGTTTCCCTTTCGTGCCAGCTGCTGCCATTTCCCCCCAGAGGCGATTCATTTCCCCCCCCAATATTTAGGTTTAGATAGGTCCCTCGGTCACAAACCAATAAATCACTATACCATCCATCCCGGGGCTGACCAGTACATGGCCGCATTTATAACATGGTACATGTTGGGACTGGGAGTGAAGCTGTCCTTTGAAGCTATATTGTAGTGAATATAATATATTATAGTCTGTGGGCTGATCAACAAGCTCATTTTGTGAAACTGACTGAAAGTTAAGAGATTACTTTGGGAATCACATTTTGCTTAATACATAGTCTGTATCAGCACCAATCAGTGTTAGACTCCATGTGTGCTTTGATTGACCAATGCAGAAAATATGTGGTTTTCGTCCTTGAAAAGTGTGCTTTCGAGTTTCTATTTTTAACTTATATTGTACCCTACATGACTAGACCGATTGGGCGACAGCCAACTGCCTCAACAATCCTCGTTTTTAACCATTTCCCTGCCAGTACTGAATATATGCAGTGCCACTGTAAAACCGATACTGCATATATTATGCAGTACTGTCTTTGATACCCAAAAACCGATACTGCATATATATATGCAGTACCAGGGCACTATCTGTAGTGTAGACCGTAGTGCCGGTTTTAGTAGAGCATATTCATCTGCAATGTCCCGGTAATTGGAAACAATTTTTCATTCGTGGAGCAACATTTAAAGGGTTAATCGTTGGTTGGTTTGGCATCAAATGACACAATGTTGATGAGATTTTCTCAACATGCGTAATGTCTGACAAAATTTTAAATATTGTCTAATATCGTCTGGCCTATCAGATCTCTCTTCATGTTCACATCCCCGCCCCCTTTTCTCTGAGTCACACATTTCTGTCGGTCCTCCCCATGGTCCTCTCTTCTCCCATGGCCCCCCAATAGTCCAAGGGGAGCATCATTTCTACGGGATCAAATGAGTTGAATTACCGATGAAAGGATGAACAGAGGCAGTGGGTTTCCTTGGGGAGAGGCTGGGGGAGAGATCGGCCAAACTGCCAAGATTGGATTCCCCTATTCTCCCTGCCCATCCCAGGTCGGATGCCCTTTCCAGTGTCGCAGTCTCTGGGGTGACCACAGTAGTGTATAAAATTAAGAATGTCTAATTTTCCCAGTGGCTGGCTAATTTTGCTGGATATTTACCCTTAACACAAGCTGGACATAACCGATGCAGATAGACCCTAAACAAAGTAACTGCATGGCCTCTAACAAGGTTGCCTGTTTTTGTTTCTTCAACCTTTCGCACACCTTTTATATTTACCTGCCCTATATTATACTTTTACACCACAATTGTCCTGGTAAAAGTATTTAATAAACTGCACCGCACTGAGGCTATGCTAAATTTTCATAGGACTACATGATTTCTCCCCCAGGGGACATCAAGGAATTCAAGGAAAATGAGATAATTTGGGATCTATAGTGATGTTTATTATGCAGTCCCACCCTTGATGTAGCCTACAAGCGGGGGCACAATAGGTAGGGGGTGATGAGTTAAGGGTGGGAGGATCAGGGGGAGAGGGGAGGGTGGTATCTGTGGTCGGGGGGTGTTTTAATTGGACTCAGATACCCATCAATCAGCAGCACCCACACCACCACCCACCAGCCCTAACAGGAAACCCCACAGCACTTCTTTTCGACAAATTCCAAGACTCGATTTTAAACTGCTTCATTAATATTGGAAAGGCAAGCCAGGATATCAAGAAAGGAACAGAGGCCGTGTGAAAATAGAAAGCAAAATCAGTTGTTGATGTCATACTCCAAGGAGTATGTAGAGCAGATGTAACTACGGTATATTTGATATGCTATGCTGGTTAGGATTAGCCAATATAAGCTGTTGAACAAGATACTCCAAAGCTATATTCATTGAAGTTTGATATATTCAATGTGTGGCATGATGAGTCTCAATATCGATAAACGAATATAATCTCAGTTATTTTCAACGTTTACATTCACCTAGAGAATACACCAACACGTAATGATACAGATATCAGTTCAAGTAACACAATTATATTGTTTCTGTTTTGCAGCTGTATCTGGAATACGCATTCCATTCCATTCAATGGTTGCCTATATCAATAGCGAAAAACATGTTCTTGACCTAGGCAGAAATAAAACTCCCACGTGTATCCATCCATTCATGTCAAATTAGAGAAGAACTTTATCATAAAAAAAACTTGGAACTCTCTGCTTAAATTGCAGTAATTATTGGTTCTTTTTGCAGGGTTGAAGAACTACCGTCATTTTAGGGGTCCCTTTGAGAAGAAAACATTTACCAGATGAACGTCGATCTCAATTCTCCTAGCTGCCTGAGGGCGCTCCTCGACTTGATGGTAAAATACCTGGTTTTCCATTTCCAATTGATAAAATGTAATGGGGTGGTTAACTGGAAATTTAGTAATTCATGTGCATGTCCTTAATAGTGTCGTTTCTCAAGATCCAAAGCCTTAGAACCTATAGAATACTGAAGAATTCCATTACTCAAAACCCCGTGTTATGTGTGAAGTCCACTATATATATAGCCTCCCCTCCCCCCCCCCCTCCCAGAAAATAGAGAATTAAGAAATCCAGGCTTCCTACTATTATGTATAGATCGCTCCTTAGATACTACATGTATAGAAATCCAAAAGGATCAAAGTGTACAAGTACTTACCCTGACGTCTAAGATAGCAGAATGGTTGCTATTCAGAGAAGAAAGTGAGCCTACTTTATTGGTTCTACAAAGTTACTGCCTTTTGCAAGTCAGCTTGATCCTTGAATGACAATCACGCAAGACAGCTATTCATACCAGAGTCAGGTAATGCCTGACTCAAGGGTGAGGGTCAGTTAGCCTCAGTGTTCTTTGTTTGTTACCAGATAGAGACACGATGCAGTATTGAGCATAACGGTAGGGTATAAGACACCAAGCTTGTGAATTTTTAAGTTAGATACATTGCAATTCTGAGATCACCTCGGGGTGCTCCTTCAGAACAACTTACGCAATGGTAGACAAATGTTGACGTGACGAGTCAGGCAATGGTGGACCCGTTTTACAGTCAAAGTCAGTCTGATTTTCAGGGGAAGGTGTTTTTTGTGACACATGCCTGATAGTAGTTAAGTCCAGCTGACTCCCACTTTTTTCTCTCTGTAGATTGTACAGACATAAGTACATGTTACCTAATGTCAGACATTTGTCTGTTTCCCCATTGTGAGTGTACATATGGATTACCCACATCATCAACTGACAAATAACTCCCATGCCTACAAGGTAAACACAGCGGCTCCCATGGTTAGTAATGGTTATCCTCATTACTAAATTCGTATAGATCTACTCCACACTAGCTATAGGAGCAAAATAAAGCAGCTGGGCACAGTAAGCTGATGATAGATCTCTGTCTGCATCAAGGACCGCGTGTGGGTAATTAGGGGTCTGGTCCCTAGATACTGTAGAGTAAAGTGCCTCCCATCAGCCCACCTACAGTCTTGTCTTACACAGTTAAATCCCTCCTGTGCTCATGTGTATCGTCAGATTGCCATATCTCTTTATATTACGCAGGTAAACAGTTTTAAGCCTTAAGCAGCCACAATAATCAGAAATTGACATATGAAATTAGAATTCTAAAATCTATACATATGTTCGTAGTGTAGTTAAATCTTATGATTATCTTTATCAATAAGGAATATGAGGATAGTGTCCTATAGGGATGCATATAGCATACATGCGAATGTTTCCTTTTCATCAGCAATGATCTAATCATACGTAGCTTATGGCTGATAAGGATGTACACACTTAGAAATACAATGGTGTTATGAATGCATACACATAGGGCTTTGTTTCATTGTCTGCCGATCAGATTACATCCTTCTCATACTGTTCTAAGAACAGCTCATTGTTATGAGACTGTGGGACACAAGTAGCAGATATGAGTGATGATATCTTGTGTCCTACACACCTGGCTGTATTAGCTGCCTCAGCTGCTGGCATATCCTCCATGTAATAGGCAGTATTAAGGTGCATACAGTGCAGCAACTATGGGCTATAGCAGGGCTTTGTTCTAAGAGGATATGTCCCCACCACTTAATGCTATGGCAAGCCAAACATATCAATTATTGTTATTTCTACATTGAGTGAAATTCAGGCATGGGGGGGAGAAGAGTATCAATGTGTAAACCGCTTAGATTCCTGTCTATAGGTTTCCTTCCATAGTAGTCAAATGCTCATATTCATTGAAGGTCAGGGTAGGATGAGTTAGTCTCGATGGAGGGGGATCCTGGGGGAGGAGGGGGGTCTATCAGTGAATAACAGAGGTTCATAACAGTTAATGCGCCAGACAAAGGTCAATGTATATAAATCTCTCAAATTAGTTTCCTGTAGTAATACTTTACTCAGCATTGCCAGTCATCTCTCCCAATGACTATCTATCATTTTCATTTCATAGTGTATTGTGTATCTTTTCTAGTGTATTTAGAATGCCTTTCATTTCCACTACAAACACATATTTGTATGAAACAGTGAAACGATGCAAATATGTATGTAGAAAGTGATCATAGAAAATTGTATCCCTACCCTGCAAACAAAATTTGAAGCAGAACTTGTGTCATTCTAGAGTCATGACCCGTGATCACAACGAGAATTTGAGAATGTTTCTGGAACTCAGGAAATTCAGAACATGTCTGGAATGTTTCCTGGACGTTTTCTTGAACGAGTGAAACTCGGGAAATATACATCACCATTGAACATGCCACCAGGCACGTTCACTGTTCTTGAGAATACCCCGTGGATACAGCTTGTGCGATTCCCAAGAAATACACAAGATACCCAACTTGTGTCATTCTTGAGTTCTGTTTGGAGGGTAGACCACATTCCCTAATTCTGTGACGTACCTAGCCTAGCCTGCAATAGAGGTACACTGTTTGATTGTTTGTTTTGATTGACACCTGGCTTTGACGAAGAGAGTACGTAAACAGATCCATTATTGTGTAAGTCCCCATCCTATAATAGAGTTTAGGGTCTGGATGAAGTGTAGTAATCAAACTCAGTGGCGCCACCCTGTGGTAGACTAGGTCAAATGTCGTCTGTTTGGTATCAACGCCACTCACTGGCTCCAGCGCGCGCTCCGGCTGACCAGCGTTCTTGCGTTCGATGCCAGCCAATCAGCGGCCTCCCTGACGAGGTCATGATCCCGACCAGAGTAATCCCTTCCGGAAGCCAGTAAAAGGGCAGAAGCATTGTTAATGTGGGCTCTCCAGGGCTCAAGGACTAGACACTCCTCCAGTGTTACTGAAATTGTGTCTAGTCCAGCGCATGCTTGATTATCTAAGCCCCACTGTTCAGCCCAACCCAGCAGATGTTGTCTGACTCAGTGGAGGCATCTAATCCAGACAATTTCCCGCGCTTTATCCCGGTTTGGGACTTGGGCAGCCGACATTTGGCCCTGGGAGCAGCACGGAACCAGGCGTTATTGAATCGGCCTACAACGCACCAAAAGACATTATCCCTGACTGGAACTGTCCACAGGCGATCCTGCACCCAGATGCAATTGAATGGCTGCTGACCAGAAGGGATGGTAGCATCAAAGGGGGAGTCAGTTAAATGATTACCCCGAGCCCTCCCTTAAAGTTAGTCAATACCGCTTTCTTTAGGTTCTCCAGACTCTACATCTACTGAATCATTGTAAAGGTAAGGATGGGAAGAGCGGTGTGCGGGCGGGTAGGGATTATGAAAAGGACTCTGGGGTATAAGTATAGGGAAATGGACGCTACCCATAGCAGACACCCTAGTTAGACAATACCCCCGGGACAATACAACATTTACATGTTGGTGTACATTATAGATCAGGTTCAACACCTGGCTACTATTGGTTATAGGCGCAGTGGGGATCGATATATCATGATAGTAGTGAGGTAAAGAGAAAGGTGGCTCTCCGGAAGTCTTTGGTGCCATAGACAGCAATGCCCATAAACAATATTATTTTACAATGGCTATATCACACTTACAGGATTCTATCAGCTATACCCTTCATACCACATTGGATCTATTGTATACAACCCAAACCTCGTTCTTTACATGAATACGTGTGATATTACTGTACTCATATGTACACAGAGCCCGGTCCCTGCACTTGGAGTTGGAAACCACACCATCCATGTTACGAAAACGCCGAGAAAGGGGTGCTTTTTAACCCACTCAGCATGTCTGTGAAATTCAGAAAAAGGGGGTGTTTTTCAGCCAAAAGTCAGTGAAAAATAGACGGGGGGTTAAATTCTATTAGGTCATTGAAAATGGCAAAGACTGAGCAATATTCTGACCCTATTATGTTTGTGTGAGGGCCTCTTTAGTCTTAACATATATTTAGAGAGCAGTTTTGGCAACCTTTGTGGCAGCATAGCAGAAAATGGGGGTGTTCCTTGGGAGTGTGTTTTTTTTAATAGAAAAAGGGGGTGTTCATACTGTGAAAAGGTCAGTGTTTTGAGAAAAGGGGGTCTTCTTAGGGACCAAAAAGTCTGCGTTTTTATCCTTAAAGGGGGGTATTTTACACCCAAAAGTCGGTGGAAGGGGGGTATATTTCAAACCCCATAACATGGATGGTGTTGTTTAGGTATCAGAGTGCAGGGACCGGGACACAGAGCAAGGAAACATAGTCAATGAGGAGTTTGAGGATAATATTGGGATAATGGGGACCATCTCTCCGAGTAAAAATGTCATTGTAATTCACTAAAACATTTTTCTCTGAAGTCAAGGTGGGGATTATCATTTCATAGTGTTTCTCACTCCACTTGGATCAAATGATAATCAACTGACACTCTCATCCCGTTTTATTGTCAGTATTTCCTTACAAAATAATATTTCTTTATTCCACCTCCATTAGAGTAATGTACAGAATCATTTTCAAAAGACATTGTGAATTGCAACAGGAAATCCGAAAGGAGAATAAGTAAAGACCATGATGTGCGTGGCTCCATTCAGCTTTTATTTTTGTGCGAATTACAATTTTTACTCCTTTCATTTTTATGAATTAGCCCCCTTGATGATAAGGGGAGCCTATAGGTGACTCCTTGGCTGACCTTAGGCATTCTGGAGGCAGCCTGGATTCCCTTTTGACTCTGTTTCCTTCTCTGTGTAAGCAATAATGGTATATAATTTATGTTCCTTTGTCAGCATAACGTCTATGTGAAGCATAAATAAGGCCTTCTGGAAGGAAGTAAAATCTTCTTCCCACACTGTGTGTGTTTGGGTCTGGTGTGTGAATAAGAACTCTTATTCACACCCTACTTAGTGTGTGGATAAGGGTTCTTATTCGCACAGCCCCTACATAGGGTGCTAATAACACCTTTAATTCACATCCCACACAGTGTGGGAATAAGGATTCTAATTCGCACCCTCCTCAGTGTCTGGATAAGGGTTATTATTTGCACCATTAGGGGGTGTGAATAACAGCTCTAATTCACATCCTAATCGCCACCCTGTAGGCCTATAAGTATAGTATAGGGTGCCAATAAGACCTGTATTACACACCCTATATGGTGTGGGGATAAAAACTATTATGCAGACCCTACCCAGTGTGGGAATAAGGCCCTGTGGGCGTGCGGATAGCGGCCGCTATTCGCACGCCTGTGGCGTGCGGATAGCATCGGCCATAGTCAGTCAGGTGCAAAATAAAGGCCTCAGCGTCGAAAGGGATAATCTTCCGTAGCTCGGTGTCTGGATGTATGTTTCAACATGATATTCTGGATGTTTTCTCGATTATATGTTTTTCATTACATGAAACCTGCCTGTTCACAAAGAGAGACTCACGCAAACATTAGACAAAGTAATGTATGTTTCAGGCAACATGGTCTAACACATTCTATTCAATTCACAGAATTTGTATTTAAGCTACAACAATCAGAAACTATGTTCCGGTATTCTAACTGTTATACAGCAAAGCGCATTATATTCCCCTTTCAACGTGACATTTATATTATTAAAGGAAATTATCTGTTTACGATGCTTGACATATTGAAAGGTGATCTCCATTTCAGAAGGAAGTGTGTGTTTCGGCCACGTCTATCTTTTTTACTTACTGTTAGTTTTACGGTTCAGAATGGGCTGGAGGATGTCCGGGTAAGGAGCAAGATGGTCATACATAGCTACAAATAAAAAGCTTAATGCGATAAAATAATTATTGTACCCTTTTTGAATACCACGACAGAGAAAAAATCTCATCTCTCTGCAAGCTGATATGAAATACTTCTCTTTCTGTTAGTATATCAGACACCACCCTCATGTACCAAGCCCAATGTCAGAGCAGCTCAGTGGGTGGAGGTATTTGGTGACTGGTGAGCAGTTTCCTATACACTGACCTTTAGGATACCGCTGATATGAGATATGGCACTTCAGCCCACCCTGAGGTATCCTTAACCTGAAGCCTCTTAATCAGTAGTTTGGACAACGGTTGTAGCTACATCCTCGTGTCTCGAGATCTAAGCTGGTATATGGTACCTCCTAAATCTTTCGTAATCAAACCATTGCTAATTTGCATGACCACATGAGATGTGTTATAATCATCCCATGTGAGAGCAGTCCTTCACTGATTTGCATTACATCAACTATTAGTTCTAAATATTCCATTGGTAAGCTGTATGAAATCCGAGGTTTACAAACAAGTATTAGCTATATTGAGCATTTTATTCTGACCACAATTTGTAACAGATGCACCAGTGTCCTGTCCTCTGCCGTCGATGGTAGCTGGAAATGTAGATGTTGCTTACATGCTCCCCAACGCTTCGTCAGCATGGGTATTGGCACTTTCTGAAAAAAAATCAAATGACAGTTCATACTTGGAGGCATAACATATTATTATGCTTTGGGGATTTTCATACATTAACAACATTTTATATATGGACGTTTTCACTTTCTTATTAGCCAATATGACATATAATAGCGGGCTATTTAAATAGTTAGTAGTAGTTATAGGACGTGTACCAATCTGTACGCGAAATACAGTGAAGGAGCCTAATAGGCTTCCTATTGATATTGATACCAGCAGCCAAAATACATATCTGCACCGATTTGCACATTGCTCACCGTCGTTTTATAAAGTGTCAGAGTGTATTTGACCCGGTGCTTAGAATCCAAATCCGAATCCTCCTGTGAAATAAAAGGGGAATATCTTCATGAATTAGATACAATATAAAAAATACTGCAGAAAAGGAAAGTTGGTCATTGAATTCATTATAATCATTTTGACACTATTTTGATCATATATAAAGCACCATGGAAACAGTGTCTTTAAACTAAATATGTAACATTAAACTGTCTAAATGGTTTCTGTTACCATGACCTCCATGATGGCCTCCGTGGTGACCATGGCCATGTCCGTGTCCTCCATGACCTCCGTGGTGACCTCCATGACCTCCGTGGTGACCTCCATGGTGACCTCCATGGTGTCCAGCATATCCTCCGTGATGGCCACCATAGAACCCACTGTATCCAGCACGATGTCCACCATAGGCTCCACCATGGTGACCTCCATGGCCATAACCATGACCTCCATGATGCCCACCATGACCATGGCCATGACCATGACCGCCATGGTGACCTCCGTGACCATACCCGTGGCCGCCATGATGACCTCCATGACCATGGCCATGACCTCCATGACCGTGACCATGACCTCCATGACCATGCCCGTAAGGAGCGGCGTAGCAGGCAGCTGAGGGACAAGTGAGTACATAGTGTTTATGTAAGTGAAGAATAGTTGTATATTGAGAAGGAGTTGTCTAAATATAAGAGAAGTTAGAAGGTAACTCCATAACACGGATATCATGCCTACAGAATATGATCGAATAGGAAGTCCGTACTGGTAGCGATTTACAATGGGTCAAACATATAGTTGGGCAGATGTCCCAAGTAACACCCCAGTTAGAGAAAGTTATTGGTATTCTTAGTTGCACGTGCATCTATCTGTAAAGTCCTCCAAGCCTCAAAGTCAGACTAAATAGTAGAATGTGATACATACCCACGAAGCCCAGGAGGGCTAGAGCTACGACGAACTTCATGATGCTGGAGGTGGGTGAGGAACCTAGTGCTGGAGGAGGCTGCAGGGTGTGATGTCTGGTCCTCCAGCACCTCCCTGTTATATACCCACACCTCTGTGTACTTACAGGATTTAACATTCACAAACACTTAACCCAAGCCCATTGTAACACCCAACTTGCATCTTGATAGCTTCTTGAGTTAACATTCCAGTTTGCAGAGTTTGCATAGAACTAGTGATACCCTTGACATGTAAGAGTATAATCATTATTGTTCAATGATATCTGATTTGCTTTAGATTTACATTTGCCTTGTTACTTCACTTAGAGAATCATATTTTAACTGAAAAAAGAAGATATTTTCATAGACCTCTGCAGCCTTTAGATGGGTTATGACGTGACCATATGATGTGGTCATGTGATTGTGTTCATGACGTGACGTCTAGGCACTTCAGCGCGTGTCAAAGCTAATCTTCCATGTCACCTGGCGTTACCAGCGGGCACTAACCGCTGCCTATTTGTTTATATATAAAGCACTCTCGGCCATTGTCACGTCTGTCATCTTTGGCTTATCACACTGTCAGATCCATTCCCGCGACTCCCTGTTTGAGTTTAGTATTTGTGAGATCTCTGTTGTATATGGGAGGAGGTATTGTGTAGTTGAAAGAGCTACAAGGCTTAGGGAGGAAGACATGATTTAATGTTTGTGCAAGATGTTAGACGTAGCAATATGTGCTGTTGTTATTCGCGTAAATATGTTATATATGTATAGTGGGAATAAGTAAAATGTAATGCTTTATATGTTTGTGACGATATGAACATAAATGTGAGGTAGTTATTCATAAATGTTTGGTGTGTTGCCCACCCACACCTACCAGAACTCATGGTATTTGTTCATATATGTTATCATAATTTATGTTCATTATCTTGACTTTTGTTACAGTCCGACTGGAGATTATGCAATACATAGACAGAGCTGCACGCTAAAGTGACTGAGTCCATGGTTATTGCACGAGGGGTGCCTGTCCCGTTCTGCACGCTGGCTGTAGGCCTAGTGCAGAACGGGACAGGCACCCCAAGTGCAATAACCATAGACGAGGTCACTTTTAAGTGACGCTCTGTATTTATTTCATGTTTTTTTTTATCTGAAATAGATCTCCAGTCCATGTTTGATTACTTCCACGATGGTTGTTCACTTCCGCGGTGTTCGTTAACTTCTGTCGGCCGCCATTTTGAATTTCGCGCAGGTCACGTGACCCTCGGCACCATAGCGACCCCATGGCGACCCCATAGTGACCCTCCACGTCCCTTCGGAACGTGAAATACGGGCACAGCGTGAAATACAACCTAGGGTTATTTCACGCTCCTGTGGGGAACGGGCATCCCATTGCTTTAACCTTGAAAGTCCGTATTTACCATGAAATAAATCTTTGATTCCAAACAAAATATGACCATGATCATGTTAACTACTGTGAAAGTACTTATATTCACGGGTGTACATTTTCGCTGAGGTGGCAAAAAAGACTAATTCGCGGGTATTTATTCCCCCAGGTAGAAAAAAATCATGATAAATATCATGATTTATCATGCTAAAATAAACATAGTTTTTTTTGCGGAAAACATGATTTTTAAAACATGATTTATTATGATAATCAGCATGATATATCACAATAAACCATGATATAAGGTGATTTAACAGTGTCAATTTGCCAAGATATATAATGGCTTATCATGATTTATTATGCTTTATCATGATAAATATTATAATTTAATTATGGTTTATCATAATATAATCATGATAATTATCCTGATATATCATGGTCTAAAAATCATGATTTCCGTGAAAAAATATGATTCATTTAACGTGATATTTATCATGATTTATTATACTTATGATCATGATATTATTATGATAATTATCGTAATATATCATGGCATGAAAATCATGATTTCCGTGATAATTTCCGTGATAAGTGTCATGATAAATCATGTTTAGAATCACGATTTTGTTTAGAATGTAGACAATCTGTTTATTTCAGGGGGGATGGGGGTAAATTACATTGGCATTTATTCATCAATTTCATCATTTAATGGTAGACAGCCAGTCGGGGCCTGGGGGCCTTGGCCGGGTCCTGGAAGGCCTGTCTCAGGAAAGCCGGGCTGGTCTCTGGAAGAAATACTGTCTTCAGTGTAAAGATGTATCATGATTGTGCATACCCATGGACACTTGGTACATGTACTGGGTACAAGTACCAGAGATTACAACCAATAAAGTTATATAAACCTAGTATTGAAGGCTGCCTATTTAATACTCACTTTAGTCACATTCTACTTATATGTATTTAAGAGAAATACATTAAATGTCCTCTACATGTAGAGAGAATCATATTGGATGGCATGTGGTTTCATTTAAAGTTGCATCCATGTACACAGCAGAGGAACCCAGAGCAGTGTTGGTATGGGAGTCCGAGGCTGATGCACAGAAGCAGGTCACACCGGCTAAGCTTGACTGGAGGTGTTTGTGTGTGTGTGAGGAAGGGTGGGGCCGGGGGGGGGGGGGGGTTGCGCCAACCGCTATTGTTTTGTGGTAGTGTTGTGGCTGTCCGGTCAGCTTTATCACCTCCCCTTATTCACGTAAGGTGAGATGTGGCGGGGGGGGGGGGGGGGCAAGGGTAGGGGATTAGGTAGCTTGGCTCTTTACTGTTATATAATGTTATGTAATTCTCATCATATGTCTATGTAGAATATTTGTGTACTTGCTAAGCTACGTATGAAAAACATGACCATATTTTGTATATTCTTCAATTAAATTGCATATGGGGCTGTCAATGGTATTTTTCCCACAAAAATACATAGATGTCTAGATAGTCCCAAGTGTGGCCGCATTTGGTGGAGTTGACTGGACTATAATCACTATAAAGATATTGTGAAGGTATCCGGCACATGGGATGCAGGGCTAGCTCCTCCTGAAAGTTCTTCCTCTGTAAAAAAAGAAAAATACATGGATATAGGTTAGTTGCATTATATACACACTGAGATATGGAGTAAGACTCAACTAAAATGTATCCTATATTGCAATGTTTTGTTAATCAGGCCTGCCTGCATATACTATTAGCCATTAGGGGAATGATACATGAATGAGTCCGCATAAGCCTAGGCTAGGGCTGGTTATACATGGCTTAGATATAAGGTGAAGTTTATAACACAATTTCAAAATTATACATATTTCACAATGTAACTTGGCCATTTACAATGAAAACTTGGCCGTTTGATATCTCTAACTTATCAAATGGTAATGTACATGTACCTACCTGGAGCAACATCTATGCCTACACGTACATGTGGCCTCTCTGCTGCCTTGTAGTGTTCTGGTCATCTCGTTTAAAAATAACCCATATCTCACACCCCACTGGCTGGGTGCATGGAGTATGACCATTGATTGTCTTTGGAGCCTATTGTTGCGCGTGTATGGTGGCACAGGGAGTCGGGATTTGGGGAGGGGGGGGGGGGGTTCTCCCTAGTCTCTCGCTGTCAGACCCGTCCAACCGTGTCCCCACGCTGATACAGACGGGGCTCGAATCTAGGTTCTCCCAGGTTACTCCCAGTCACCGTGGACCCTGGACCATGTATTTTATATATTATGATACCATAGCCATACATACACATATATATATATGTAGATCTATGGCTATTTATATGTATGGCTATGCTATAGTCCATCTGTGGTCCTGTAACATATCCTATAGTTTCTAAAACCGATTGGGGGAGGGGGTGGGGTCCGTGGATAAGGATTTCTGGATGAAAGAATACAAGTAGGCAGGCGGTGGGACCATGGTGGGAGAATGCTTAGAAGTATAACCCCCTGCCCCCCCCCCAGGGCCCCAGTGCATGGCGGCTCCCATGGTACACGGAAGAAAAAAGGGGGGGGGGGGCAGAATGCAAGTTTAACTGCATATTTCTCCGTAATGCAACATAACACCAACCTATAACATCCACAGATTATTGTCATCATCAACTATTAGACTACAACAGTAGTTTATATCACTAATTTGCAAGAAAGATCACAAATTAGTTATAATTTAGGGTGCAAATACCATGCCTCATACATCACACTATAACACGGTGCCGCCCTGCACCTTTCAGACCCGGCCCCAGCACAGGGATGAGCCCTCCCCCCTCCAACCCCCCCCCCCCCCGCAACGTACAAACGTGCATCTGCAGCGCATTGGATGCTTGACAGCCCCCCTCCCAACCCACCTACCGTAAATTCCCGCGTACTACCCGCATATCGCGTATAACCCACACCCCCCAACTTGGGGGAATCCTATAACCCGTTTTTAGATCTGAAAATTTCTAATTTAGTACTGTTCTATAGTGACAAAAACCCTCGTATAACTCGCACCCTATATAGGCATGTCTGGTATCAAATGAAAGCTGAGTTTGGTTCGCGTACAACCCGCGGATAGTACGCGGGAATTTACGGTACTACTGTTATTTAAACCACAGCGGAGGGCTTAGACAAAGGAGTTCACACCTTGGTTATTTCTGTGTAGACTCACATAACCCTACAGCTGTGGTTTAAAACAGATAGACAATGGTTATGTGAGGCCAACTTAAAATATGACTACTGTAGAGTGGCAGGCACCCTATAAGGGTGCCAGCCAGTTTACAGTGGTTATTTTGAGTTAGCCTCTCATAACCATAGTCTATCTATTACATAATGTATACCAATGCGGTTGGGGCTTTACGCAGCTTTCTCTCTGTAGGCACATCATGGTAGGATAGTTGAGCATTGGCCAACCAAACAAATTAAAAGTCAGAAGGGTATGGTCTATCATTTTATTCTAGATAATTCAGCCATAAGTAAAAATGGATGTTTGGTCTAGGGAAAATGTCAGGCTATTTAGGGCCGTTGAAAAAATGGAGAAATTGTCAGTTTTAATGCCCAGACACAGTATCGATGGGGGGAGGGGGAGGGTCCCCATGTCATGTTACTTATTTCCCCCCTCATGTCACTAAGCTACATGTTGCATGTCGATTTAAAGAAAAGACCATGTTACCATGTCATCATGATAAATCATGTTTACAACCTCGGTGGGTAGGATCATGATATATTATGATAAACCCTGGTCAGGTAAAATAATGATGAAGCCTGTTTTTCCTCTCAATGGGTAAAATTATGATAAATCATGGTTAGTTATGATTGCTTATGGTCTGGTAAAATCATGATAAAGCATGTTTTGCCTCCTAATGGGTAAAATCATAATAAAACATGATTAATCATGGTGAGGCAAAATCATGTTAAATCATGTTTACTCTCTCAATGGGTAAGATCACAATAAATCAGGATATGTTATGATTGATCGTTATTAGGTAAGTTCATGATAAATCATGTTTTGCTTCTCAATAGATAAAATCATGATAAATCATGATTAATCATGGTCAAGTAAATCATGATAAATCATGTTTATTCTCTCAATGGGTAAGATCACGATAAATCATGATAATGCTATGATTGATTATGATCAGGTAAAACCATGATAAATCATGTTTTCTCTCTCAATGAGAATGATTATGACAAAGAATGATATCAGGATTAATCATGGTTAAGTAAAATCATGATAAATTACGTTCTCCCTCTCAATGAATGAGCACAGGACAAATTCTTCCCATGATGGGCAGGCTGAATTCAGTCAGAATAAATCATGATAACCAAATTTATTACTTATAAAGGTTTGTAGTCAGTACGTAAAGTTGTAATCCATCATTATCAACCATATTAGACAAAACATGATTAATCATGATAGCTCTCTCGGGAGGTAAAATGATAATTAAGTGTGATTTATCATGATTTATCATGATCGAAGAAAAGATGATTTATCCTGATTTCCCCTCTCAAGAAGTAAGAACATAATTAAGTATGATTCATTATGATTTATCATGATAGAAGAAAACATGATTCATCATGATATCCCCTCTCAAGACGTAAGAACATAGTTAAGTATGATTCATCATGATTTATCATGATAGAAGTAAACATGATTCATCATGATATCCCCTCTCAAGACGTAAGAACATAATTAAGTATGATTCATCATGATTTATCATGATAGAAGAAAACATGACTTATCACGATTTTCCCTCTCAGAAGGTAAGATCATATTAAAGTATGATTAATTATGATTAATTGTGGTAGGAGAAAACATGATTTATCATGGTATATCATGAGTTATCATAGTATATCATGGTTCAACATGACATATCATGATATTTATCATGATATTTTTCTACCTGGGCCATACTGTAGCATACAAGAATTTCGCTGATTTTTCATTTCCGTGAATATAGCGAAAATATATACCCAGCGAAATAAAGTACGACCACTAGGGTTAGTCATGTTGACTTACAAGGTCGGTCAAAATGACTAACCCAGATACACCTATCGTTCCTAGAAATGGAAAGACTAAGTTGGGTTGGTCAGTATTGACTGACCGGTCAAATGTGGAGCCAAAAAATGACTAAGGAAGTTGGTTAGTACTGACTAAGGTTTCTTCTAGAATATGGAATATTAGGCCACTCAAAAAAAGAAGTTCTTTCTCATCACCGCGCGCATCATAAAATTCATGATTTGTGAATTTTTTTTTTTTTTTTTTTTACATTTTTGATGAAAAATATGTTAAAATTGGATAAAATATTGGCAATTTTTGTATCAAATTAAAGCTTATGCTGTCAGTAATGCAGTCAGCTAGGAATAACTTCCATTATAACAACTTTTACTGATCAATAAACTCCGAAATACTAAAATGGGAAAATTGATTGCGAAAAGTCCAAATTTCCCCATGTATTTAAGCTCCGAGTAAAAAAAAGAAAAAATTAAATAAAAAACGCCCTCGTCATATTTTTCCCTGCTTGGTGATGAGAAACTTTTTTTTTTTTGGTTTTTGAAAGTGCACGAAACTTGGGTCTTATGGAGGATTTAATCAAAACTTAGACTGTTGGAGTCACACACTTTAATATAAGTATCCTCTAATGGATCCTTTAATACCTACTTCCTCCAGGAGGAACTAGGAACTTCCTCCTGGTGGTAAGTACTGCATTTTGTAGGATTCACTGGCCGGGTTCACTATGGCCCTATGGGGGTGAGTGTTACTATATCATGTCCTATTAGTAATGACTCTAAATAAGTCCATTTTCTTGGGGTGACTAACTAGGATGAATGAAATTCGATAGGACTCAGAAACAAGATGTAAAATTATCGGAGTTAACTATAAATAAAACAAGTCTGGTTAGATCCTTCCCAAGTCCATCGCCCCCTAGGTCATCGCCCTTTGTGTTAATTTTACTTAGATGGTACGAACATATAAACCAGATGTAAAGGATTCCATCTACTCTACAGTATCATTATTATTTAAGAGCGACACTGATGTTAAGAATTTAACAACATACAGGTGATTAACTGCACATTTTTATGTATATTTTCCGTCATAATATTGCCACACGTCGAGTGACGGTTTGTTAAAAACTCTAACTTCCCAAATGATTGTGTGGAAAGTGCGTTTACTCTCCCTGCCTCGTGCCTGGGGAAGGTTACTCTCGTTCCCAAATCCTTCCGAAGGAAGGCTCTGGGGACAGCCAAATGACCTTGAACTTGGGATTTTGCTGGGTCTGGGCAATCCCTGCTGGTAGGCTGGAACCAGTGAACAGGAACAGGAAATGGAACCAGAATGTATGATGGTAGTTTTAGGTAGTTTTGCCATCAGCCTTTCTGGTTCCATTTCCTGTTCCTGTTCGCTGGTTCCAAGCTATCAGCAGGGGTTGCCCAGACCCAGCAAAATCCCACCATTTGGCAGTTACCAGAGCCTTCCTTCGGAAGGATTTGGGAACGAGAGTAGGGGAAGGCTTGGTGTGCGAACGATAGGAGACCTTTGAGTATATACCCAGGAAACTGGGGTGAGGAAGGGTGAGACTAGTGCGAGCATGCCCATAGAGCAAGGTAGGGTGAGCCCTGTGTGAAGAAGCTCACCCTATGTGCTAGACTGGGCAAGCCTTGTGCCTATAGCCTCCTCTCCCCAGACACACACTGAGGGTGACACACCACCTTACCCAAGGTCCCCCAAGCATGCACACCAGTAGTAAATAGTAGGTTGTGTACTGACATGCTGGATAAATAGAGGTTCTT
The DNA here is from genome assembly GCA_947462335.1 of Harmothoe impar. Taxonomy (NCBI): domain Eukaryota; kingdom Metazoa; phylum Annelida; class Polychaeta; order Phyllodocida; family Polynoidae; genus Harmothoe; species Harmothoe impar. Next base: position 58,517,905 of record OX381704.1, read on the forward strand.
TTATATGGCAGCCCAACACAGATCTGATAGTATAGTGGTCATCACTGGCGCTTTGTATGTCAAAGGTCCAGGGTTCAATACTCGGCCATGTCAACCTACCCACCATTTTTTCTTTAATTGTCTATTTTTACTAACCTAACTTTACAATTGTCCACAAAATACATCTCACTAGTCTATTTTTCTTAAAATAAGGGGGAACTTGGAGAACTCACATCATAGCTGCATAAGGGCTTTCATTATGCTACTGCAAGCCCCTGTCGCAACTCTTCAACAGTGCCACACAGTCCCAGCCATCTAGCCTGGATTTGGGCAACATGGCGGAGAGGTGGATAGGGCTGGCACAAGATTCAGGCTTGTGTGAGGGCAATGCAAGGAACAAAAGGTTAAAACATTCCAATGCACAATATAATATATAGGTTCCTTAGATATCACAACCTCGTACCCACATGGTAGTCTAGTGGTCATCACAGTCGCCTTGTATCCCAAAGGTCCAGGGTTCGTGACTTGGCCATGTCAACCTTCCCACTATTTTATCTTCAATTTTCTATTTTTATGAAGAAAAAATGGTGGGTTGGTTGACATGACCGAGTCACGAACCCCGGACCTTTGGGGTATAAGGTGACGGTGCTGACCACTATGCTACAGTGTGGGCGTGAGTTAGTGACATATAAGTAGCTGATATATATACTGCACATCGGACAACCCCACACCTTGTGCAAGCCCTTACCCACCTCTCACCCAAGTTCCCCCACCACCAGCTAGCCACTGGGTGAGATTGGGTGGGCATGTGGAGGGGCTAGGGCACCTTACCCAAAGCTTACACTACCTCACCCCTTGAGCTAGGCACAAAAGTAGTTCACCCTAGCTGGCACTAGCATGCTCTAGCCTCACCCCAGTTTCCTGGGTACAAAGGTATTGGGTACGCTACTAATAATATCCCTCAACTACTTTATAGCCAAAAAGTACCCTTGCCAATGGGGTACATGTATACCAGTCTCCTGCCAAATTACCATTGTACAGTACATGTAATAGATAGGTCGTGAGTATTATCCCTTTTCAACATTGCCGGGGACTTACATACACAGAGTATAGGGCTGTCTAGACACAGCTTTGTATCCAGGAACTTTTGCTCTTTTAAACTTCGGACATGTAAGCTTACAAAGGTGATACCCGTTAAACTATCTGGGTAGTATTGTAGTCATGGATCAGCTGGATCAGTAGTGTTATATACTGGGTTTGTCATCCCCGGGTTTCTTCACGGGGGAAGACTGAAGGAATGAATTGCATGCTCTTTGTACTTGCAGAAAATTTGGGAGATGAAAATGAGTATGTATTATGTATGATGCACAAAATTATTAATTACCAATAGTAGTGAAATACTGAGAATGTATGCTTGTTGAAGGTACAAAGGCCTGGGGAGATTGAACAAAAAGTAATTGATGCTTGATTTGATACATTTTACTTTTACCGCCATTTATCCATTTATTCTATTTCCTAAATATTGCCTGTTTCATGTGCTGAGAATTGTAAAGCTCTTTTTCTGTCTGGATATTGTTATTTCTTTGTAATAATATTTAGACAGAATATTTCGTGATTCCTTTGATTCTACTGAAGATGTATAGAAGATGTAGTGCAAAGGCATACCATGTCATAGATGTACTGTAAAATAAAAAGGTTTAAATCAAAAAGATTATGAGATTTTCCCAACAGTCCAAATAACATTATAAATCGCAAAAAGGGCTGGTTTATGACACACTAGCGACTACCCCACCTCATCATTTAATATAGATGAGGCTCTCCGGTCAAATAAGGACATTTTGGCTCGGGTACAATTTGGGACGCCCATGTGTTAGGCATGCAGAATACTGTTATTCACAAGTGCATCACCACCCTTCCCAGAGGACTCATTTTGCTGCGGTGACGCAACCAGCCCCACCCCATCCCCACTCACCTCCTGTACCCTCTACCCGGAACCCATTCTACCTGCTGCATTATTCCTTGTTATTCCTGTCTACAGGGACCATGAATGTACCCACAGGAGGGGGACAGGCAATTGTATATTACTGTCAATGCAGGGTCTATCCTCACTGATGCCCCCCCTCCCCTCATTGATGGCTGCCATTATAAAAAAGACCCTGGGGTTGCCTTCAGTGCATTCACGTAGAGTTGTTTACATATATACTAATGGTCGCTGTGTATGAATCCCAGTATGTAGTTGGCTCTAATAAAGTGTCATTATTGCACTACATGACAGTAGCGTGCTGTTTCTATATGTTTCGTATATGCTATAAAGTGACATATAATGCTGTACAAATGCACCGCAGACCTAGTTGTTTGCCAGTTTTACCACATGAACCTTTTAGAAAGACATATTGATTTCCCAATGCAATGTATATACATAGTGGTTTATCATTGTCCAACATCCATATAATCATAGCACGACGGAATGTTTTTTTATAAAGACCTATGTTGTTAGTAAAAATTCATTATTACTAATAATGATAATTCGGATAAAAGGTGGTGATGGGGGAAGGGGATGAAAATGGCAAAACTGTTACAAATCGGGCGCCTACATCCTATAACTAAAATTAAACCGTCGGAATTGTTATTCGGGCCAAAGGCACGAAATCATGTTTTGGTCCATTTGATCATTTCGTTGGATTTGTAAAAATGGTTTGCAGTGGTCTGTATATTGAAACTCGTTGTATCAGGGTACAACTACAGAGGTTTATTGTGGACGAGTGTTGACGTATTCTTTTCATTTTATGAATAGATAATAAATTAGATATGGCAACTTATAATAGGAACTATTTCATGTGGGATTTGGAGACGAATTTCCCAAGAAGTTGACGAGAGGCTTCATTTTGATATCGCACGTTGTATTCAATGGTAGAATGCTTTACTCACTACTATATTGTAGGAGACAGTAGATTAGAGTATGTCATCCTGTAGGTGGTCATTATGCTAATTAACTAGCAGTCAGAAAGGCTATATCCTTAGCTAACCCTTTTCCTTATTCATCGCTGCATATTATGGTATCACTTTTCATGTGTAATGATTCTGGTTTTGAACCGTACCAGGTGGACAGGCCTAGATGTTGGATACATCAGTATTATACTGAAAGACGTCATAATTGAAGCCAAACCATTTACAGGTTTTAAACAATTGAAATCCTTTGGCTCAAAACAATCATTTGTTGTCATAAAAAGGCTGCTTAAAAAGGCAGCGGTCTTTAACCTCAACGGTCAGGCGGTTCGACTGGTGACATTTCTAACAGTGACACTTTATTTAGCCTTCTCATAAGCTCATACTAACTCTTGGGCCAGATCCTGAGCTAAAATTAACCACAGGTCATCAAAGCAGACATTGGAAACGTGTTCCACATAATGAATCACAATATTTGACCTTTTCCAGACCAAAGCCACTGCCAAAATGATGAAGCCACTTGCAGGCACCAACTGGTTCCCACCTATGCACAACAAAATGCCCCTGCCCAATTAAAAAGAAAACACAAAGTAACAGTATTTATTAAATGTACCTTTTTTGATATTCACCAAACACACTCTTAATTCATTTGATTGACCTGACCAATTATATAGTGCACTGGCCATAAAGTGGAGTACGATAACCATGACATTGTAAAGCAAGAATGCTAAATGATCGTGTGCATGGTATATGCTTTAAGAGATCTAGATGCCTACATGGGCCATCCGGAATTTCTTGCACAATACATTAATCCGTGCCACATTGTATACACTGACCAGTAAGTTAACCTCCTGCTTTGCTCGTTGTTCATCCCAGGTCCAAAAAAAAAGTATCGCATGTTCAATTTGGGATAAAATGAGGTCATGTACAATATCTAATAGACCATGATTATATCAATATAGCTACACACAGCCAAGCAATAAAGGTTAACACAAAGCTGGAAAAGAAACTATTCAATATAGGAGATGCGACGTCCGTCACCTCTTAGTCTCACAGGAGGCCTAATATCTTAACAGCACCCAGTGCCCCATCCTAACTCTTCCTCATTAGAGACACAAAATGGCGTCCTGTCAGAGGGTTGCTTCATTAACTCACTTTGTGTCAAGTGAAGTCACTGTGGCCTGTGGTGCATAACAATATCTGTGTGGTATGGCGTCCATGCTTGGTGTGAGATGGAAACATGCATTTATACATGGGCTGGTGTATATAGCAGGCTGCCTCATGGTAATTAGGCTGTTAGTGGCGGGGGGTGATGCTGAGGGATAGGTGAAAGGTGGGTAAGGGGCTGGGCGGCAGTTTATACACGATGAAGGCAGGGATCAACTACCAGTCTTTAATGTGTGACATTCTATATAGACCACAGTACACGAGTCTGTTATAACATGTACTGAGGTTGTGCTGTATCTAAGCTCTTGCCTTTAAGTATCGCATGTCAGTGTGCGCAATGGGAAGTGCTTCATGTTGATGTGATGTTCCACGGTGTTTCTTGATGTTTTACACAGTAAATAGTAAGTTTATGGGTATACATAGCAGAATCTACAGTGGTCTTACCGCATCCACTGTAGCTTTACAGTAGATCCTACGGTTTACCGACACCAAACTGTACACATCCCGGGGGGGAGCACTTGGTATATTTTGTATACACAGGTGTGCGGCTGGGAAGGGTACTTTTTGAGCAAAATCCCCATCACCAAGGGTCAATTCTCACCAAAATCCCCCTCACCAAGGGCTACTTTTCGGAGATTTCAACAAAATCCCCCCAAAAAGGGTCACATTTTGCCAAAATTCTTCGCAACAAGGATCACTTTTGACCAAAATTCTTACACCAAGGGCGACTCCTCGAGGAAAATTGCTAAAACCTAGGCACTTTTGTCCAAAATCCCCCTCAACAAGGGTCACTTTTGACCAAAATCCCCCTCACCAAGGGTCACTTCTGCCCAAAACCCCCCTCACCAAGGGAAAGGGTTGTGTGCGATTGTATGATCAGTTTTGTGAATGAATAGAACACATTCAAGCCCAGTATCGGAAGATATGTGTTTCTCGAAATCACCCAAACTGGGTCTAAAACATCGGTGGAGCATAACAGTATGCACAAAACGTATTTTCAGAGAGGAACTACCGAATAGTTTATCCAACTAGGGAACATTTTGTAAATATCACAACCAATAATTATCACTGTTGAACCTGAAAATATAACTTGGTGATTGATTAAGCGTCATTGAACTCAATGAAATCAGAATGATTGGGAAGATCTGATTGGTCTACGGAGCTTACCTGCTTGCTGAAATTGCCAACGCCAATGAATTGCATGCTTTGAATCATTTCCATTTCTTTCTTTTTTAAGACCTTTTTTTAACCGTCATCATGTACAGAAAAGATATAAAATCTATAGCTAAATTATTGTAATCCACATAGAGCCTATGCCACTATGAACTTATACCACCTTTTAGTCGCATTTGCCTATCTGAGTGGAATTTGTACAAGATGTTTGGCGGTGTCGGTCCGCTGTGGGGGAAACACGTGTGGGGGAAGCTCGTGTCAAATGGAGCAATATTTCAGAACATCATTAAAAATGAGGTGTTGTGGTATGTTGCCACACGGATGTTTGCCAATAGGATCATTTACAGGTGACAGGAGCAGCTGGCGGGGGACGCTGTCCCGGTGTCCTCACAACCCGTGCTCATAAAGAAGTCAACCCGTAGTCAGGGGACACGGGACCCGCACAGGAAGGAATCCTTAGATTGCCGGCAATGTGCAGCCTTTAATTCTCGGCCGGTTTAATGAAAGCTTACACGTGTTCTCCACACGCGCTCAAAATACCTCAGGTGACCCCTCCCCTCTCCCTCTGTCAACCTAGGGAGTGCAGGAATGTGGTTCCTAAATCCAACCTGTGGCCTTCTCTTGTCTATAGGAATGTAGTATTAGGAACCAGACCCCCGTGTTGATCTCAAATCCTGTAGCGTTTACTGTCCTCTAGGTGCCATGTGACTATTATTAATTCATTCAATCTGTTTTGTCCAGGACTTAAGCCAATCTTACCTGCTGCACATGCCAACATTTATGTCCAATGGCTTGGTGCTGCGTAGCCCCTTGTCCCACACCAACGTTTATCTCCTTTACGACCTGAGCACATTGTACCAGCAGCCTATCAAGTACAGTCGGGAATCAGCCTCTGGCCCCGTGATTGTGGCGTATATTTGTGACATATTTTGGGGGCTTACGTCGCAGGGGGCTATTGCCACTGGGCCCTAATGATTAGGGGTCTTGTTGACAGGGGCCGAGGGTAGGGCGCGCAGTAGGAAGGGGCCTCCCAGCCAGCATAGATACGTTATTTTACGTCAATAAAACGTTTTAAACTTTACATAACGTTTTGCGGCTATATGGAGCTATACGGGAACGGAACGTAACGTTGTATACCTTTTTTTCCTTTACTGGGCTTTCCCCATACAACGTATACAAACTGCCCACAGCTTTAGGCAGCAGCTGACGTAGAATGAGACGTATATGAGAGGGAATTATAGAGATCTGCATAATCTAACACAGAGGCACCCCTCTCTTGGTCCTGTTATAATGTATATGGAGAGCTAATGAGAGCATAAGTAGTATAGTATGTATCGGAACGGGACTATAGTTAAGTACTGTTTATTACTCAATCGACCTGCAGCCAATCAGAGGCCTCCCTTTTGGCGGGAAATTCAAAAGCAGCCAATGAGAGGCCTCCCTTTTGGCGGGAAATTCAAATAGGTCACGTGACCGGAAGTGACCTACTTCCGGTCACGTGACCTTTGGGCGGGAAATTCAAATAGGTCACGTGACCGGAAGTGACCTACTTAAGAGGGTCACGTGACCACCATGTTGGCGGGAAATTCAAATAGGTCACGTGACTGGAAGTGACCTACTTAAGGGGGTCACGTGACTACTAGGTTGGCGCGAATTTCAAAATAAGTCACTTGAGATTTTTATGGATAAATAAATTTTAAAAAAGAAAAAAAGCAAGCTGAAAGCTTGCTAAAAAATAATTTAAAAATGCGGCTCTTTTTTTCTAGGAGGGAGGGGGGGGAGGGGCACTCTGGGGGGCACTCTTTAAGATGCATGGGGGGGGAGGGGGGAGGGGGGGAGGGGAAGGGTTTTTTAAGAGTGAGACTCGCTTCTCTGCCCTCTCTTTTAGAGGGCAGAGAGGCGAGTCTACTTACAATGAAAGGTATCATGATTGCGTTTATGATGATGTGCATCATGATGTGACTATCTTACAACCCTATAAGAAATAAGCAAGACATGGGCGTACTTACACGGGCTATTTGTAAACTAATTTCTCTTGAATCTATTAACAGCTCACATTTTTTTCTTAGATGACATCTGACAGCTGCTTGCTAGGCTAAGATATTGTTAAATAAACAACTTGGAAAGCTAATTACAGTTTTCTTGCTTGAAATATAGTCTTTCAACAGACTTTTTTTCTCATCTTACACAGAGGCAAATATCAGAGACACCCAATGGCGCTTAAACTGCTCTCAGCCAAGGGTCGGGCACTGCTGGACTATAATAGACGGGTCAAGGACCGTTCTACTGTGGGTCAGGCTAGGTCGGACATTCAATAACGCGACTTTAGCAAAACTTGCTTGAAAGTCTGACCATGCGAGATCCTTATGCCCCAGTCTGTCAATGCTGTCCAGACTTTCAAGCAAGGTTGTCAAAGACCTACCTGTCATTGAATGTCCGACTTAGCCTGCCTGACCCTCAGTAGAACGGTCCTTGACTCATCTATTATAGTCCAGCAGCGCCCGACCCTTGTATGAGAGGGGTATTGACACCATTGGCTGACTCTGATAATTCGCCTGTGTGCACGGGGGGAGGAGAGGGTTTACAGCTTGCGCTTATAGAGCACTACTAGTGGAGGTTTGGATGAGGAGGCTATGACATATGATGTTTGTCTTAAAAAATAGCCATGGCGCATGTCGATGTCGCTTAATTATGCTCATATCTCATGTCGATTTTAAGAATTGCTCATGTCACCTGTCACTGTGTTTTTCAAGCTTCATGTCAAATGTCACTAGGCTTCATCTCGACTTTAGTGGTCCACACCGCCGCTGCTGCTGCTGCTGCTGTCGGTGCTGCTGCTTGTGCTGCTTGTGCTGCTCATGCAGCAGCTGCTGGCTGCTTGTGCTGCTGCTGCTGCTGCTGACAGATGCTACTGCTTGTGCTACTGCTCGTGCAGCAGCTGCCAGCAGCTGCTGAAGCAGCTGCCAGCAGCTGCTGGCTGCTTGTGCTGCTGACAAGGTCATGGGGGCTGCTGCTGACGATGTCACGGATGCTGCTGACAAATGCTACGGCTTGTGCTGCTCGTGCTGCTTGTGCTGCTGAAGTCGCTGCCAGCTGCTTGTGCTGCACGTGCAGCTGCTGCTGAAGCCGCTGCTAGATGCTGCTGCTTGTGCTGCACGAGACTGAGTAGCCGCTATTCGGCGTTTCACTCCTTATGTACCCTGTCCTAGTTAATCCTCTTAAACGGCTGAAAAGGCTCTCTCAGCACAGAGACTCTACTCAATGTAAGAGATCAGTTAAGTAAGTTTTCACATGCCACCTGACTACTGCGGGAGGGTTTAGACTTAAGCAGCTTAGTGCACACACGTGTCTGTTAGAAAAGCTACCTGCACACCTGCCTTCCTTTTTCACTAGTATTTACCCCCTGCCGACTTATAAGGCACCTATACACGCCTTCTTGCTTCTAGAGCTAAGCTGACTGGCAGCTATTTTAAAAGAGAATACTCGTTACCTGTATAACGGATAAGGGGGTTATGAGATTAGCGTGTGTATACAAAAAAAAACAAAAAAAAAGCTACAGGGGGCGCGTGTCTGTCTGTGAGGTAGAGACCATGTGGTAAGCGACTCAAGTGTAAAACAACAGCACCTCCTCTTGTCGCAGTGAGTGGTGTGGACGGCGGCTGGCTAGTTGAATTTAAGCGTCAGCTTGAAAGATAAGGCCAAATAAAAAAAAAGGTTTGTTTCAGGTCACCCGACCAACCCTAGCAAAACAGGGTCGACCCTACGTTTTTTTAAGCAAGTTTGAAGAAAATTTCATATTTTTATACTTTTTGGGTCATTTTTAGAATTTCCACGGAAGATGGCTAGTACTTTCATGTTAAAAAAATAAAATAAAATAAAATAAAAATCCGACCTACCGACTCCAGTCTTTCTGCCCATGTTACCTGAAACATACCTTTTTATTTTTTTTTGGCTTAATCCGTTCACGGGCTGGCGCGTCACACCTGTCGTTAATCACCCCCTGTAGTCTTTGTATACACAGGTGACTCGGCTTTATCTCTTCACCAGCTATAATCCCATATACATGTAGCGCACGTTACACTCGTTAATTCTCTTTTCATGCTGATGGATTAGGGGTGGAAGGGTTCAGGTGAAAAGCGATTTGATTCTCTCTGGAAGAGGGTTGGAGCTCTAGGTGAAAACAAGCTTAGAACATCCAGATTAGCTGCTCTCTCGGCTATATAAAGAGCTTCATTTTTTCTAATCTCTGCCCACTTCGTCTTGTTGTACACTATCAGTCACGAGGCAGACGCTGGAAGTAGCAGATGTTTGCAGTATGGTTTACACAGAGGTTACCTGCTAATAGGATTTTGTCAGAATAGGGTGAGTTGCTATTAAAATGAACATTTTAAATGGTTTGTTAATATGGTATCTGATGTTAATGAGCTAACACCTAACATTGAGGATTATGACCTCCCAGAGGGACGTCTCGCTAAATTCTCCAGTCTTGACTATAGTCTTAACTGTCTAAAGACTGTGGAGCGCGTTAATGGGGGGCCTCCTTACTAATTTCACTTGACCAGGCCGGCAGGGTCAACTAGGCTAGGTAATTACAACCACAAGGGTGGCTACTCAACATGCAAGTAGACCTACTACTACGAGATTGTCTTTTGACCACTCTGCTGCCGCCTGCTGGTCTGGCCATTACATGCTCTAGTATAGTTCTCCGCTCTTTTCGTCAGATGACGCCACAATAGGGTTTTTGTACATTTCCACGATACTCGCGAACATTTTAAACGCATAATGACCTATAATAAGCAACAAAGCACACTTCTAATATATTGAATATAAGAAACATGTCAACGCTGTGTATTTCTGATAGAATGAGGCAGATTCTTTGAAATATCAACTAAACTATAGTGAGATTGAAAATACTACACCATATCTAAAGCGATATAAAAGCTATATAAAGTCAGAACTTCTCACGGAACGGCATCTGCAACAGATCACTCAACCATTCGTCTTGAAATGCCACACAGGGTTCCCGTCCAACAGGACTCTGAGCCTTGACGCTTTTGAGGAAGGTTTGATCTCATGCTGCTTAACATGTGGTGTAATTAATCAACACCGCGGCCCCTCTTTAGGGGCCACACAATAAACAAAGAATAAAAAAGGGTAGACCTTAGGTTTAAAGTGAATCTCCCAGGATTTTGGCGAAGTCGACAAAGGGGTAGATAACAGATTAAACTGCAAGAGACTATACGCAAACCTTGATACTCTCAGAGGGGGAGCCCCATATTGCGGACTTGTGGTCAGATCTATCCCTTCTAGGGGGCAGGTTGCATGTCGTAAATGTCTACTACAGACATTGGGATATATTGTTAATCTTACTCTAGGGTCTCCATAATTAGACCCTGAATCCGTTGTTAAACGGGTGTGAGGGGGTGGTAACTAATACTTATGAGATGTTAGCTTAGTTCATAGTCTCCTTACCAATTTTCACTTGACCAGGCTGGCAGAGCCAACTAGTCTAGGTAATTATAACCACAAGGGCGGCTACTCAAGATCCAAGTAGACCTACTACTACGAGATTGTCTTTTTGGTCCTTCTGCTGCTTAGTTATTACATCCTCCAGTCTAGCTCGCCACACCCTTTGAGCAGCACCACCATTGCCTCGGTAAAAGTGTAGGGTGTGTGCTTTCCACCTTCAGGCATCCATAGATTCGATCACTATCACCCCCCTTGAAATGACTTCAGCTGTTAATTAGGGCGTAAAGCCACCAACCAAGTCCCTGTCAAAAGATGTGAATAACGAAACGCGCTAGTATAGTTCTCCGCTCTTTCGTCAGATGGTGCCACAATAGGGGTTTTGTACATTCCTACGATGCTCGCGAACATTTCAACGCATAATGAGCTACATAGGCAACAAAGCGCGCTTCTAATATATTAAAATATAAAAAACAATTCAATATTGTGTATTTCTGATAGAAATGAGGCGGTTTCCCTAAATACCAACTAAACTTTATCGAGATGAAAAATACCACACCATATCTAAGGCTTTATAAAAAACTATAGAAAGTCAGAACCTCACACGGATCAGCATTCTGTCTGCAACGGATCACCCCTGACCCACTGGTCCTCGCATGCCACACACGGCTCTGCCGTGTTTGAGCTTTGAGGTATCACCCATCAAGTGATCCATGCCGCCCAACATGAAGCGTAATTAATAGCTGCTGTTGCATAGCACAGTGGCAGCATCTAACTAACTCTAAAGAGTTAGTCGGCCCCTCTTTAGGGGCCACACAATAAACAAAGAATACCCTGAATCTGGGACCTGCGGGCGAGGGCCCCAACTGTGAAGTCATTATTGGCCACATTGGTAATATCAATTAAAACTTTAGACAACACCCACCTTAAGTATCATTAACGGACAATATCAATAAACTTAGCATCCGCCTGGTTACCACATTTAGCACCAATTTTACAACTCACAGGGGCCACCCTTGAAAATAACACTAGCCTCACCGCGCTTTTTATTGCTCTGCTGATTTCTCCAATCCAAAACATGGGGTATCTAGTCTAGCTGTGAGCTCATTGGGCCAAACAAAAAAATAATCCGTGTTCAGGTAACATCCCAGTAAACACAACTACGTAGCACAGACGTAATTCTACGTTTATTTTTGGTCTGAACTACGTAATTTGACAAGGTTTATGAACGTCAGAACGTTAAGGTTTATTTACCTCTTACAAACATGTAGGTCTGATTTCCGTTTGTAGACAATATTTCTGTTATGCCTATTTATCTAACAAGTAAAATATTGACATATTGTTATTCATAATGGTATAATTCTGAGCGAGCCTCGAACTTTCTACCCTGGGATCTAGAGTCCCAACCTGAACTGTATGAGCTAATGGGGCTAGCTGTCAAAGGCATGCTTTTGTTAGGCCATTTGTTCGTGTTCAGTGAGGTTTGTAGGATCAGAACAAGGTCAGGGTGAGGCTTATACGCAAGTCTTTAGATGTATGCTATAGTACCAAAGTCACCATAATCAGATGCTCTCCCTCTCTCTGCCTCTCTCTGTCTGTCTCTCTCTGTCTCTGTCTCTCTGTCTCTCTCTGTCTCTGGTTTGGATCCCTTCCCATTTTTCCTCTCCCGTTACTGCTGACTAAATATGTACTGCTTGTTACAGGACTCGAACCCACATGCCCTGTGTTACCTAGCAATTGCTCCCTACGTAATTCAACCTCATATTACGTCTATTTACTACGTTAAATTACGTCTGTCTGACGTATATAAACGTAAATCCGTCATAAACGTTGGTAGAACGTAAGTAAACCTTAACGTTTTGACGTCTACAAACCTTGCATAAAAACGTAAATCCAACCTTTTGGTTGGACTGCAACCTAAATTCAACCACAATGGAACGTTGGAATTACGTAGGGTGTTTACTGGGATGGTCCAAAAAAAAAAATAGGGTAGGTCGGTCGATTTTTTTTTTTTTAGGATTTTTTTTTAGGGTTTTGAGATGAGTTGTATGGGAGAATCACATTGTATAGAGTTGTTATTTGATAATGTAGGACCAATATCTGTCTAATTAAGCCATTATCAGCACTGTTTTTGTCATAGAAAGGATTTCCTCCCTTCTTATCTTTCAAATGATGACAAATAGGATAGTTGAAGGTCATTAGGTACTCCTTTCCCCTTTGGTGATAACCTAGATCAGGAAAAGTCTAAAAAAAAAAAATCTAAAAAAGATTAAGGTCAAGCCAAAATGATAGGGTCGGTCGGGTTACCTGAACACAACTTTTTTTTTGTTTGGCCTTAGGTAAGTCCTTTGTCGACCTCGCCGGCAAGTCCCGGATTCAGTATAGAAAGACTAAGGGGACGGGGGGTAGGTCTTTAGGTTTAGTGCTATCTGTGTCATTAGACCATTTAAGTGACATGTGACACTAGCATTCTTAAAAATCGACATGCGACATGAATAAGAAATTCTCAATTACGGTGCCCCTACATTTTCCCCCTTAGTGACACTATTAGTATTATAGTAGTACCGAGAACTACCCTCTTTTTTTTTTTTTTTTTTTTTTAGAAAACTAAGTAAAAATATCCTTCTTCATGTCCAGTTACATACAATGCCGATCAATTTGACACTGTAGCAGCCTGTCTCCATATCTGTATGCTGCATAAATGCACAATACACGGTTCTGCACGCACTTAAACCAAGGCTAACATGGTTGACCTATATAGATGTGATACTCTCGTTTTCGGGGCTAGTAGAAATTAGGCGTCTAATACGGACGTTCCGGGTTCGAACCCTCACTAAGTTTTAGTCAAGACGTCTAGCCACGTCGCCTAAGGCGACGAAAGCGCGTCAAAGCGTTTACAGGGTTCGAACCCGTGAGCTGCTCCTTGGGGCTGCAAAAAACGCTTAGACACTGAAATCCCATGGGGAAAAAATTTTGGGTTTTTGGACTTTAGGCCTTAATTTGAGGGTGATCCCGGGCTGATAGAAAAATAATTCTTGGACGAGCGGATAGCTCTGGATCTCTTTTATCTAAAACAGCGAAAAATTGATTATGGTTTTGCCGCAATTCATCCGAACGGGGGGTAATCAGCCCCCCCCTCTGCCAATGAAGGCAGTGAATCTTGGCAACCGTGCAATCACTCACGGCCACCGCGACGAACCGACAGAAGAGATCGGCATCTTAGTATGATTCGTGTGACCTACTTAGAGGCTCACACGGTGGAGGTGTGTCCGGCGTTCGGCGCGCTGATTGGCTACTGGTAGGAGGCGCTGTGCCGCGTCAAGAACTTCACCTATTTGGGGCGGCTGTTAAAGGCGCACTGAGTTGAGGTGCACCTTTAAGCAAGAGCGCGATCCGGCCTAGTCTTGCGGACCTCTGTTTGGAGAGTGTAGCGGGCGGCTATGTCGCGCTCTCCAACCACAGGCTTAACAGTGGTCCGCAAGACTAGAGTGCAAGACGCGTGCACACACAGACCGAACAGACACACACAGACCCACACACCCACACACTCCTATCAGTGAGACGTCTAGCAGATTCGGGAGAGGCGACCAGGGAGGTACTCTCGGCTAGCGGCCACTAATTGACTGTTTAGATAAGGCACAGAAACAAGGGTGATGACAGACTACGTGTTCAAGCAGCCAACATGCCCTGACACTTGATAATGGGTGTGGACCGCTAAATTCGATATGGTGACATGACCATTTCTTATAATCGACAAACGACATGAGGTCTAATGACAAGTGACATGAGGCCCAAAAAATCATAGTGACAGGTGACATGAACATTTCTTAAAATCGACATGGGATATGAACATTATTAAGTGACATTGCCATGTGACATGGTCATTTTCTAAGATCGACATTCGACATGGGGACCCCCCATCCAGAGCCCCTTGATAGATGACAGCTGTTGTGTGTAAGAAAAGTGTATGCCTCACAATCAAAAGATGATAAAAGGCTTTATCCCACTCGATGTGGGTTTTGAATCAAATATCAAGGGATCAAATATCAGATCGATATTTGACGTCGTCAAGTGATATCTGACGTTGTCAATCGCTTTTACTATGTAGTCAAGGTTGTAAAAACAGGGCGCCCTGATTGGTCAACAGCATGAATGAAAGTTGCATCTCAAACTTTTAATACTCGGTATGGGGCCCCGTGGGACTGGGGCCAATATTTGCAATTTTCGGAAATACTGTCGAGAATTTCTAGATGGAAACAACTTGTCTGGGGTAATTTGACCTCTACTCTTCGATATTCAAGTAATACTCAAGCTATTCTGACTCTAAACATGAGTAAAACGGTCATTTACCAGCGTTATCGGCAGCGCCGACATCAACAACTGCTGATCTCCCTTGGTTACATGACCCAGTTCCGTTTCTAAGGCCACATGGATCGGGGCCCTGAAGGGGTATCTGCAGAGGCCCTATATCGGGCCCTAGATATGTACATTATATTAATATCTCATAACTTAATTTACTCTAAAATCTTTTTGATGGTTCATAACCTTGACCCTTATCTCCTTTTCTCGCGGGATAAAGATAGAATTTGGTTGTTGGCGTGTCCTCTCGTGGATATCTGCTCTTCTCCACGGCACCTCTCGAGCCCCCTGCGGGGCCTCTCGAGCTGCCGTGGAGAAGAGCAGATATCCACTCGAGCACACGCCAACAACCAAATTCTATCAATTCATTAATTTGATGAAATTCTAAAATAGATATATTATTCATGTTCTGTGTTCCACAGAAGTAATTTAATTAAACCTCAACTCCTTCTAGAAGCAGTAATACAAAAAATGTATAACATGATAACGTTGTATCAAACATTTTCTTATATACAGGCTTCTGGTAGGAGTTGAATCATAAATAAAGTACCTATGTGAAGCACATGACGTGCATGTCATGCTTATTAAAGAATAACATCAATTCAATCGGGTATTCAAATATTTTGGGTTTGCAGGCACAGTTAGAAGGGGTAAGGTTAGTGGTGGTATCTGACCAGGATGTATCAGATTACTACAAACTACCCCTGCCCCCTTCCACCACCACCACCACCACCGCTGGTCACCGGCTGTCTGGAGCTCCCGTGGCCAGGGGATAAATTCTATCCACTCTGAATCTGCTAGACGTCTCTCTGCTATGTAGTGTGGGATGTAAAAGAACCCTTGTCTCGGTAAAAGGGCCAATAGATTCGATCACCATCACCGCCCTTGAAATGACCATAGCTGTTAACTAAGGCGTAAAGCAACCCACACACCCACACACCCACACACCCACACATTTTTCTGTATGAGCCTTCAGACCTCAAGCTGCTCAGTGTACGGGACTAGGTTTTGTCATAGGCCCTACGGACGCTACTCAAGGTAAAAATAAGAGAGCTGTCTCACCATGACATTGGGCTGGCTGTAGTTTTTTATGTTTCGGTACCTACAACCAAAACAGCCAGTACCCACCCCAGGGCTTCATGTCGCACGCGGGAAAAGTATAACGGTGGCGCCAACTGTCGGAATAGCGGGTACACTACGTCAGTAGTTCTTTTGTTCTCCGCTGAGTGACTGGGCGAAATGTAGTCGGTAGCTCTATTTTCTGTGCACTGTTCTGTTCATTTTCTACACTTAACACTTAAATAGACCGCGTGTTT
This sequence comes from Harmothoe impar, assembly GCA_947462335.1. Classification (NCBI taxonomy): domain Eukaryota; kingdom Metazoa; phylum Annelida; class Polychaeta; order Phyllodocida; family Polynoidae; genus Harmothoe; species Harmothoe impar. The sequence continues at coordinate 58,534,311 of OX381704.1, forward strand.
GTACAAGCTAACCGTTTTTATCAGTGCAAAAATTAAATAAGCATCGGATAGAACACTAAAAAAATGAGAAAGTAATCCAGCACTTAGTATAAGGCACCAGTTTTATCATGACACACCGAAAGTCTGGTTTTTTTAAGGTGGATAAGACAGTCGACTGAGAGCTCCAAACTAACCAAAAACGTACCAGAGGTCGATCTATCTCGTACCCGACAGGGCAGGGGCCTTCTACACCCCGGCTCTGATTGATGAGCAAGCGACAATTGTTACAGAGGGCCTATTCCTCTTTTGAGGTGGGCCCAAAATTGAACAAAAGAATAAACTCAAGAAAAAGCCTTAGGCTTAAAAGAGTTGTAGATACCGATTTTAACGAGGAAGTCACATTCATTAGTTTACAAATAGCCCGTGTAAGTACGCCCATGTCTTGCTTATTTCTTATAGGGTTGTAAGATAGTCACATCATGATGCACATCATCATAAACGCAATCATGATACCTTTCATTGTAAGTAGACTCGCCTCTCTGCCCTCTAAAAGAGAGGGCAGAGAAGCGAGTCTCACTCTTAAAAAACCCTTCCCCTCCCCCCCTCCCCCCCTCCCCCCCCATGCATCTTAAAGAGTGCCCCCCAGAGTGCCCCTCCCCCCCCTCCCTCCTAGAAAAAAAGAGCCGCATTTTTAAATTATTTTTTAGCAAGCTTTCAGCTTGCTTTTTTTCTTTTTTAAAATTTATTTATCCATAAAAATCTCAAGTGACTTATTTTTAAAATTCGCGCCAACCTAGTAGTCACGTGACCCCCTTAAGTAGGTCACTTCCAGTCACGTGACCTATTTGAATTTCCCGCCAACATGGTGGTCACGTGACCCTCTTAAGTAGGTCACTTCCGGTCACGTGACCTATTTGAATTTCCCGCCCAAAGGTCACGTGACCGGAAGTAGGTCACTTCCGGTCACGTGACCTATTTGAATTTCCCGCCAAAAGGGAGGCCTCTCATTGGCTGCTTTTGAATTTCCCGCCAAAAGGGAGGCCTCTGATTGGCTGCAGGTCGATTGAGTAATAAACAGTACTTAACTATAGTCCCGTTCCGATACATACTATACTACTAGCATAGAACCACAACTGGGAATCATGAATAACGACCATCACCAAAGGGCATGTCAGCCTCTTTAATTAATTAATACGTTTTGACATGCAACACACCTACATCATAACGTTTAAATGATATATAGGGTTAATGTGACCATAGATCATGCATGGTTATCCACTTTTTTCAGAAACGGGATAACCATGGTAAAGAAGCATTGCAATAGCAGATGGCAGAACATTTCATACAATCAGTCTGATATACTGCAAATAGTCAAGGCATCTAATTGGCTAGGGCCATTAAGGGAAGCACATGCTATCCTCGGTTGATACATCCAGATTGACTATTATTATCTAGCAAGTATATTTATTCTGGACTATATTGATAATGATAACCACAAGTGTGTATCAACACGAGGTAGGGCGCGGGGTTGATTGATATTAATTAGTAGCTAACTCAGATAAACATAATTGTTTTATAGAAATCTGTGCTTGGAGTAGAATTTTTCTAAGGTTGATTTAGATAAGTGTGGTGGATTATAATCTGACGTACATCCACCAGTAGCCTAAAATGGCATGCAAAATTATCAGAAACTGATCAGAAATTACTCGTATAGTCTGCCCGACTTCGGAACTGTTTCCCACGCCCCCCCCCCCTCTCGCCCTGAGGTCATGATCAGATAATCCCATCAGACAACCCTCCTTATCAAGATACACCTGAAACATGGCTGTCCTTGCTTGAATTGACCCCTGAGCAAACGTTGAATCTGCAGCAGTGAATATGAAATTATTAAGACCTGCAATGAAGGCCTTTATCAACTCACCACGACCCTAATAATATCAACACACACAGACAACATTTCCAAGCCCTTAGTACGACCATGCTTGGTGGTCTGGTCCGATCCTTTATCCAAGCCAGGCATTATCTATCACCCCCTCCTGGTGATACGTCGCGCCTGGAGGCCGGGATGAGGGGACTTAAGGCCTCATTAACGGGCTGGTGTCTGATTGGGCCCGGATCGAAGCTGACTTAATGACTTGTTGTTTTTACAGACACCATGAATTCACCCACAACGCCCCCCCCCCCCCCCACCACACACACACACACCATGCCGTATGACGGAGTGAGTGTTGGTTATGATGTCGTTTCTGCAAAGAGAATTCAACTTGGATTCGTATGGAGTAGGCGTCTTGATCAAATAAAGCTCGGGTAACCAGTTGATTTGACTTAATTCCGTCATCCTTTGTGTTTTCTTCCTACTTTTGATACTAGCACTTCACATAAAGCGTAATACCGAATATAATACTATTCCTTGTGGTACTATCTTCTTTCCATTGTATTAAACGCACCTGCTTTGCTTCGTACGTTTTACTGTTTTAGTGTTCCCCTTATAGCTTAATGGCCACTAAATATATATATATAGCCCAGGGGATTTAAATTGAATTATGACACTAAATATAGAGAAATATCTACTGAAATTAGTGGAACCATGGAAAAGATATGATATATAGACAGAGAGCACATTTTGTCCATAACCGAGTTATATGTAAATGCCATGAGGAGGCCATTGTGTAATTGATGCAAGAATACCCTATGCCTTTTTTTGTATGAGATGGTAAGATTACCAATCCCGTTTAGTTATACTGGACATAAAAAAGGGAGATTGTGCAGCTCAATGAATATCCTATGCCCAGTTTTTTTTTACAGTATTCACTGGAACATAGGTCTATATGGAAAACAAAATACATGACCATTGTGATGTTTTATGATCAATCTGGCAGGGGAAGGAAAACTAGTTTTAGAAGTGTTACCAAAATCTCTAGCAGACTTAACTCATATTACAGTTTGGATGACCTGTTGACTACTCTTTAAGACATGTGTCTAAGACTCGTCGCTTTCATACAAAATAAACACAAGAACATGGAAGACCCTTCATTGCATTGTCCTGCATTGATCTTTGTATTGGCCCTGTAGAGATGGGGTTGGTTTGGTTAGCATTGCCTCTTGATATAGCATAAAGCTGCTGCACAGCCTTGACTACATGACAGGGGATCAGTATAAACACCTACCCTCTAAAGGTAGTGGTTGTGTACGGCCAGTTCACATCTACCACATGAACATCAGTCTCCGCAGGCTAAAGACTCCCCAGCGTCGGCCTCTCTTATCAAGCCATATCAAAAACGTCCTGGGTATGTCTTAGAGGCGGGGGCTTCCGGATCAAATATGGTGGCCTTGGTACTTCCGGTTCCTCGTCGGCCTCACTTCCGGCGGGCAGGTCCCAAGGGTACATGGGCTGCAGAAGATAGTTGGTAATTGGTCGTAGTGAGGATGGCTACAAACGGGGAGGCCAGGAGCCGATGAATAATCGATGCTGGTCCGATCACCTCCACAGGTGATAGATCAATGGGGTTTATGTGGTGTCTGATCAATGACCGAGCAGCTCATAGTGGCGGCAGTCCTTGTCTGGAGCAGCTCACTCTGAGTGGCGTATGGCTGTTGACACTACAGACAGACCAATGGCGGCTAACTGTAAGGGACTGAGGGTGTAGTACTAGACCATATAGCCCGCAAAGGGGGTGGTTTCATTGAAGCCAGAGGAGGGTTGTTTGAAGTAGCCATGATTACAGATGGTACCTGGGACAGATGTAGGGTAATTTGGGACATTTAATGTATGGATGTTATAGGAGGATTATGCTTAATGTGAACAGGTTTATAGAGTAGGCACTAAGGGGCATATAGGGTAGAGGTGGGAGATGCGTTTGTTATGGTGAAAACACTGATAAGAGTTGATAACGTAAGTACATGTTCAAGCCTGTCCATTGACTGACCCATGAAGGTTGTGTTAGTTCTCGATGCATAAGCATTATGAAGGCGTATGCCTCTCGAGCCAAAGATTCTTATATTATATTAACTATATTCTAGAGAGTCAATGCAACAAATTAGAGCAACATTAATACTGAACAAATGTATCTCCTAGCCTATGATTCGTTATTGTATAGAGCACCATACATGTCTATTATATTCTAAAACATTTAGACAATCCCAATGATAATCTGTAATTCCATCCTTCCGGGGCACGCCGTATTGAACTATGCCAAATATAAAAAGATATTCTTGACAGAATCTCTTTTTCCAACCAAGGAAAAAGATGCTAGATGGATAACAAGGTAGTCTCATTAAGATAACACTATCAATAATGATAAGAAACCTAGTGGGGAAAGGCTCTGGTTATGTTCCTAGAAAAAGCCAGGAGGAGGTGTTTGGGGGAAGAATAGTACACGTCCTGTGTCCAACTAATTAAGCACTTCTTATGGACAGGGTTGCAAAGAACTGACACTCCTTTTTATCCTGTGATTGTTTTGCATGATCTTGTTCTTAATGTGAATGTAGACACACGTTAGACGCCAGCACCGTACACTGTTCACATATTCCGTTAACTATAAGGAAGAATTGAGATACAGTTTTAAAGTGCATCATCGCCCATATAATTACGCAGTGGCAATGTCAAATCTCAGTTTTATCACACCTAGTGCCAGCCTGGGTCACACGAAGACTTTCCTGAGGCGTGTACTCTTCGAATACATCGAAAATACTTAGATTGGTGAAATAATTCAATAACTGAATTCATCACAGCTAATATTTAAGATGTGGAGTTGACAGAGTTGATAGTAACATTTTTACAATGCTTGTGTTCCGCTACTTTGAACATAATATTGATGCAGCTAGAACTCTAGTAAAAGGAGCATAAATACATCGTCGTAATTATACATTCCATGTGTTGTTTATGAAGATATGTTTATCTAGCGAGAATTCTGCAATAACAAGATTGTAAAGTAATAAGATGGCGTGCCATCACGAGATAATGAAAACAAGATTAATGAATATAATACCAGTGGTGATTGCTTCTGCCTTGATGGGGATTATCCTCTGAATAGAGAGGGAGAAACACCAGGCAGGGTGACAGCGGATCAGACAGCATTACTCTATGATTCCAATGTTGATTCCCTCCCAGTATCTAAAGCAATGTGAGAGGGGATCACATACTATTGGCTGGTGGTTAGGTAATCAAACCATTGGTTATGGACACTAAGTGCTGGTTAATATAAGGAGTTGAGCCCATGTAGGCTGTTGAAGCGTATGCATAATTATATGGGACATATAAGCATCTTCATGTAATGGTAGCTAATGATTACATGAATAGAGTAAATGTACTGAATATAGCCCCCATCTGGATCTTGGCTTGGACAATGGCAGTGCCAAGCACTAGGTGACACATGAATATTATTCTGTGGCCAAGGCTAAGATCCGATTATGAGCAAGCGCCCTGTCTCCCATTAGATAAGACATTAAATTTTAATCCCTGGGCCCTGGAGCCGTCAAGTACTGAGGCAGTGTGAGAGGGGTGGCTGCTCCCCTCTTCTTGCCCAATGAGCGTCAGTCCTCTCAAATGTCATTAATCGACGTGGGAAAAACCGAACTGCCGTTCAACAACATTACTAGGGACGGTTGGACTAGATGCTAAAGATGGCGATAGGATCGAGTGGTATCTTTAAAGGGCAGGCTGAGTGCATGATAAGGGATGACGATAGAAGATATGATATCAATGGCAGATGTTTCCCGCGGCGCAGAGAGCAGCTCAGTGGGAGTAAGCATGTGGAATCACAAGGCCACGAGCAGCTCCAGGGTAGTTCTGTCAGCAGCCACTAGGGGCACGTTTGGCGCTGTCGGCAGGAGCTGCTCAGACAGAGAAGCGAGTGAGAATCGAGTTGCTCCAGGTGTACTTCTCGTGCACATGTTTCCAATTGGAGTAATGGGAACCTGCTTATCAGGTGAATCTATAGATGTATAACTATTATGGTTACTAAAATCCTACAATTGTTTCATGCCGTTTAGTGGGATATTAGAGTATAGAACATAGGATGTGTTCATTATTTCACAGTAGCGTTAGAGGTTAGACGAAACGTGGTGGAATTCCCCCACCCAACCAGTTTAATTCTGATCAAGAATGTTGTAAAGATGTATCCTGTGTCCTATCAAGGATTATGTTTGGTTTACGTCGTGTGATTCTCAGCAGGTCTGTTGTGAATAGCAGTATATCACTCTGAAGACAGCTATGCTATATTTATATCTGTGTTTGCCATGGATACTTATGTTTACAGTGTATGATGGTAGACAGAAGTGCGGTTTTCCTCTTCCCAATGTGTCCTCCCACCGGGAATTGTTTTACATACACAGCAACAAGTGTTGTAGATTTACAGCAAAATGTGCTAGCAGTTTTGGATATTGCTCTAGACTTACTGCACCTGAGTTGCCATACTGCAAAGTTACGCTATACCTTACTGTAAGATTATAGTGATATCTACTTGAGCTACTACAACCACCCAGTCATAAGCACCGGTGGCAAACATTTATGTAGACCCGATTTACAGTGTAGAAATTTGTAATTACACAGTAAATACTGCTGTATTTCTGACTGCCGCAAAATGTGTATCATCCTGTTAGTATATGGTTACGTCTTACTGTACAGTGTAGAAATTAGTTATTAGGCAGTAAATACTGCTTTATTTCTGATTGCCGCAAAATGTGTAACATGCTGTTAGTATGGTTATGTCTTACAGTACAGTGTAGATATGTCCTGATCATAGTTACAATGCTCTCCTCACAATGTGCGTGTCCTACTTTAAAAATGTCTGATCTACAGTCTGTCCTGCTAAGTAGGATTATGTTTGGTTTGTACTGTGTCTCACAAAGGGGCTGCACCGTTTGATATATAATTCTACCTCCATTTGTGTGGTTTACAGTGTGTCCTGCTAAGGAGGACAGTGTTTGATTTAAAGAGTTCCTCATGGAAGAGGACTTTGTTTGATTTACAGTAGGTACCGTTAATAAGGACCTAAGTTTACAGTGGGTTATGTTGAGGAGGAACTTACTTGATCAACAGGTGGTCCTGTTGAGGAGGGCCTTGTTTAAACTAGCAGTATATACCTTTTGGACACCAGGGGGAACTACTGTAGACCCTCCCCCGCTGCCCCTCACCCTATGGCTCTGGTTAGCATATAAGGGCATAAGTGCTGGGCTTCACCTTCACCCTGTCCACTGCTCAAAAGTAGTCTGCCCTTATTATCTTCAATGCAGAGGAGAGGGCACTTGACTAGCCGACATGACTGAGCCAATGGGTTTGCCATAGTTACAGGTGGACAACAGAGGACAGGTGGACAACAGAGGACAGGTAGGCCTATGAGTAATGACTTAGGTGCCAGAACAGCAGCGGAGGAGGGTTGAGGATACTTGTATGAAGTAGGCCCAGAATACTTTATTCCACCCACCACCAAGAGAGACCAAGACTTGGACTGGGGTTAGACTCGTGCTAACACTATGGTTAGTTCTCCATAGGGCTGTGTCATTTAATGCCAGCTTGGGAGGAGGGGGGATGGGGTCAATACTATTGAAATTCTATTCAAATACCTGGGACCATGGGTGATTCCACATGAACATGTAATTTTATTTGGGGGGGGGGTCTCAAAATCAGAACATGGGGGGGGGCTGAAATTACTTTCGCTAATTGGTGGGGGGGGGGGGGGTCAGAAAAGATTCTTGTTTTGGGAAAATCCACCAAGCCCCCCCCCTCCCCCACCTAGTAATAAATGACTTGGCCCATAAGGGTGTAGGTGAGGCCGCTCTGGGGTTGTAAAGGTAATGATCTTTGTGGGTGGGATCTAGGTGCATAACACAAACTGTGACAGTGGGTTCTGTTCAGGAGGACCTCATGGAAAAGGACTTTGTTTGATTTACAGTGGGTCCCGTTAATAAGGGCCTTAGTTTTATTTACATTGGGTTCTGTTGAGGAGGGCATTTTTTGATTTACAGCAGGTCCATTGGAGGAGGACCCTACTTGATTTATAGGTGGTCCCGTTAAGGAGGACCTTACTTGATTTACAATGGGTCCTTTTGAAGAGAACCTTGCTTAATTTACAGTGAGAGCTGTTGAAGAGAGCCTTGCTTGATTTACAGTGGGTCCTGTTGAGGAGGACCTTGTTTGATTTACGGTGGGTCTTATAGAGGTGTCGTGTACAGTTTAGTGTGCAACAGGGCAGGACACAGACAGTGTGAGGGGAGTGGACCGGCCTACTTGAGATGACCAGATCTAATCAGTCTGTTCGTGTGGCTGCTGCAGATGGCGGTGTCCAGATCTAGTTACCTGTGCACAAGTCCCCAGGAGACCTGCTCAGTTGTCCCTTAAAAGTCCACACCGCCTACCCTGGAGGACAGCTCCGCATCTCTACCTGCTCTTAGTAGAGATACACTGTCCTACCGACTTGTACTTTAGCTTTAGAACATTTAGCCAGTTCTTCTGCTCGGATTTCTACAGGAGACACTTCTGCATACGAAACCTTAACCCCCAAATGCTCACTCCCACTAAAGTGGACATGATAAGATGGTTAGCCTACAGTCATAATAATTATCAAGATCACAGAACGATTAGAAACAATATTCCATACCAGGCCACGCAGATAGGATTAACATTAAAAGCCGAATTCAGTTGATAACACTGTACAACAAATTTTGAAAAATTGAAAAAAAACGGGACCAGACACAACTATTCTTGTGTATTTTGACCTGGGGAATTCAAAAATAGCACTTAAAATGTTTTGGTAAGTCTCAGTTTTCAGATTTTCACATGGTCTTATTTTGTACAACCGGTTAGAGCTTATGTAATCCTATATATACACTATTTGATCAAAAAGTGAGAAATGGTTCTTTCCATGTAAAACTTATTTTTAACTAGTTACATTATTAATATATTACTGATCTGTTACAGAAATAAGTACTCTTGGTGAATAAATAGGTCTAAAATAACATTTTGAAACATATAACTAGTGCTTAAAAAAGGTCGCTTTGTCTTCCTATTGTATACCCCATCAGGACCACCTCTGACCATATTACAGCAATGTCCTGGCCAATGTTTCATGTAAAATTAGGTTTTATGGCCAAATATCCTCATACAAGGATACCTTTAGTTTATAAATTGGTTCTGAAAGGAATTTGCAAGGCCTGTTTGAGGCTTGCAATATTGATGATATTTCCAATATACTAGAGCCATTATCCAATATTTTAACTGTGGAAATGTCTGCCATGGTAACCAGAAACTGGCCTTAATACCATTTTTGTGTAAAAAAAACCCATTATAGATATAGAATTTTAATACTAAAGATGTAACACCAATGATCTATCATTGTATTCTGCATAGAGGGTTATCTGAGGATTTTTCCGTTTATTTATTACTCTTTTTGGGATTCTGGTGCCAGTGGGGGGTAAAAACAGTAATAACAGCTTCCCTGAAGGTACCTCTTGTCAAAACGGGTCACAACCCTGATCTTAGTAGCTTAAAAAATTGTCATATCGCTTTAGGATAAATTTACATGTTTATGGTATTTTTTCAAGCAATATCGGTAAAATATCACTAATAACAGTGTAGAATCCAGTTTTTATGGTCTCTTACCACAAAATTGACAGTTTTTTATGAATGCTGTCCCTACTTTATATTGGTCCAATCATATATTCAGTAGTAGACCGACAAATAATTATGGTTGGAATATCTTGAAACTGAGACTTATGGGGCATTTTTCACCATCATTTTTGGATTCAGTGACCTCAAATTAGCCTAGTCAGGTAGGTCTATCCCCGTTTTTTTTTCGTCGTTGCACAGTGTAACAATATTAATTTAGCTGTCTAAATTGGAGGTAGATATCTGCATTAAAATTATCATTTAATATGACTGTGTAAAGGAGCTGCGACCCTGCTGGTAGTGCAGCATCATTCACCTCCTGTATACATGGAGCCTCCTCCGAGCAGTGGCCATATTTTTACCGACAGGAGCACAGTGTACAGCAGGAGGCCAGAGTCAGTGAGTGAGTTAGTGAGTTGCTCAGTGGCGGACAGGGGTGGGCGGCAACAGCAGGAGGCCCCTTAGCTACTGTTCATAGGTGGCGGCGACGCGGCTAGTATAGGCGACGCCGTCCTCCAGGAACACACGTGGAGCGGCTGGTGGGCCGACTACAGCAGGGGTATACCGCCTGGAGGAGGAGCAGGAGCAGGAACCTGCCGGAGGAGGAGGAGGAGGAGGAGCAGGAGGAGGCACAGGAGGAGGGGTAGGACAGACTGCAGCGGCAGTGGAGACGACGGAGGCGGGGCTGGGCACTGCTGACTGGTGCCTGGAGTAGTGAGTGAGTTCTCTGCACGACCTGTAGGAGTGAGCTGCTCCCGAGCTGCTCACCACACCTGGAGACGTGAGCTGCTCACTCACCCTGCTCTACCTGACCACAGCCACTGCCGTCTCCATGTGACAGCAATCATAGCAGAGGCTCATATCTCCAACTCAACATTCCAGCAATCCAAGGAGATTATCTTAAGTGCTTTAGAAGTCTCAACTATCCTCTCTTTGTTGTTGACAGTTGTCACTGGGGATTCACTCTTGGATTACTACTACTTCACATAAGGAACAGGATAGATTTACCTGCTTCAGGCTTCACTATATCGCGGATAAATTATATACCTCCTTTCTAAATGGGGATGTTAACGTTCGACATGAAGTAAAAGGACGGGAAAGTGGAATTTCGTTGAAAAAATAATGACATCAATTATTGAAATTAGAAGATGATATAGTTGTGCAACCTACAGAGCTAGGATAGCAACACAAAATACAAGCCAGCGGATGTTAAGTTGGCCCAGCCCCAGGAGTATAAGGAATATGTGTCGCGGGCCTGCCTGGAGGGAGTAGGTGTGGGTTGTATTATAATAACGCTGGGAGTAATTTGGCCGGGCAGGAGGACAGAGTGAGCTTGTGCAGTAGGTAGGTGGGCAATAAGAAGGGGGAGCGCCACTAGCTACACTGAAACCTACCTCAGGCCGCCGGGTAGTGCTCCGGGCGCGGCTGTCGTGCATGGCCGGCAGGGCAGAGGACACATTGCCTTCCGGAGCTGTTTGCTGTGTTTTGAGTTGCTCACGGGCACATGCCGAGCGTCTAGCCACCTACGGCCCTACTTACCTGCGGAGGTTATGTCAACTGAGCTGCTCATCACCTTGCATATTTTACATGGGCTCAAGGCCATAGTGCATAACTCCATGACATTTATTTCAACCCCTAGGGCTTACCCTTAACCCTGCATGACCCATGTACACATGTTCCCATCTGCATGACTGTACATACCTAGCTCTAGAGCTGCTCCTCTGAGCTACTCATAATGCACAGCTATACAATGCAAGCCTGGCTGCAGGCCATCAGAAGGAACAGGAGGAGAGGGACTTAACACGGTGGGAGGATGGCTCCAGGGTGGGGCTGCAGGCTCCTCCTGTCCCTGGCCTGCTTGCTCTTACTCCACCTCCACACTGAAGGGGCAGGAGGCTTCAGCGTCTTGCCACCCGTCCAGGCGGCCGACATGCAAGAGGTGAAGCTAGACGGGGAGATCATCTTGGGCGGCCTGTTCCCCATGCACGAGAAGGGGCAGGGTGGTCACCTCTGTGGGGCCATCAAAGAAGACAAGGGCATCCAGCGTATGGAGGCCATGCTCTTCGCCATAGACCGCATTAATCAGGATGACACCCTGCTAAAGGGCATCACACTTGGGGTCCATATACTCGACACCTGTCTCAGGGACACCTACGCCCTGGAACAGTCCTTAGCATTTATTAAAGCCCACATGAACACTCTGGACACCAAGGAGTTTCGCTGCCCCGATCACAGTTTGCCCGTCTCCTCGCCCTCCAAGCCCGTGGCTGGTGTCATCGGTGCCGCGGCTAGCCCTGTGTCCATCATGGTGGCCAATATCCTGCGGCTCTTCAAGGTAAGTATTCCTATCTGTCCCTTATCTGGGCTGCACTCTCTGTGAGGGTGCTGTGGACAGGTATGCTTATCAATGTTTATGGTGGGGTGGGGTACCAGGTGCATGCATACTCGGGGAGGCGCCTTGGGGAATAATGATAGGACGCCAGATGAAAGATATATCGTACAAACAAGTCATGAGAGGATGTGGTAAAAACGGTTCCATATTTTATATATACATGAATCATGTTCCGTAGACTCTATCATGGTCGTTTAGTATAATATCAATGGGCAAATATACATACACAATATGTTCTGTACTAAATATGTTACATATAAAAAAGTACATACATGTGTAGTCACATACATTGTAGGATAAACAGGCATGTTATCTACACAGGGTACACGCTATATAGACGTCCCCATGTATAATGCTATAAGCTCCACTGGTCCTACGCTGGGTCATTTACGTCATAAAACAGAATGCTGGACAGGGTAAGGCAGCCATAATCCGATTGCTGGGTCCACCCCTGTGACCTTGGTAGCTGACCCCCTTGGCCTGCCTTGTCGGGCGGCATGTCCTGCTGTCACTGCGGATGACCTACTCACTATATGGTACTAGGAGGACACTGCCCCCAACCCCCATTCTGTCTAGGGGTGGGGGTGGGCGAGTGGGTGTGAGCAGAAGCTGTAGTGGGAAAACAGGGATGGACTCCTGTGTTCAACCCCTCCCGTTCCTCCTCTTCTACTCACCGTGGATCTCTCCCCCAACCCTCTCGCCAGTGTCCCCATAAGCCTCCCCTATGGCTCTCCAGACGGCGCTCACATCACCGCTGAGCTCCTCTGTGAGCTGCTCGGCCGCCCGCCACCGGTTGATCTGATTCTACAGCGCCGCCTGCCTAATAGGCCGCTGACAGACCCTCACCCCCATCTCCTCCTCCCTCATAGCCCCTCCTTCATGGTCCCTCTTCCTCCTCCTCATCCTTTATACATCCCCCTATTAAGTAGAAACTACCATTCTTTTTCTTAGATGGTCTTATACCAGTCTGATCATGCGGGGCTTCCCCTTTTCCATTGTTCCAGCTTCCTCTTGCTTTCTTCACTTCTGCTAACCTCATGTATCATATTCATGTACCTTGTCTTTATTCTGCATAACTCTATAGCATCTCACCATTCCAATTTTAAATCTATGCTCTGCTTCTGTACCTGCCGATATAGTTCTCATCCACTTCTTTTTTCCATTCTTTCCATCTGTTTTGTATTTCTTGTTTCTTTTTGCTTTTCATGGTGCCGCTTTTGGACATTGCCTCCTTTCTTTTCCCTACCTTCTGGTTTCTTTCTAGTCTTGTCCATGTTGGTATGTCTATTCATATAGGTGTCTAATTAGAGCATGTATGGCTCACCCTCACGCCCCTTTCGGTTCTCTCTCATTCTTTATCGTCTAATTATTATCGTCGTCTGAGTCCCTCTAACCCAGCACAGCCAGAAACTCACTGTAATGTATTACGTTAATCTTTTCGACTAGGATCCTAAATGATTATCATCAGTTAACGCACATATTCTACAACAAGAAGGAACTGTTACCTGCACGTCCTCACCAGTCACTACAGCTATGAATTACTTGAATTTCGTTGAGATGATAAATAAATATTGGTAGAGGCAGACGCAAGTTTCTTTTGATGGAACTTAGTGTAAATGATCAGCGGCCAGGTGCGTATTGCTTAGGTGTGTAGGGCTATAGCTCATATTTGTATGCCTGAATAATGCTCGTAAAAATAATTATAAAGTATTGATATCTTGCACCGCCATGCAGACAAGATATTGCAAAGATACTCATACTGAAGTAATACCAGACGAGATAATGTACTACGATTCACTGATTGCAAATAACAGCAAGTACAGACAAATAACTCCGATAGTGTCCAATAACATAACGGCGACTGCAAAACAATACATGTCCTATACGTAGCAACTATATGCTGCACCTCTCATAGTCACGCATGTGCAGAGCTTGTGATGTGGAGAGGCAAGGCGGAGTCTGTACCTGGTAAGGTCCTGGACACAGATGCACACTACCCGCGTTGTTGTGAATTATACATGTCCTTTGTCAGGACAGATTCCCGACTACAGCCTCACGAGTTAAGCCTACAGACGGTGGGTATTTGCTACTCATGCATCCTGAATGGGCCCCATGTGAGCAGCCATAGAGGAGAAGGGCATCTCACTGTGCCTGCTGCCCATATGTATGATAGGGTATGGAGGGCGACCCGTGTCTGGTTTAGAAAGTGTAACTGCGCACATGTCAAACTATCCGCATTCACTGCAATATTTTCTGTTGATACGCAGCATTATATGCTGGTCATTTAAAAATCTTTCTACTGTAATATTGTATTGATGAAACTATAAATCACTGATTACAATACTGTGGCTATTATATTGGAAAGTTACCAATTTTCTCTGACAGAGACCATAGAGGCTACCTTATTCAACTGGGAAATACTACATAATGTGCATAACAATAGGTTTGATGACACCTTTTAGCTTTGTCAGTCAGCATATTCACCATAATAATGATCCCAAGATCGGGTGCATATTTCCCGAGAATAATCAGTTGTCCACGTATCTACATCATTGGAATGGGGTCGTGTTTAATGGATTCCCTCCCCTTATTTGAAATTTCTGATTCCACCCATAAATAGAACTAAAAGGTATGGTTTAAAAATGTGCCGAAACTCAGGCTGGTATCATAGTACATCTCCCCCTAGGCTTTACTAAAATGTTACTAACCCTGACCCGGACATGCTCCTACATCTAAAATGAGCGTAATCCCATTAAGGCTCATTGATTTCTGCAATTGATCTCGATTTATTCCTGTTTACAACCCGAGCCATCATGCATTCACCAACTCCCCTCTATCCCATTACCATTCTGTGTCAGCCAGGGAAAACAAACAGGAACACATGGGCTATCACTCTCCAGCCCATGTTGCCCCATGTTGACTGTCAGGTGAGGTCGGCGACTGGTGTGTACAGTGGTGTGTATTGGTGACCTGTGGCTACAGGTGTAGATTACCTTAGAGAATAGTAGACTCTCATATTTAGGTGTTCTGAAGCCGGTGAAATAGCTAATTATTCATGGGTTCAACTCTCACATCTAATCTGGTAGAAACTGAAATTCTCTTATTCTACTAAACTTTACTATGTTAACGTAAAGGGGGATGCACATATGCTAGTTTTAAGAGTTCATCCAAATCATGAGGCATCACTAGTATATATGTATACTTTGTTGAGAGATAACGCAGACAACCAACACCATCATTATATGGAAACTTCTTCAGCCTTTGACACAGCTGTTCTGGCATAACACATACCATGTACAAGGGCCCAAAAGAGTCCACATAAGGCCAATAGACTTTATCAATATAATTATCCGAGTAATGTATTTTTCATTGATATTGAGTATTTGAGTTATCATATCTATAAGGGTTACACACTTTGGATGGGAGGAAAGCATAATCGAATATATTCAAATTAAATTAAATACAAGGTGGGAACTGACGGTCATTTACATATACTACTCATTTCGCTCTGAGTGAGTTAATCGAGCTTGTATCGAGAGACGATTGCACCTATACACCCATCTCAGCCAAACGTTGAACTGCTCCACATATCCTGAGCAGCTCAACTATCTTAACATGTTTCCTACAGATGAGGTATGATTGTGTAAAGGGTTTCTGACAGGGTGTACAAATCAACTGCAGCGCGATCTGTATGAAACTGGGAGAGGAGGGAAAGGTCGGGAGGCAGAGAAGGCAAGGTGCATTGAATACAAATATCAGTTATATTGAGTGCACATGGGCAGAGCCAATATAGCGATACCGATATAGCATAGGCGAATGCTATTAGGGCTATAGCGGTGTTTCGGTTTTCTCCACATGGGCGGCCATGTTAGTTCTGGGCTCGCAATCTATCGTGAGACTTGGGCAGTTGCCACACTCACACACACCATAGCTTTTTAATTTTTTAAATGTGTTTTTATCGGGTAAAATAAACAAATACAAAAGTAGATGATTCATCCTAGCTTAGGCGCATTGCCTTTCTTCCGCTAGGTCCCCTATCATCTCAATAAATAACTAAAATCATTCAATATTTGTCGGTTATGACGAGACAAAGTGTAAGCATATCACAGTTAGGTCTTCAGACATCACAGTTTAAAATTTCTTACTTATATAAAATTCAGCGGTAATGATGAGATGAGATGAGATGAGGGGGGTGGGGTTGGTATCATATTGTAGGGGGGTATTCTTCAAGTGATAAGACAAGTTTAGTTACATGAAACAGTGATTGTAATCCTTCTTAATAGCTATTTTAAAATCATCCAATTGTTCCATTAGAGTATAGAGGGGTTTCAGTTGGTTCCAGCCAGCGAGCAATGGCTCTGTAAAAACTTCTGAGTACAATGGGTTTTAGTAGCCGTGGTACCTTTAACCTAATACAGTCAACTCCCTCTTAGCGGCCACCCCTCCAGTACAGCCAATCCCTCTAATGCAGACACTTTCCATCGTCCCAGACGTACTACAATGTACAGAAAATGACTCCCTCTAATGCAGCCACCCCACCAAAGCGGAATCATTTTCATAGTTCCAAGGGTGGCCACATTAGAGGGAGTTGACTGTACCCTGATTGTGTCTAGTGGGTAAATTTCTATCATCTATCAGATTTATTTAATGTAAAAGCATAGAATGATAAATGCATGTCGCGTCTGATACATGCATTCACTTTTAACATGTAAAACTTTGAGCAATATTGTACAGGGGGTGAGCCTCTAGTTTAACCTTATACACAGTCCTAAGAGCCTTATTCTGAAGGTATTGTAGTTCTTTAGTTTCACCTACATTGCCCCTATCCCATATACAATCAACGTAGTCGAACGAGGGGAGGTTCATGGTCTTATACATTGTCAGTGCAGTTGGGATATCAACAAAAACCCGGGCTCATGCTGTCTGTATTATTTTGTGCCTTATATTTCTGATTGCTTCAAGACGATGTTGTCCAAAGGTCATCTCAGGATTTAGGGTAAGGCCTAGGTATGTAAATGTGTAAACCCTTTCAATGAAATGAACAAGCTGAAGTGGCGAGAGTAGAACCGGAACAGGAAATGGTTGCCTGTGTCAGTGTACACAGAGTGTTTGCAGGAACAAGTCCGCATCAGTTATAGAGTGCTGTGATATAGGATCTGTATAAATGTGCAGAACTGAATGGCTATTGCATGTATATGAACAGCAAGTAAGCTAACAAGTCATAGCCGAGATGTAGTTTGTTGTATTCTGTTCGAGTGACCTGGGAGGGCTGCTCCTGCCAGAATAAATAGAAATCAGCTGTAAAGAGCGCATAGGGGGTGTAGGTAGGCAGAGAAGCATGGTACGTTTGATGCCGATAAGGGACTCGGGATAAGGAAGCAAACCTGTCGATGCTCTCATGATATTGAAGCCAATCAAGTGAGCAGCTCCGACGTACGAGCTGTGCTTCAGATCAGACGACTTTTTTCTCCCTTTCCCGCGCAAACCACCAACCTTCACACTGTCTAATCACGTTACAGCCCAATTAGATGTCTGTAGTGTCTTAATTTGCCTCGATTTTGAAGTTGGTTGGTGACTGGAGGACGTGTGGATAAGGGCGTCATGTGACGTTTTGGGTGGTTAGCCCTAATTAGGACAGTAGTCGAGACGTAACACCCTGGTGCATGTACCACTGGCTAGTCAGCTGGGAGTGCTACAAAGCCAATTATGGTTGGCAACACCTTGTGTCAGTCAGTCCCCAGATGTGCGTTAAGAGTTTAGCTCTGCATATTTGATGTGTACAATACCCTAGTGTACAATGTATACTACTGCCGTGAGCCTTTTCCGTTGCGATAGGGATGGAGCTGGATATAATACACAAGAGACATACAGAGGCTGTACTGCACAGCTTTCCTGTATGTTCTAGACATTGCCCATGTATTATGACCGGGAGTATTTATCAGCCATTATCAGAAGTACTGAACAGGACACCTCCAAACAATAACCTGCATGTGTTCTACACACCCTGTTATAAAAAATACAGGATTACAGCATATAAAACGCACTTATCACAAATTATCACATGAAATGATATGTACAAAATATGCACACATTATTGTTATCGTAATCGTGTATAACGGTAGTAATGGTTGTATCTACTAAATCATAACCTTATAAAATGTATTCATTACTGTAAATTAAATGTTATTACTCTAGCCCGCCTTCATCGTCACCTACTTGGTGGGATCAGTAATGTTGTAAAAGCGGTGCATTGTCGTGAATTTCCGTCCTTATTTCAGAGTGTACACATGAACAACACAAGTTAGAAACAAACTATTTCCAAGAAAGGAACTGACATCATCTGCCCCCAGGCGGGAGAACACCTGTTGGCTTAAGCCCCAGGTGTCTTAGTGAAAGGTCCCAATGAAAACTGTGCATTTCCCCTTGCCATTCAATCACTTAAAAAAGAACATCTAAAAATGAGTCGGCCTTATTTGGCTACAAGATCCTTTTGAATAACAACTACTTTTTTTGCCGAAATGTCGTCACCCATCTTCTCGGCCCGTAGGGGATTGAATAATAGATGTAATACAATATATTTTAGATCTGCATAATTATGCAGATATCAGTAGTCCTGAAGTTAGGTATAATTGAAGTAGAAAGAGAGAGGGAATAGTGAGTAAGTAAGTGAGTGAGTGAGTGAGTAAGTGAGCGAGTGAGCAAGCGAGCGAGTGAGTGAGTGAGTGAGTGAGTGAGTGAGTGAGTGGGTGAATGAGTGAGTGAGTGAGTGAGTGAGTGAGTGAGTGAGTGAGTGAGTGAGTGAGTGAGTGAGTGAGTGAGTGAGTGAGTGAGTGAGTGAGTGAGTGAGTCGGTGAGTGGGTGGTGGGTGAGTGGGTGGGTGAGTGGGTGAGTCAGTGAGTCAGTGGCAGACCGACAGACATGCCAGGCAGACAGACAGACAGAATGAGACAGAGGCAAACAAAATCAGCAAGAGGGAGAAATTGAGGTATGCCGGAGAGAGACCGAGACAGTGATAGAGCTGGAAGTGGAGAAGAGAAACTCATAAGGTAGGCGTGTATAGGTGAGGGTGCAAGGGAGCCTGTTAGTGTTAGGGGAGGAGGTGGGGGAAGTCCCTATGTGGGCTTTAGCAGCAGGTAATTACGTGTTGATTATCTAGCCTCACGTAATTACAGCAGTAAACCAATAAAGGAGCACATCTTGCACGCGCCATGTCACCATGTTCTGGGGCCGCTAGCAGGACTGGGTATGTAGTCTTAGACTCCATGGCGGCACACGTAGAAGGCGTGTCTTCTCCCCTCTTTATCTTGGTGTTTATGACTGCTGCCTCGTCTTTTAGCCTAAACCCCCCAGCGCCATACAGAACATTAATTGCCTCGTGCTGCTTTGATCACTGCTAAAGGACGTTTTGTGTGTGCTTTGCGTGTGGTTGTGGAAGTCTTTACAAAGCAGTGCTTGATGAGAACAATTGACATCCTACTTCCTCCCATTGAATAGTAATGAAAGGTTTGATATCCATTGTATTCTACATGACCCGTGTAATGTAAGGTATTGTATATCTTTTCATATTACAACTTCATCTCCTGGTGCCTTTCTCAACAAGCAGGTTGCATTGCAATACGGGAGTGAAGGGTGAAGGGTGGCAGGGAGGGAGCTAGGGCAGGTGTTAGCTTGAAATACGTCTACGGGTTACATTCAGGGGTAGATACAACATTAATAAAACACTTACAAAACACAGCAAGTGCGCACGGATACCTGGCGGTGAGGCATGCCTGGCTGAAGGACATGTGCGCAGAAAATAAACAAAGCATACAGAAGAGGAACCAGGAAGAGAGAAAGGTGAATGGTCACAAAGTAGGAACCACTCAGAGGGACTACTTTGGTCACAGCTGTCTTTGAACTGCTTTCTCTCATGAGCTGTAGACATGAGTTGGGGTCCTAATGGATTTAGATGATATATTACGTCTCTGATGTAGGCTACAAGGACTGAGTGAGCCTCATACTGCAGAGCAAAAGGAAGTTCTATGTAAATATGCTGCACTGATTTCAGGAGGAGAAGGCTGAGGTAATGGATGTCAATGTGAAAATGGCATTAGGGTGATGGTGTGATACTTTCTTATTCATTACCCTGCTTAAACTCCTTTCCAAATGGATACAATTCCTTATCCCTATTGAATATGTACAGATATTGCATGTATAGCTATATCGGGTTGCCAGAACGAGGTTAAATTGTTGTGCATAAAACGTCGGGTTAAAATAAAAAGGACGATACCAAAGGGATAAAGTTAAAAGAACAAGGAAACTAAAATATTGTATTATCTGAAGCTAAAGTCTTGTTATTTTCAAGGTAAGGGTGCATCAGCTACGGCTGAGTGTGCTGCTGGTATAGTGTGGTTCTGAAAGAGGGTGCTTTGATATGGAAGA